>BLKM01010978.1:579255-1082146 GCA_013340265.1 Coptotermes formosanus | reverse complement strand
CACACACACACACACACACACACACACACACACACAGAGAGAGAGAGACATAATGTTGAAAAGTCTTTAGGGAGGGATGACATACTAACAAACTAACTCCATGGAGCAGAGGCCTTCTTGAGAAGCTAACAGTTTCGCAGCTAGTCAAGAAATTCCCCGCATTTTATGGAACCCGGAGGTTCATTATCGCATTCACAAGAGGCCGCCACCTGTCCCTATCCTGAGCGATACTAATTTGAATACAAAACGAGAAATGAGCTGTCCTTTTTAATTTTGTCTTTTCCATCATGGTGTAGCAGTAAGATGGGGTACAGATTGGTAAATTACAGGAACAAACTGAAAATCTGAACGGCCAAAATCAGAGGGAAGATCTAAGCTTAGATGGTACAGTATTATTAAAATGGATCTTAAGAACTACGGTGTGTGGGTGTGGACCATTTAAACTGCCTCCGGATAGGATCCACTGGCGAGCTTATGAATGCAACATTGAATCTTCTGGTTTCATAAAAGACAAGCAATTTGTAAGTCAGCCGAACTACTATCAGGTTTTCAAGGACTGTGATCCATGGAATTTACTAGATTTATTAATCCTGTATAACACAGTGGCACCTGTCCGTACCACCTTTCTAACACTGAATTATTCACTGCATCTAGATGTTTCAGAATAAACAGCCAACATTTGCCTAACAGCAGGAAAACGTGGCTTTGTAGTGGAGACGCAATGTCTTCTGCGAAGTGCACACTGCAAAGCTTTAAAATATTTACAATATTTTTTAACCACGACTACTAATATTTATTAACTTACTAAGTAAAGCCATTCTAATACAAGCAGCATTAACCATTAGCCAATTAATAAGCTCTGGCCCCCTACACTCGCATTTCAATATCTGGATTATTTCCCTCCACAACTGTAAACACGAATCCAGAGAGGCAGCTAGCGTTGTGTGGTTTGTTAGTCGGTCGTGTACTCACTTCACGATCGCCCTGTGGATTAGTATAGGCGACATTAGGTCAAAGCAGCGTCATTGTCTGGCATCCATCCCACCCTGAGTGGTAGGCAGCCGGCGTGACGCCATTAGAGGCCCGCGTTAATGAGGTGCCTGTATGGTAGCCTAACACTGTAGGGGCCACCATGCCTCAAAGGCTGTGAAGGTCGAGGTACCTTTTGCAGGAATGATGAATTTGATACTTGCAACAGCGGTCTTGGTGTGACGCTCATTACGGCGCAGCGAGTGCGACTTTTGGTATGCAGAGAGGATACTTTTTGATTTAAAACAGAAATTTCCCAACGGGTTTATAGTAGTGGGGGTTGGGTTGAGGATTGTGGCTGTCTAGATATGGGCATAGAAAATAATTTTTAAAAGTAATATTCTGGCGCCTTGTATATTGGATTCCTTGTCAACATTGCACTTCCAGTGAGAACAGAGGACAGGTGACAAAGGGTGGTCCTCCAACTACATTTCAGTACGTATTACAATAGTGTCACTCTTTTCCGCTAGGCGTTTCGGTAGGGCCGTACCATCATCAAACGTGCGTCATAATGGTACAGCCTTGCCGAAACGCGCAGAGAAACCAGGTTAGAAGAATACACTGCAAAAGAGTGTCGTGTGGTGACATAACTACAGCTAACAGGGTAACACGACTCTTAAATATTTGGTTGTATGGTTCTTCCACTTCTCGGGGGGCGTGGAGATAATAACGCATGTATGCTGCAAAATGTTACAGAGCGCATCGATATTTGAATTTAAGACCGAGGAAAGCAAGAGATTGATAAAATTAAATGATAAGGACTGCCGTAATTTTGTACATAGGCCTTTTCTTCGCGAGATATAGTCAGCGATATTGACTGAA
Organism: Coptotermes formosanus; assembly: GCA_013340265.1. Classification (NCBI taxonomy): domain Eukaryota; kingdom Metazoa; phylum Arthropoda; class Insecta; order Blattodea; family Rhinotermitidae; genus Coptotermes; species Coptotermes formosanus. The sequence continues at coordinate 1,080,295 of BLKM01010978.1, read as the reverse complement.
GTAGAATGTAATGGGCGTACCATGTAGCAGGCACGATAGTGTTACAATAACCGCGTAATTTAGTTTGGAATACGTCAGTGAAGAAGACAGTTTACAAGACTTAAGATTACATGTTAACCAAGGAAAATTTTAATATGCAGTTTGAACAACTAAAGCGTGAGTTATAGAATTAAGTAACGCGGCTCAAGATAGAGACCAGTGGTGAGCTGTCGTGAACACGGTGATCAATCTTGGAGTTTCGTAAAGGGACGAGAATTTCTTAATACATTTCCCATCATTCCCCTGCACGCTACATGCTCTCCTAATCTAATAATCCTTGGTTTAATGCAGCTTGTGTAAGTTTTATTACCAAGAAAATTCACAACAAATTTCTCTTATCTACGTGTAGAGGAGACTATTTCAAAATGTTTCGCCTACTTCTTACAGCCATCTTCAGGGGGCATGTTGAAGTAGTCTCCAGTATATGTGGATAAATGAAGTTGTGCGATTTGTCGGTAATAATACTTACATATTTCGTATTATACATATTATTATTATTATTATTATTATATATGTATAAACATTGCAAGACAGGTGTAGAGTATCAATATTACCCTAACAGTGTTTGATGACCTGTATGTGCGATATGTAACCTTACAGCAGTACGAAACTCCCCACTGTGCAGTTTTCTTACTATTTCTGTTATTTCTTCCCCCAGAGTCCAAATATTCCCTCAGCACTTCGTACTCAAGCATTATCAATCACGCTCTCTTTCCATTCTTGAAGAGAAGATATGTCTAAAAGTTTACTATAATAAAAAGGTACTTTCATATTTCAGTACAGCGTCTTTTAAGCAATGCCTGGGTGAAGAATGAGTGCTTTCCACAAACAGTATACACATACATATATATACACACCGATGTTTATGTGCGTGTGTATGTACTATAAACGTCTGTTATTTTTACGCCTCTTATAGCCAACATGCGCTCTGTTCTGTTTTAGGATGTTATAAACAGAGTCCGTATTCGCAATTACGGAATAAGAACTTAATTCCTAATACTGTAATTTGATAAAAAACGGAATTAGAGACAAGAACATACAGAAGATGTACAGAAAATGATAAAGTTAAAATATAGACGAAAAGAAGAAAGAAATACAGAACGTCCAAAGAAAAAGTGATCAGTGAACCCGGAACAGGCAAACAGGCAACAGGACAAACACCCACTAAAAATATTTCCTTAGTGATTTAGAGACGTAACAGAGCATGTAAAAGCGGCAACGAAGTGCTGATTAATGGCAAATTAGAGCCACTCGACCCACTGCAGCACATTATGTTTATCAAGCAGTCCCTGTGGGACGGTGGCGGTTAGGGCGTGGAAGTGAAAGCGGCGCACCTGACTGTGACGCTGGGCGGATGCAGGTGGATGAGACTGCTGCGCCGACTATACTTTCGAACTCTTGTCTCAACTTAATGAATGGGTTGTGTAAACTTTCCTGATGTACTGATCATTTATCTTAACAAGCCTGAAGGTAATTGGTTAAAACTTTGGGAGGAGCCATGACGATGCATCTCAATCGTGTTCCACAGGGCTACACAAACTCCGTTACTCATAACAAAGACCACCTGTAAACCTTATTTTGACAAGTAAGAAGAATGCTGATGATATATGGAAGGTTTATTTCCTCTCAGTGGGGTTCGGCAGAATTGCCGGGTAAAGGAAATCAGAGTAAATAATCGCTAAGCGATGTTTGTTTCAAATTTGAACAAATACCAGTCTTCAATATGAGCAGATTTATCCTGCCTCCAAGCAGCAGGGTCCTTTTGAGAAGGTCACTTTCCCTCAGATGGTCAAGAAAAGTCCCGCATTTTATGGAAACCGACGTTTGGATACTGTGTTCACAAAAATTCGTCACCAGACGATATTTTGACCACACAGAATCTAACATCCTCACGCACTGTTTTATTAAAAATCATTTTTGCCTTACCCTTTAGTCTATTCCTAATTCTCCCAACATATCTATTTCCTTCAAGTGCGGAGTACGAGACCAGAATGTTCTTTCTCATCTCATATATACCGATTATATGTAAAGTTTAGTATTAAAATATATGATGGCAAATATAACTGTTAACAGTCCTCCAGACACGGAAACGAAATCTCGAAAGCTTGAATCAAATACAATATTTTTAAGGTTTCATTGGTATGTTTTGTGAAGAAAAAAACTCATTCATTTGTTTAAAACAGCTGCATTTGTTTAATCCTTTAAAAAATACGATGTACTTACTCTAAAGTTAAAGATTCAGTTCGTACCGCGCAGTAAACACACGACGTCTCGGTTAAGGAGACCGATCAGTTACCGAATAAATGAAAAATAAATTAATAAACAGATACATAAAATAAATAGCCATAATTAGCTGAAAAATAAGAAAAAAGAAAATAATCAAACAAAAGCAAAGTAAAACACATTTCCTGTTTTTTACAGGAAATAAGGCTTTAAATGCAGCGATAATTGTGTGATTGGTGGTTGAGATGCAGGTGTAACGATTTTGTATGAATTCAATAGTGAGAGTGAGGGTTAAGGAAACCATTGAACATGTCGCTCCAATTGAAACCACAGTTCTGCATGTATAGAACACAGAATGCGCAGGATGGAAAGTCCTTGATACAAAGTCTATTCAGACACTGTGATGTAGCAAATGGGCAAGCCACTAGTTTCGCTGCGGCTGTGAGTAATATATTGTGCTTGAGGAGGCAACCCATACACCTGCCATTAGTAAAGAAATGCTATTGCACTATCACGATGTTACATCATTATTTATCGTGAAGAAACTGCACACAGGACCCTCCACGAACATCAAAGTCACATATCGTCTTAAACGCTTACAGCAATGTTGTAATCCCTTAAATTCCACCGTACCGATATTTCTTTCTCGTCTTTGATTTTCATCTTCCCATATGATTTGTTACTACGTAATCTCTGTACTTAACAGAGAAGTAAAATACGCTAAGAATCTATCAACCATTTAAAGCCCAGTGGTTACTTTATGTACCACACGTTTTGCCATTAAAAAATCCTTCGTTCAACCCACCGGGTGTGTGTATCTGTTGTGTATCTCAGAACAAACAGCATTATTTCCCTACACAGCATTAACTGATTGGTTCTTCTAAACGACATGGAGTGTGTTTACTGTGCTGTATGAAATGGGTATTTAAATGGGTCTTTAAATGCAACACCACGTGTAGTCCATCAAGATTTATCAACCAGCCACTTCGCTTTGTTGTGTTTTTATTTCTGTGCGAGTTAAAATCGCATACACTCCTTTGTCTTCCATTTTTAAAATTATCCAACCAATAAACATGTCAGTTTGGAGGATGGGGCACTAACCAAATAATGCTCACAGCATTGTGTATGTTCTGTGCGGAGGTGTGTGTGTGTGTGTGTGTGTGTGTGTGTGTGTCAGAGAGAGAACGCAGACTTTTACAGTGATATTGTCAAGTTTCACGAGGCGCTTTTATTCAGATGTTTTCAGGGCTCACAAGACAGTGCGTAATGAATGTGTTGAAGGAAAGGAAAGAGCGCAGATGTTTTCGCTTTGTAATTAAAGTGTCCATCATACGGTTTTACATGTAAATGAAAACACTTTTAATTTTATGCTGCAAAATTAAAGAGATGTTGCACCGATGGACCAAAGCTGGAAAAGCCGTTTATACAGAGCAATTTTTGAGGTTCTCACAGCGTTGATAAGAAGATACTGTCTTCTTTGACGTGACATGGTCTAGTCTGCTACGAATTTATCGACTTTGCGGATGAACCTAATTCTTTTATCAGGTCAGAATAAAATGGCAACCGCAGGTTCTTCCGAAATTCTAGTCAAATTATACCAGATTATACGGGGTCACAATATGGTAATCATCGGTATACGTAAGTTTACACATCATTTTGTATGATTTAAATATGTCGAGGAGAGTTCATTATTGGACCAAAATATGAGACCGGCACAGAATTTATTACAGGACGTCTAACACTGACTGTTTCTTTGTATATTTTGTGACTTTTCTCAGTTCTATAGGCTTTGTGACTGTGAAGGGCAAGTTAGTTGTGAAGGATATGAAAAGATAAGTAATGTTCAGTGTAGGTGTATTACCACAGCACATTCCGAGAGGGACTGAAGAAGATGAGTGAAACCTCAGAATAACGTATCTCGAGGTAGATACCAAAAACCGGAATCCCCTAAAACGAAAACCAGAAGAGATAACCACTTAAAATTGACTTCCGGTCCGGTATCAAAGTACACATTCCATGGGTACCGGCTGCTTTACCAGGGGTAAAGCAGCCGAGGTGTGAAGTTAACTACTCACTTCTATCTAAAGCTGAAGTTCAGAATGAGTGGAGCTATACCTCTATTCCCCCTTTATGCCCTCTTGGCGTGTCCAGGGAAATTTACCTTTTTGTTACTAAGTACACAACTCCTGTACAACATTATTTTGTAATACTGTATGTACAACCCTGTTCTAACATTAACGCCCTTCAAGTACAAAATGGCAGATAAATATTTCAAGAGAGAAAGACTGGCATCCATTAACACGTTAAATAGATTAACGTTTCAATGAAGAACGCTTTCTCATCATAAGAAAGAGTAGAGATGGATTTCTGTTCAGAAAACAACATTAATTATTAGAAGAATGATGATGGGCAGGGGATATGCCTCCACGAGATGGAACTTCTTTTCAAGTCAGCACCGCCGTAAAGAATGACGTCACAAACAAAAGCAAACAAGTGATTTCGATCAAGCAGCGAGCGCCTGGTGAAACAAAAACTTAACGACAGGGACAGTGACACTGGGTGTTTCTGCCAAGGCGTCCTTTTGGCGTCGAGACGAGCCACACTACTACTGTGTTTAACTTAAGTAGCAGCTGGACTTCAGTTAAGCCAGTCATTTATTAGCACGTTAGCTCAGTCAGTACAGTGACTGGACGAACGAGGAATCAAGTTTCGGTTTCGAGCAGCGGCCAGCGGGATTTTACTTCCCCACAACATCCAGACCGACGCCAGCGCCTTAACAGCCTCTACAGTCCCTAAAAATATGGGAATGTGCGGCACTGAGCTGGAAAGAGTTCCAGGTAGAATTCACAAAGCCTACTTTCTCGTCGCTGATATTCCAGTTCTTAGACGCTCATTAATATGCGTGGTGTTTTGTTATGTTAGGCTACTTTGTGAAGCTTATTAGTTGCAGAATTTAATGAAGGAATTCCCCATTAATAAAGCTGCGCTCAAAATAACTAGATTTATTGTACAACAATATTTGTCACAATAAGCAACATGTTTCGGCCCATGAGGACCTTCCTCAGGATTTATATAAAAACATAACAGGAAGTAAAATGATTTATTATTAAGCACGTGTTTTGTAATATTTTCCTTTTCATATTCTTACACCGATTGACTCTAAAAGCTTAACTATCCGAAACACATACTGAATAATAACATAATTTTATTTTGTTTTGTATACCTACTCTTATACAAAACTAATGATGGCCCTCTTAGGCCGAAACATGTGGCCTACTGTTAACAGACTACTTTTATACAATAAATAAATGTATAATTTTTTGATGGCAGTTTTACTAATTAATCCTAAATTTTTCGGTTTTGTTAATGTTAATTTAGTTGTATATAACCTTAAAGTTTCGCAGTGTTGTCATGTTTGTAATTGCTTACTCACAAAAAATATTTCAAAGGCTAGTTTAAATACGTTTATGACTTACACAGTACCAAATTTCACATCCAATCATTTGTTAGTTATCGTCATGAGACTGAGACACAAGGAGCATTAACGCACGACGGCCACGTTGTCATATTACATTCTACAAAACATTTACTCAACATAAATTACAGAAGCTGGGACAGAATGGCTGCTACAGACACTCGCCATGGATTCGGAGGTTCGGGGTTGTTAAGCCAGTGCCGCAAGAGATTTTAACTTCCCGACGCCCTTCCTGACATGCCCTGGGGCCCGAAAAGCCTGCTGCACAATGGGTACCGTTTTTTTTCTCGGGGACAAAGCGTCTGGGGAGTGGTGCTATATCTCTACCTCTTTGCATCAAGTGGCCCGGTACGGGATGACCTCTGCCTTAATACAAATTACATATTGTAGCATTGTGTATTTATCAAATTATTTGAAGGCTCGAAGTTACGCATCACTAGATTCACTACCACCTTAGAATATGCGCTTGAGTCATGTCGTTATTGTTGATCTGGGAAATTAAAATTATGGTCCTATGACGTGGAAGTGACCTCCAAAGGGATAAAGTGTTATCAAGACTGGTAAAAATAGTTTAACTATTTCAAATGATAAAGGGGCGGACACACGCAGACACAAACTCGCACCACACACGCATACACAGTGCGTTTAAACTTGTCAGGCAACTTTCTTCCCTTAAGAAAGGAGAGGGTAGGTTAGGTTTGTGAGTTACGTTGAAAATAAAATTACGAAACAAGTGTTAGACTTCAAGCACGCTGCTTATCTTATCGTTGATCACAGCAGGGATACGAACATAAAATTATAATCACAAATCGAAACACATTTTACTATTAACAGAAATTTAGACTATGTACCGTCACAGCAAACGTAACTTTAAAATGTAATAGTGAGATCTAACGAAGAAAAAAAAAACGAAAAACTAGAAGCAACACAGATGAGGATTCTACGAAGTGTAGTGTGCTTTATTAAGATTGTCAAGCGTTGCTTACGTAGATGCACAGTACTTGGAAGTGCATAAAGAAGACACCACCTCAAAAACTTAAAGCTCAGGGGTAATTATATACACTACCTGCTACAAAACTGACGCACTGTGTATGTACCTGTTTAACAGATCCTCAGAATAAACAGCGCTTGTTTACTCAAAGAGCATTAACAGATTTATATGTCTAATGTAGACGGATTGGAGTAACAGCTACATAAGAAATAAAAAGGTTTTATATAAAATTTACGTAAATTTCTGTGTTCAAAGACTTAAAATAACAAGTGTTGAGATTAGAACAAGTGTACTGTATGCATGCGTAACTCAAACTGCGTGTGGACCAGCCTGTGTTGTGGCATCATTAGCGTATAAATATTCCGGTATTTACAAGGAAGATTTTTAGTTTAGAATAAATATAACCGATATAGGGCCAGCTATCTATCACCCCGACTCACACAATCTTCGTTCGTCCAGGCGCTTTCTTCATCCATCTTAATGCTGTGACGTCAGACAGAGATATCCTCGATATAATCCTGCACTACAAAAACCGAAATGGTGTATGCGGGTCGTCTGAGAGGCGGGGTCGTGGGTCTGCCACGTTCCATCCATCATATCGTGAACAGCTCGATGAGACGTTGCGTGGGGGACGGGAAGGACATTGATAGACCCATCGTCCAGTCGCTCCACAAAGTTGGGCACAAGACAAACTAGTGCCTTACACTAACCATTAAAGACCTGATGACATATCCTTGCAACAGGCAAACTGTCTGCAAGGGCTTTTGTTCGGCCGATTCGGAACGGTTTCTCTGATTCTGTTGTTGACGGAACGTCCCAGTTACATGATCCGTTTGTTACTGATCTGCATACCGAGTTTCCTGATGATTTTCACGCAGCGAAGACCTTCAGGAGAATATCATGGCCTGTTCCAAAGTCCTCTCCCCAGCACATACTTGGGATGGGTCAGGAAACTGAGGCGTATGGCCGTAACAAATTTCAGTAAGATAATGTAAAGGTGTAGAAACCCGTCACTGTTTGCCAAACTGTGCTTCAGACCTTATAAGGTATGCTGCAAAGTAAGGGACCGTACTGAAGTGCCTTGAACTGAGAAATAACAGAAATGTATAAGGCGGGGTAGGGGAATTCTTTCTGGACAGCCATTTACATACTGTCCATTCTAACTGTGGGTAAAGCCTTATTACGTGATGTGGTTACTTAATTTTTTATCTGCGGTTTATTAACCTTTTAAAGCCTAGCGGTAACTTTACATACCACCAGGTTTAACATTAAAAAATTCTACGTGGTGCCCACATTGCGTTTATGTGTTTTGTACGGATCTCAGAACAAACAGCAACTTTTGCCTTATAAAACATTAAGAGACTGGTTTTTATAACCGAAGTGGAGAGTGTTTACAGCGCGGTACGCACTGAATCCTTGTATAAAACAGATACTCTTCGTCTTTAAAGGGTTAAAGACGCTATCAGTAGGCTACGTCGGAAGACAGAACAGAAAGATACGACGATAGGCAACTGTCAGCTGCACAGGATGTAGAAGCAGACGCTAAATATTTACTTGAAACAACGAAGCAACATAAAAAAACGCTGTTACGAATATCACTGTTGCGACGGGAGTTCGGACCAATTATTAATTAGGCTAACAACTGTTGCAGCTTCAGCCAAATGGCCAAGGTAATTAATTCAATGGGAAAAATAGCCTTTCTTGAAAGGTTCACATCCACTCAGCCGAAAAAAAGGTAAACTGATTTTCGTGGAACGTGGAGGTTCTTTTACCGCGTTCGGCGGTTGCGTCACCGTAAAGTAACGTGATTAACACACTACAGAATATTATGTGCTATTTCTTTAACCCTTTAAAGACGAAGCGTGTCTGCTTTATATAAGAACTCAGTGCGTACCGCGCTGTAAACACTCTCCACTTCGGTTATAAAAACCAGTCTCTTAATGTTTTATATGGCAAAAGTTGCTGTTTGTTCTGAGATCCGTACAAAACACATAAACACAATGTGGGCACCACGTAAAATTTTTTTATGTTAAACCTGGCGGTACATAAAGTTACCGCTACGCTTTAAAAGGTTAATATCTGTTTCACTAGTAGGTCTAGCGTCCCACCTAACACTGTATTTTCCGACTGGCTTCGTCTTTCAGTTTTTCCCACTCAACATTTTTATTCGTTTCTCATCTGTCTCTAACACGCTGCATGTCCCCCATCTCATCTAGTCACTCTAATAATATACAACAAAAGAAACTTTGAAGTTCCTCTTTATGTTATTACGTACTTCCTTATAATGTATGCGCGGTACTTCAAATCGAGGACTAATGGAAACAGGAGAATTCGGTTACGAACCCCTCCTGTTCAAGTCCCTTGCCAGCATCAAGTAGCATGACATATTGTCGTCAAACTGTAAAAAGAAAAGAAAACCGTCGCGGATTTCAGACAAGCAGATCTGATTCTAACAAAACCGTACGAGGGATACAACTTCTTATCATAAGACAGAGCTTCATTTGAAACATAGCCATCACCCCGGAGTGGATGAAAATCGCATAAGAACTTTGATTCTCTTTACGACCATTTAGAGCGAAATGTTCGTGTGTCACGGACACAGATTTCAGTTCCCTTTCTCTGTCCGTTCCCCAGATCCCAGCCTATGGTACTTTATAATGAAGAACTACAGAACAACGGAGTACCCGCTATATACTCTCGTCTAATTGTACTATATACAGACTTAATATTCATTTAAAATAATTCCGATTAAAATTTTAATAATACTTATGTTGTAAAATTAAAGAAGGATAAGGCACTGCAAGAAAAACTGTGCATTAATCAAGGTAAGACACAGTTTATGACGTAAATAAAAACAATAATGTTGAACATGTCCCTGTGTTTAATTAACCTTTTAAAGCCTAGCGGTAAATTTACATACGACCAGGTTTGACATTAAAAAATTCTACGTGATGCCCACATTGCGTTTGTGTGTTTTGTACGGATCTCAGAACAAACAGCAACTTTTGCCGTATAAAAATATTAAGAGATTGGTTTTTATAACCGAAGTGGAGAGTGCTTACAGCGCGGTACGCACTGAGTCCTTATATAAAACAGTCTTTAAAGGGTTAAGCATCATATTATTAGGACGCACTGTGGAATGGAGATATACTTCCATGCAGCCTTAAACGCAGCACTAGATTTAGATAAGTGCTTAACATCAGGCCTCGGCCGCTCTACCCCTGGGTAACCCCCCCCCCCCCCCCGCCACCGATACCTATTACATAGGCTGTGTGAGCTCCAAGGCCAATCTGGACGTTTTGACCAAGACAAAAATGTCCTACCCCTGCCTGTTGAGCCTACAGATTTGTCACATACTGACTGCAGTATATGACGGAACAAATACGGGTATGGCAACTTACCTGTTAATTTTTTGATCCTTGCATATCTGAGTAATTAATACGAGGTATGTAAAGTGGCAGAGTTGTGACAACTGTAAATGACACATTAATATGAAATTATAGACCTTACATATTCGCAGCCTATATCTATTACATAATTCAATTCCAGTTTTCTGGGTTTAGGCACGTAGAGTTTTGCAGTTCTTCGAACATATCGAAAATATAGGCTTGAAAACGAAGGAACTGTGGCAATGTAAAAATATACCGAGAAAAAAAAACGCACCGAATTAGAGTCCACAGGAAACAATCACATCTTGTTTCCCATAGCAGGCTAGCCACTGCAACAGTCGAGCACTGCGACAAGAGAGAAGATGTTTATAAACCAAGTGCAGTGGGTGTACGTCCCTTTGCCTCTAAATTTCTTCTCCATCACAAGCTTCGCATGCATACTGTCATTGTAATGCAAGATTCAATTATCGGCCCCTACCCTCCTTCCGCTTCATACAGAATGAAGGTGGCGACGTCGAAACAGTGTGAAAAACACGAAAGAACGACGCGGCTAAACACCGAAAGCCAAAATTACACACGTTACATAAAATTAAACGCCAGTGTTTTAACTACTGCATGTACGGTTTCTGCAGTACAGAGTTGCACCTGTTCGATATCTTTGCATGGCACTGTAGAGCCCCCAAAGGAGCCATGCTGATCTCAGATACGCCTTCACTCTCAGCATGTCATCGCCGCGTCTCTCCAGGGAACTGAAGGCAGTCCGACCAAGACAAGGGGCCTTGCTGCTCGGCATCCGGTATAACTCAAGCTGCAAGATAATTAAAACGAAATTTCATGGGGTTTCTCACTTGACACGAGTCTAGCCAAGGTAACAACAACCCTTCAGTATTCGGCAAAACGAATCACAAAGGTGAGCAGATATTTTTTGAAAAGCTTCAGTCAACCGAATGTACACTGTTCTTCGAGATGTCCTGGGTTTGATTACAGTCACAGAAAGATATTTTGAAATGTGGTGCTGAAGAAGGATAGAGATGCTCAGTTGGACCGATCGTGTGAAAAACGAATAAGTGCTACAAGGGTCAGGGAGGAAAGGCAGTTCCTTCTTATAATAAAAAGAAGGATGGCAAACTGAATTGGTAACACATTGCGTAGGAACTTCCTTCCAAAACACGTTACTGAACAAAAGATAGAAGGGATGGGAAGACGAGGAAGAAGACGTAAAGAGCTACTAGATGACTTTAAGGAAACGAGAAGATACTGGTCTGATACTGAAAGAGGTCGCACTCTCTGCAGAATATCCTTTGGAGGAGGCTATGGACGCGTCGTAAGTCAGACTACGAGATGACGACACACAGCTAACACGGTGATTGTTAGGCATGGTTTCCCTCTGTATGTCCGAACAACTTTCCATAGGCCTAATAATAAGTTGAAATAAGTACGGAACGCCTGCTTCTAAATAATTTCCTATTATTATACATAAATTCTGCACGTCAAATATCGACCATAAATGAACTGAATTACATTTAACCTCTCGTTATTCAACAAATGTAGACACTGTCAGCCCTCTTTCCTGTCTTAAAGACGTAGGTTGATAACCTTACATCTTTGTGTTCATATTAATCTTACGCAGCGTCGTCTAATATCACAGTGATTAATGCATAAAGAACTGGGAAGGTTTCTGATTTAAGCGGACGTGGCCTGTTTAAAGTTGGTACTGCAGTATGTCTGAACAAAGTGGAACTGCCAGAAACCTGTCCGGATAGGCGGTGTACCGGGCGCATTTGAACGTTCATAAATCGAACACAAGTCGGATGCTTTAACGCTGGGACCAACTTCATGATATGGTACCTACCGCACATAATGACGGTGGTTTGTGCAGGGAGCGTGTGTGAATTGAGGTGATTAGTTACCGACAGTTACGCCAGCTGGCAGCAGTGCGACGGAGGGAGTTATGCTTATCGAATCGTAAAATCAAGATTCCTTTAATTGGATTGTTGTTTTTGAATGTCATAACTTTTCAGAACACCAGACGATAGAACATTTACCAAAAGTGTTGTAATGAAGGCATTATTAAATATGCAAAGTTAAATACGATTTATTTCTCACACAAGGCGTTCTTATTAACTGTCGATTATCGTTCAAAACATAAAGAATCGATACATATAGCCCATCTCCAATTTCGTTTTATAAAACGCCGAAAATCGGGGTTTTACTTTACTTCGCAAATTGATAATCAAATACTATATTACCTCTCGTTGCTTTCCTGTGGAGCAACAGCCCAACTCGGGCCTAGGCTGCCTCACTGTAGAGGTTTCTAGATCACACACAATTAGACACACACACACTCGGTAGAACTCCTCTGAAAGAGTGATCAGCTCGTCGCAGAGACCTCTAACTGACAGCACACAACACTCATAAGAGACAAACAGCCACGGCTCCGGTGGGATTCGAACCCACAATCCAGGCAAGCGAGCGGCCGCAGACCCACACCCTAGACCGCGCGGCCAGTGGATCGGCCAATATTTCATCACAGTGTTTTCTAATTACCTTTCACAACCTTATGCGATTCAAATTTATACTGCACTAACAAGTCGAAAGGGATCGTGAAAATGTTGAGGTGATTTTTTATTTCATGAGATGTGTTTCACTTTTCCCCCCTTAAAGAGTCCGGGTTTCAGCTGTATTTGAAATAAAATAAAAAACTACTAACCAGTTTGTAATGACTTAATCAATCACCATTAATGAAAAAAAAACGCCTGTTGAAAGATGGGGTGGAATACCGTGTGTAAGATTATGTTAACCCTGTCATACGACGGGGCCTTTTTCAGTGGGTTTACATTACTGCAGTTATTGCCTGAATTTGCACGGGAGTTCTGTAAACTGTACAGCGTTACATCTAAAGCTACGGTTGGATCACTACTTAAGGACCCTCTCTAATTAGAACTGTCCTAATTATTCATGTCTGCAAGTAGAACGTGAGAGGAAATTGTAACTGAATTTTGTTCTGGTTCCAATACTTTCTCCCTTTATAAAGGAGCAGGCTCAGGGACCGTAAGGAATCCAATTTGCCGCTTCATTGCATTAATCCAACGCAATTAGTATGATGATTCTGCCCACAGTCCGAGGCTACTGTCACACGACAAGGCGACTTTCCGATCGACACTATAAAACGGCCAAGCTCCAAATTCCTCATCCGCAAAATCAATACCCCGTACCGGCAGTACAGAAGAATTCAATTGAAACCATTCTTATACTTTGAATTCTGAGTACAGTGTGAAGGGAAGAATATTTTAATATATGCAAAAGAAAGTTCGTACCGGGCGTGAAGTTGACCAACCATCTTCATCTAGTAATGAAGTTAAGAATGAGTGGAACTGTACCTCTGTCCCCCTATACGCCTTCATGGCATGGACAGGGACAGCTTTACTTTTTTTTCACCTTAACCAAAGAAGGTATAAAATTTATTCCGTAGTATGTCTTACGGCAGGTCCGTAGCCTCTTCCGAGTGATTTCTCCACAGAGTGCGACCTGGTGTTTCCTCTTTCAATTCCAGTACCCTAACGTTTCATTAAGATCATCCAGTAGCTGCCTACGTCTTCACCCTCGTCTTCCCGTCACTTCTAACCCTCCCTTTATCTTTCCTTCAATAACGTGTTTCAGAAGGCAGTTCCTACGCAAGATGTGATCAATTCAGTTAGCCTTCGTTCGTTTTCTTGTATGTTGGGTGTTCCATTCGTACTTGACTCTATGTAATACTTCTTCATTTTGCACACGATCAGTCCGGCTGATCGTCTTCATCCTTATCCAACATCACATTACAAAAACATTCTAGGTATTTCTGATCTCCTTTGAGAGGTGTGCAAGTTCCAGCACTGGACAAAGCCATGCTCCACATGTAGTACTCCATTACTTGCTTCCTTAAATGTAAGTCCAATTTGCTGGTGAAAAGAGTCTAATTCTTGACGAATGTCACTTTGGGCACGGAAATCTTGAATTTGATTTAACGTGTACATCCTTGCGTCACTTGTTAAGCACTCCGTCGATTTAATTAAAATGCAAACGTTTAACTGTTTAGAACTTGACTTGCCCTGAAGATGGAGACAGCAGTTTTCTCTGAAACTTTGGTATTTACATAAAATATTACAAGTCATCAAGTTACCACAGCTCTGAAGACCATAAAATAAACCGTCGCCGTTGTAAAAAGCCCATGTGCCATCATCGTCATCGCATAGTTATGCAAGGTAGAACGTAGTGTGCCAGGATGTTTATCCTACGGTATGCCGATCTGCCTTAGTTGCCATGGAAATCAAACTTATTACATCAGAATCTCCGTTCGTTATATCAGGCTTCCGCCGCGGTATAACCGAGGTCTTCGCTCTTGTGGGATGTTAGGCCACGTAACATCCCAGAAGAGCGAACACCTGAGAAATTCTGGTACTAAGTTTGGCGCAACGAGGCTGTACAAATAAAGGGAATTAGAATGCGTGTGTTAGTGGCGCTCTGACGGACATTGCCTGCAAAGTTTACTATACACCACACAGTAACACAGCGTATTTTACCGAGGGGTCTTTAAAGTATATTGTGGAGGCTGTGTTCTGTCAGCGTAAGTTCATAGGATGGAAAGATAATAAGCTAAGATCAAATAGTAATCAACAGGGCAATAGTGTCTTTGCCGAAAAGGGGCAGATATAAATAACATCAGTAACAACAGTAACAATAATAATTATTATCAATGCCAGTATTATTTTTATGTTATTTGTTTTTTTGCCTGCTGTCTGTACGTATTTGTTAACACTTGTGCATCAGTGTTGATTTGGCAATTACCCACTGGGCTGTTAATTGAGCACGTGAAGAAAATAACTGAATTAAGTTGTCATGTATGATCTATCAAACCGTTTTCCGAGAAGTTTTCCATATCACAGCCTGCATATTGAGTGAAATCGTGCTATCATGGCGTCCCTCTAGGGCTGTAGTGTGTAACAGTGTATTGATCAAATGGCTGTCTGCGAAAACCACAGCTACGGATGGGATTGGACGAACTTTTTTCCGCTGAACTTGCAATGGGCATTACAATCGTTACTTTAAAATTTACAGAAAAATTAATTATTTTCTTAGAAGCGCCACAGCATTCGGCCCCATCCCACTGGCCGCCCGCTTACTGGGATTGCGGGTTCGAATCTCGCCGAGGATATGGATGTCTGTCTCTTGTAAGTGCTGGGTGTTGTCAGGTAGAGGTCTCTGCGTCGGACTGATCACTCGTCTAGAGGAGTCCTACCGAGTGTGGTGTGGTGTGGTGTGGTGTGGTGTGGTGTGTGAAGCCTCAATAATGAGGAGGCCCTGACCCACTAGGGGCTGTTGCGCTACTGGGAAAAAATACTGTTTTTATAACAATACACAATTGAATTAATTATTAGCAGAAGTATCGTAATTGTGGATGCCGCGTTTTTAGTTTCACCACACACACACACACACACACACACACACACACACACACACACACACACACACACACACACACAAAACCATAACTTTCGATTTATTCTTGCCACCTCTTACGCTAAATTACACAAAACTGGCCACTTTCGCATTTGACTAATGAACTGTCTCATCGCTTTTAACATATAACATATACTTTCACTGCTAACTGACTCTTTTCAGGATGAGTTGTGGAAACCGCTATCCAATCTCGTTAATGACGGAGTTTACACACAGCATGCCTCACACTTAACGAGCGGTCATCTACTACAATAGTACAAATATAATTACAGAGTTCAGAAAGCAAGCCCTTTATCGCAGTTCCTAACACAAAACATTAATTCCAGAAGGAAGCAGTTGTTAATGTGTTACGATTTATGTGTTGGTGACGTTTCAAGTGGAACCCCAGCCTATCCAAAGAACAGACTGTTGTGTTTGTCAGAGATACACTTACACAAATATACAAGTATTTCTCACTCGTTACTTTTTAGGGATATTGGACAGCCAATTCTTTAAACGTCGGTGTATCAGTTGTGCACACAAGAGTAAGCAGCTACGAACTTAAACTCGTTGTATCACCACAGCCAAGGTGCGAAACTGATATAAATATACACAGTTATGATTGCAAGTACCGTATTACTTCGAATTTAAGAGGCACCGTTTTTCGCATTTTTCCGTACTGAAAATTTGGGTGAATCTTAAATTCGAGGCATTATTTTTCACTCTTCTAACGCATCGAAAACATCATTTTCCTCGAAGAACAAGTGGCCTCGTTAAAAGAGTAGTACTTTTGCGGACAGTGAAACGTATTGGCTCGCAAGAATTTTTTTCTTGAAAATCCTTTTTTTAAAATTGAGATGCGTCTTTATTTTGACCTAATACGTTCTGTGACGTTTTCACTGCAGTGACAATGAAAGTAACTGTATTGTGGAACAGGCGTATACCGTCGTTTCGGAGAAATCTGCTGCCTCCACCGTCAGGGCAGAACAATATACCCTGATGACAACGGCAGCAAATTCATCCGGAATATCTAAACATATCCACCAGGCTCCAGGGCGTCAAATTCCAGGAAACCATCTTAAATTGTAATTCGAATTCTCTTCTGAAGCTTGTAAGTAACTAACATATAAGCCACACTACAAAGCTTGTGTTGTTTACTGAAACAGCCACACAGGATATAGCGGTCGCCTTATAAGCGAGGCTTTTTGGCATTTCCCAGCAACAAGTCACGGACACATTTCCTAGTAAATAGGAACTTCTGAGGCATGAGATGACTTTGTTCTTTCTCACTTAGTATTCTAATGGAAGTCTGAGTACTAGCTGCTACATAATCTGTGCTGATGTTTGTCATGTCTGGGGCCCCAGTTTGAATGCTGTGTCTCCCATGGTCAAAACACGAGTGAAAAACCAACTAAATATGACGTTAGCTTTTAAGAAAATGGGGTTACACGTAACAATATTCACGTTTTAGTCATGATCTGCATGTATGACACAAGCGAAGACAGATGATTCATTCTTATCACTTCCCTTGGTTAAGTTTGTTCCTATCGCTTTCCTTCCTGTACGTATTCTCCATTCATAGAACCACCAACGAATCCTTTCATGCCACAGGTATTTAAAAGAAACAGAGGCACACAACCCGGAGATGAGTAGCCTGTAGTCCTGATGCTGACAGCTGTCGGAACAGCGATACGATATCTTAATTCACATGCCCACAGACTGGTTTTGTTGCCACAAGATATACGTAGAACCTACGTCATTAACGTAGCATACAAACTGCCCAAGCTCCAGCGGCCCGAGCGTCTGGTGTGATAGTTTGAGCTCAGTTCTGTGTTGAAGAACGTGGGCGACAACATATCAATGTAATTGTGCTAATATCTCATGCAAGAGTGACTATACATACGTGGATTAATGAAGAGTGTCTCAGTGCGGAAGGAAGGTTATTTAGTAACTAGGAACTATGTAATTCATAAGCGCATCTATGTAGTAATTTATGGTAGTCAAATAACGGGATTTAATTTGGCTGGAATTTAACACTGAATATCAGTTTTTATTGACTATGTGTAGGGAGTAATTATTATCTATTGCCGGACTAAGCACTGCAGGGCTGGCGGTATCATTGGTCGTTATGCAGCAGAGATGTCGTCCGCTCTGCGGCGAGTAGTCTCGCGATAAAGACTGCTATGTTATCAGGTCATTTTTATGGAAACATACATTTTTTCACGCAATTATACACAAGTTCGAAATGTGTCATACAAACAACGAAGATGTAAAGTAATTCACTGTTATCCTCACATCGTATTTCTTCAAGATCAATTTTAATGTTTTCTGCCCATCTACCCCTCGCTGTCTCAAGTGGTGGTCTTCTCCTTTGTGGTTTGCTGACCACAATCTCGTATGCGCTTCTCAACTCTCTTATTCACGTTGTACTTTCCACCCAGTGCATCCTCCATTTTACCATTCTAATAATATACGGTGTAAGAGTTTCTTCAACCACGCTATTATGGCGTTCGGACGTTCCCGTCACTCGGTGTAACTGCAAGCCCCGTGACTGAGACCTGTTCTTTGTACAGGGCCCAGCCGAGTAGAAATCCCTCCATTTTTTCACAAAATGGAGGAGGCGGATCAGAATTACAAAAGTTTGGATTTGAAAGAAATTCAGGACAATCAATGGTGTCCAAAATCATAATGTTTATTATTATTATTATTATTATTATTAATGTGGTCCATAAAGGCATTTGATCATCTTGTCAAGTCGTATTTGCTGGAAAATTTTATCCACCCCTGCGAAAAGATCAGACCGCTGGACAGTGAAGAAATGGGGCAGAAATACTCTGTTCAGTCAATATTTCTGCTTCTATAGTGAAGAGAACTGTGATGGAACTACAGAAAAAGGAAACAGAAGTCAAGCATTGCAGCAGCGGTCTAAGGCAGTACAAACGGACACTTCACGCTGGCAGAAAGAATGTTTTGCTACCCCGCGCAGTCAGCTTCAGGATTAGCTACGCCGGTCAAAATGGCACAGATATACTGGCCGTATACAGGAAGCGAAACGCCGCGTACCTTAACTTATGGCCTGTCACTGTGTATCCAATAACATGCCTCTGCAACATGACACGCAAAGTTCCCTGTGTCATGCCTCATACAGGCGTTTCGATGAGCACTTTTTCAGCCAGAAAAAAAGAGGTAAACATATGAGATCACCATATGCGTGTTTCTCTACGTGTCCTTTAATCTTTCAAAGCCTAGCGGTAACTTTACGTACCACCAGGTTTAACATTAAAAAATTCTACGTGGTGCCCACATTGCGTTTATGTGTTTTGTACGGATCTCAGAACAAACAGCAACTTTTGCCTTATAAAACATTAAGAGACTGATTTTTATAACCGAAGTGGAGAGTGTTTACAGCGCGGTACGCACTGAGTCCTTATATAAAACAGATACGCTTCGTCTTTAAAGGGTTAAAATGCGTATTTATTGTGTGCTAAGTATGCACCGTCTACTTTCTCTTTTCTTTCGCTAAGTCTGTTCCTAGGTATATAGAGCTGTCGGTTGTTTCAATGTCGCAGAACTGACTTCAGGGACGAGAATCTAACTAAAACTCCTGAATACACAGCAAGAGGGCTAACCTCTCAGCCGTAACGTTCCTTGACTGCAGATATTATGTTAATATGTAACTTTATGGTTAGGAGACATGCATTCTTTACCGGTAAAATCCGATTTCATACATGAAAATATTATTATATAATTAGTAACATACAGTATAGCCCTCTTTCTTATTCTGACCTCTTTCTGCCTACTCGTTTTAGGTGTACGGAGTTATGGTTTTCACAACATCCTCAAAGGCATATATCACGTTCCAGGTTAAGTCACTCTGTACCATAACACTACGTTTCTTTAATATATGCTTTACTATCATCAACCAACCTACACGTAGGAATCACAAGTGGTATCTTCCTTTCACGTTTCGTCACGATTTTAGGGCTTCCTTGTACAGGGTGTACACAAAAGAATGGTGCGGTTTCAAAAGTTAACAAGAAATTTATTTCTCACCTTACACGGGCACAACGTACACCGTCAGCAGCGGCAACTGTCCAAGTTTCTTATGCGTTAATCACAGTCCTTCAATGTGTGCACCCTGGGTCACACGACACACATCCACACGGTAATCAAATTCATCCCAGACTCGGTGTAGCATGTCCGCTGTAATGGTCTGCAGTGCATGCGTTATCCGATCACGAAGTTCCTTGAGGGACATGGGCAGTGGTGGTACGTAAACGCTGTCTTTAACGAACCCCCAAAGAAAGAAATCGCATGGTGTTAGATCCGGCGAACGGGGTGACAGATCTGGACACCTCAAAACGGAGCACACAGAACGCCTTCTCCTGCTGCGACGCCATCTTGGAAACTGGCCCCGCGGCCCCGCAGTAAGCATGAGAAGCGAACTGCAGGTAGCGCATGAGAAACTTGGACAGTTGCCGCTGCTGACGGTGTACGTTGTGCCCGTGTAAGGTGATAAATAAATTTCTTGTTAACTTTTGAAACCGCACCATTCTTTTGTGTATACCCTGTACATTTCACTCACTGTACATATCCCTCCCTTTTTATGCCCTGCAATTTAATCACAAGAAAGTTTCGGTATGTCAAATTATGAAGCTCCTAACTACACTGTTTTCACCAGTTCCTGTCACCTACTCCTTTTTAGATCTAAATATTCTTTTAGCTCCTCAACCACCCTCTATATAGGCTAATCACTTAGGACGAGGGCCGAAGTTTCGTAATACGTAATTGCACACGCGTTTTGAATTGTGGAAATAAGAAAAGAGATCCTAAACCGAAGAGTGCGAAGAAGTTTCCTGTTTAACACGGCACCAAACTCTCAAGTGAGTGTTGTGGATTAGACACCAGATTTCGGCTCCTGAGAAAGGCAAGAATTTCTCTGTTTTGTCGCCGCGTCCACACTGGTTCCGGGCCTCACCTGGTATCTAATCCAATAGCTATGTACCCTACGTCCAGCCTCTGAAATCTGTACATGGCCAGTCAGCTCTAAGAGATAAAAGAACCAGCTGATGTTTAACCCTTCAAAGACGAAGCCTATCTGTTTTACATAAGGACTCAGTGCGTACCGCGCTGTAAACACTCTCCACTTCGGTTATAACAACCAATCTCTTAATGTTTTATAAGGCGAAAGTTTCTGTTTGTTCTGAGATCCGTACAAAACACATAAACGCAATGTGGGCACCACGTAGAATTTTTTAATGTTAAACCTGGTGGTATGTAAAGTTACCACTAGGCTTTAAAAGGTTAATTCCGGTTTCCACAAGAAAAACATTATTTTTATCACGAACTGACTTTTAGACGCATTCGTAAAATTGTGAAAAGCAACTATTAGCTTCGTCACGTCTGTAGGTCTGTCCGTCCGACCGCACAGAACAACTCGGCTCCCACTAGATGGATTTTCATGAAATTTGATATTTGAGGATTTTTCGAAAACCTGTCGAGAAAGTTCAAGTTTCATTAGAATGTGAGAACAACAACGGGTCCTTTATATAAAGACCTATGTACATTTATGATAATATCACGGTGAATTATTCTTAGAATGAGAAATACTTCAGACAAAAGCTGTAGAGAAAATCAAAACACAGATTTTATGTTGGGTAACTTTTTTCCCAAAATCGTGCCATTTATGAGATAACATGGAAAAATATGGTGGAGCCAGAGAGGGCAAAGATGACAATATAATAAGGCGCATGAGCGTTGCATGCTGGGTAACTAAGGCTACAGACACAAACTGAGAGTATGTAATACTTATAGCTTTTCCATGGCAAAAATGGTTACGCGAAAGAGCCTCAATGTTACATGCGTACCTCGGCTGTCTGGTTATTTATTATGACTGTTCCTGTGAACATAAACAGTCTATGTGATCATAAGGAAGCACCTGTTTACCGTCAAGACAACTCCATCGTCCCGATAGTGAGTGTGAAGAAGAGCAAAAACCTGTTTTTGAGAAGTACAAATACGATACGTAACGAACACGTTAATCTAGATATACTGCGAATAACATGGTGGTACTCGCCAGATGTGTATGGATTTGGAATATTTTCCACAAATAATTTCATCTACAAATCACTAATGCTACAACGTACTAACTGTCAGTTGATACCTCCTATACGTCACACGTCACCACGAAGTGAAGGAATTCTCCAAGCAAGATAATAATCACAATTTTTAAATCTGTTTTAAGATGTAGATGAAACAGGTTTAGATATTTAAGCTGATGTGTCACATTTTATTAGAAATTTCTCCTGTCAGTAACCGAATGACAAGCCATATGTACTATATACATTGTAAGATTCAGATCTCAGTCTAATTGACACACATTTTAAAGCAATTGTAATATTTTTACTTTTATGATGCTGGATGGCCTGTTGATCATCGACCATAAGTGGCTGAAGCATGGTGCTTTATTAACCCTTTAAAGAAGAAACGTATTCTAATATACTCACTCAGGGCGTACCGCGCAGTAAACACTCTCCACGTCAGTGTAAAAAAAACAATCATTTGAAGGCGTGCCAGGTAAAAGTTGCAGATTGTTCCAAAATAAGTACAAAACACATAAACGCAATGTGAGCACCATGGAGAATTGATTAAAGTTAAGCCTGGTAGTACGTAAAGTTACCGGTAGGCTTTAAAAAGTTAATACGAATAACTAACACAGTATCAATGAAGCTGTGCTGTCAGTAAACAAGCGGTCCTTTGTTGTCTTAAACAACACAGTGGGATGCATAATATTAAATTAGCCTTATTTTATGTTTAACTTCACATTCCTGAATTGTACCTTTTATATCTAATAGAAGAATTAGAGAAACTTTTCGATAACTTTGCGTGTAACACATCCTGACTTAGAATACAACACAGCGGGCCTCTTGAAGCCACTGAATCCATCTCACCTTTTGCAGTCAGCTGCCTGTGCACCTGTTGCTGATTTCAACAGCCACTAAAGTGGACCAACGTCACTGCCGAGTTTTTAGCGCTCCTGTTTTGTCCTTGGTTCAGATCTCGGCTATAAAATCGGCTGTCTCGATTGAAAATTTTCGTAGTTTTCCTCGATACCTCTCGATACATGCTGTAGAGTACCTGACGTCTGGCCGCGAGTGCTTTCTTTAACCTTTTAAAGCCTAGCGGTAACTTTACGTACCGCCAGGTTTAACATTAAGAAATTCTACGTGGTACCCACATTGCGTTTATGTGTTTTGTACGGATCTCAGAACAAACAACAACTTTTGCCTTATAAAACATTAAGAGATTGGTTTTTATAACCGAAGGGGAGAGTGTTTACAGCGCGGTACGCACTGAGTCCTTATATAAAACAGATATGCTTCGTCTTTAAAGGGTTAATATCATCAGGATTCATTCTTCACTAGTAATCTTCTTGTCTGATGCTAATCTAGCTATGGAGCATCGTTAAATAAACCAAGACTAAATAAATAATTAAATAAATATAAATAACATTGGTGAGCATACATGACAGCTAACATATCGTCACATATGAGGACATAATTTCATAGTTTCTGGGATACATAACATTCTTGTTCTTTGAATTATTTACTTATTTCTGAGAGTGTTCTGGCTTTAAGGATCTCAGTAAATACGTCAAGAGCACATCGCTGCACATATGAGACAGCAGCAGCGGCAGCAGCAGCAGCACTTGCTAAAGGATAGAGACTCGAGAGAGAAGAAACCCAGAGAGCCGCTTAAAAGGGGTTGCTAGAAGTATGTCCGTGGGGGTAGGGGGCTTAAAAAGGGTGGTGGGTGCAAAAAAATGAAAAAGGAATTTCAACCAGAAAGGAACTCAGCATTAGGGAATGTCAGGCTAAAAGCCAGTGCTCATCAGAGCGTTATCTGACGTCAGGGGTGCCAACCGCAACTGCTGTTTTTAACTACCCCTAGGCTAGAAAAACAATTTTCCCGTAATTATAACAACACGTAACTTTCATTGGTGTGTTTGTTACAAACTATCGTTTCGTCTTTGCATGCCCCCTACCTGCAACGGTAACAAGATCCGAACTTCACATCGGCTGCTCTGTGTGTGCCAAGAACACTCAAATTTCCTTGAGCATTCTGGTCTTCCAGGATCTAGCGGCTAAATTCTAGGATGTACCAACCCTTGAAGATGAAAATGATACGTTATTTCGAAACTTCGGAATATGTTAAATTAACAGCTACACAGCATAACATCCCGGAAGACTAGAACACTCAATGTTGTGGAAACACAAATCTGGTATCCCAGTGTTGCTCTTTACTTGTTTGTCTTGCAGTGCGTCTAATTATGCTTCCCTGCTATATAAGTAACATGGAAAGGCACTGTAAATTCAAAAGTATACTGCGGGAAGAAGCCTCGCTCCACTCTGCGACACTGTACCAGCATTTATTTGGAAGAGATGAAGATATTCTCGCTTCAAGTTTGCGAGCATTCGGAACGGGTATCAAATCGTTACCCACTGCATACAAACCATTTAGTTCCGACGCTGGATAAGACTGGCGCGCCAGAAGTGCTATATTTAACTTTTAAAGCCTAGCGGTAATTTTTGATACGACCAGGTTTGACGTTAAAAAATTCTACGTGGTGTCCACATTGCGTTTATGTGTTTTGTACGGATCTCAGAACAAACAGCAACTTTTGCCATATAAAACATTAAGAGACTGGTTTTTATAACCGAAGTGGAGAGTGTTTACAGCACGGTACGCACTGAGTCCTTATATAAAACAGACACGCTTCGTCTTTAAAGGGTTAACTCGCCCTTCGTCCCGATTTCCTTATTTCATGTAACGTCAGGATTTTCGGAGACTGGATAGCTCAGCACAAGCAAAGGC
Source organism: Coptotermes formosanus (assembly GCA_013340265.1). Lineage (NCBI taxonomy): Eukaryota > Metazoa > Arthropoda > Insecta > Blattodea > Rhinotermitidae > Coptotermes > Coptotermes formosanus. Next base: position 1,055,829 of record BLKM01010978.1, on the reverse strand, counting down.
CTAAGGGTTGGAAAATCCAGGAACACAGGTTCGACTTCTAGCTGAAGCAAGAGGGTTCTCTTTCCTCCAAAGCGTCCAGACAAGTTCTGTTGCCCACCCAACCTCCTGTTCAGTGGAAACCTGGGGCTCTTTGCCAAGGGCTTAAGGCGCCGGTAAGTGAAGCTGACCACCCAACTCCATTGAGCATCGAGGTTAAGAATGGTGAGCACTGTTACAACTTTACCTTTGTCAGCATGTTTCTCTGAACGTTTGACATACCGCAACAACCTTCGAACTTTACAAAGTCTATGTAGCAAATTTTTCTTGAGAAGCTAACAGTCGTTTAGTTAGTGACGACTTACATATGTGTTCTCTTCCGTCCCGAAACGTCGGTAAATAATTACCACACGACGCCGCGTGATATTCCAGAAGAGCGCAGATCTCAACGTCGCTGCGGAAGCCTGAAACCAACGATTTTCAGCTTCTTATGCAAGCCAAAAGCCATCATCGCGTACACAAATTGCGCTAATAGAGGCCAATTTACTGTAAATACAGCTTGCATCTTTAACCTTTTAAAGCCTAGCGGTAACTTTACACACGACCAGGTTTAACATTAAAAAATTCTACATGGTGCCCACATTGCGTTTATGTGTTTTGTACAGATCTCAGAACAAACAGCAACTTTTGCCTTATAAAACATTAAGAGACTGGTTTTTATAACCGAAGTGGAGAGTGTTTACAGCGCGGTACGCACTGAGTCCTTATATAAAACAGATACGCTTCGTCTTTAAAGGGTTAACAAGAGTTTTAATATTATCTTTCACTTATAATTAGATCTCCTACGTGGTCCTTACTTCAAGTTTTGCGACTACAGCCTTGTGTGTATTTCTCGAATTGATAGCTTAAGGCACACTTCTCGTCGTCTATACTCCTTAGTTTGACATTCTAATGATATTTGAAAAGTATGCTAAATTTTGATCTTGTCATTAGAGGTGTCCCTTCTCGCTATCCCTGAAGTCAGAATATTCTCCGCAACAGGTTGTACTCAGGTACTCTCGATCTAAGTTTGTTTTTGTTCAGAAGCAGTTCCTGAGGCCCTTACGTAATGTATACACATTATCCAAGTGTCTTGAAGACGTAGGTCTACTGTCTGGTCTTAAATTCAGCCCACATTTACAGCGCTGTTTCATCTCATCTTGAATAGCAGGTACTGTATTACTGAATAAGTGCTGCCAATCGGCTTAACGGTATAATCTGTTCAGCAAGGAAATGAGTAAAAGTGTTTGGACGTTCTTCTGTGAATGTTTTATGGACCTGCAGGCATTCAGCTCCGCTAGGGAAACTACAGATGTAGTGCATACGAAATGCGCTTAAGGGGGATTTCCTGAGATGTAATAATACTTTTATACACTCGTAGAATCTTTGAACTTGATTTTTCGCACGGAGAGAAGAACACAGGTTGTTTAAACAGAAATGCTTCCGAAATACAATACATGTGGTAAAACCTGGAACAGCTGAAGATTGGCCTTTATCTAAATATGTGTACACACCTTCAGTTCCTACCTGATAGAGAACGAGTCCATGTCCATTAAAAGGCCCGCCGGTTAATGCTCGTTAGAGAAACAGTCGGTGGGCCTACTGACTGTGATAATTATACGAAACATAATTCAAACTGCGTGGGAATCTGTTCTCCATTTACATAGTGATGACGTAACCTACAAGATCACACAGCAAATCTTCACTGCGGTAAAAACCTCACATCTTATCCTTCGTTATTATTAAACCTTTAAAGACGAAGCGTATCTGTTTTATATAAGGACTCAGTGCGTACCGCCCTGTAAACACTCTCCACTTCGGTTATAAAAACCAATCTCTTAATGTTTTATAAGGCAAAAGTTGCTGTTTGTTCTGAGATCCGTACAAAACACATAAACGCAATGTGGGAACTACGTAGAATTTTTTAATGTTAAACCTTGTCGTATGTAAAGTTACCGCTAGGCTTTAAAAGGTTAAGGCTGTTACTTTGAAGGACGAAAACACTTGTAGATTGCAAAGTCTGTGAACAAAGGGTTCTGGAAAATATCTTGACATAATAAGGACGAAGAAAGTGAGCTATAGTCAACAGGGCACTAAGAAGTTCCAGTCCTGCAGAACTGATGGAGAGGCCGTTAGGGCTGCAGGACGCTAAGGCTCCCAGATTTCAAGACAGTCGGCACGTGAACGTGGTAATGTTGTCAGCCCTACTCAACGGTCGCCTTTACCCCCCAGGAGATACTCCAGGTACTCATTTCTGTTACAGGCTGAGTCGACCCCAGGGCCATAGTGCGGCCGGAAAGATTAACCTTTTAAAGCCTAGCGGTAACTTTACATAACACCAGGTTCAACATTAAAAAATTCTACGTGGTGCCCACATTGCGTTTATGTGTTTTGTACGGATATCAGAACAAACAGCAACTTTTGCCTTATAAAACATTAAGAGATTGGATTTTATAACCGAAGTGGAGAGTGTTTACAGCGCGGTACGCATTGAGTCCTTATATAAAACAGATACACTTCGTCTTTAAAGGGTTAAACCAATAAGGAATCTCAGTAACCCTACTGGCTTGCAGAGCAGTGCCTCAACCAACTGCACTACCGCGTGCCCCCTGTTGATCAGACGAGGAACTATGAAGCTCTCCAGGAAGACGCTTCTCCATGAACTCGGTGTAGGTTGCTAGACTTAACACTCGCAGGGAAAAGTGGTGAGATTGAAGTGGATTAACGTTGTCTCACGTAAGGACTCATTCTCCCGGTGTCCAGTGACGATAACAGCAATAGCAGATAAAACGCTGTGGCCGGTGAAGCTGTGAAGGAGGAACGACAGAGCGGGAAACTTTGAAGTCCCACTTCAAGCTTTATTGCCGCGCATTCGTCTCGTAGCGGAAATGACTCCTCTGGGGGTGCCCGTCTGCTTGTCCCATTCTCAGGGTCTCAGATGTGAGTGCTATGTCTAGTATATCAACCACTCACTCAGCCTTTTGCTGTAACCTCCTCTCCAAGGGCATACATACATTCAGGTGCAAGGGGGTCAACATCCGGGCTAAATAATTTGAGTCTCCCTTTTTTTTTCAGGCGCATTCCCAAGGCGGTTATTAAAGAAATGACTAATTGCCTCATCATGCCCGACTGTCAATCTGTCTGTCTGAACGAATGGAACAGCGTGACTCCCACTTGACGAATTTTCGTGAAATATAGTAGACGGGATTTTCTCTAACATTTATAGACGAATTCAGATTTTTGATAAGATCGGTTGAAAATAACAGATACTTAACGTGACGGCCTACTGACAGTCACGATATATTGCTTTTATTGTAACTTATAATTTAGAGAGACTCTGTTGTCTCAGCTCCCAGCTCAGGCTGAAGAAAGAGCTGACGATTTAAAGATGACAATAGTGCATGATCAGCTGCGAATCTCTGAGTTGATCAGTAACGTACAAGAAATGCATATCGCCTTTTCGATATATCGATTGTCAGACGACACGGACAAAACTTCTGGTGTGTGTTGTGTCAAATATACAAATAGACACTTCAAATGCTTGCATCTGCAATTTTTTTTTTGAAAAAAAAAAATCTCCAGAGTTTTAAATCTAGGGACAATAAGAGAGGAAAGGCGACAGAAGTGCTACGTTCTGCAGACATACCACACATTTCTATTCATTACATTAAACCAGCATGCAGTAGTAATATATCCACGTTGGATTACCCTGGTAATATATCACTGTAATACCCTTACCAGTTCATTAGTCTACAAAACGAACTTCTGATTGATTTAATGCCACGTTCTCGGCTAATTTCCCAATACAGTACATATCTTAAAGAGCTAGCAGTTTTGCAGCAGCTCATGCAATTTTCCACATCGTATAAATGCCGAAGACTTGTCAACGTGTTCACAATACCCGGCAAATGGGCCATACCCACACCTATGTGACCTACTCCACACAGTCACTCAATTTTTGTCCTCATCAGCACTTACACCTTACCTTCCAGGTTTCGGTCTGCAATTCTGTACGCGTTACTCATCTCGCCCGCGAATTTTCTTTATCAAATATCGTGGATTATTTTAAGGTTTTAGGTACTCTCTTAACAGTTTCGAAGTTCTAAGTACAATTCCCTCCATATCCAACCAGTCTGCTTACACTAAAATGCGGTGTCAAGGCCCACTATTAACCCTTTAAAGACGGAACGTATCTGTTTTGTATAAGGACTCAGTGCGTACCGCGCTGTAAACGCTCTTCACTTCGGTTATAAAAACCAATCTCTTAATGTTTTATAAGGCAAAAGTTGCTGTTTGTTCTGAGATCCACACAAAACACATAAAGGCAATGTTGGCACCATGTCGAATTTTTGAACGCTAAACCAGGTAGTACGTAAAGTTACCGCTAGGCTTTAAAAGATTAAAATAGGCGGTCGGGCCCTGTGAGCTAAGCGGTTCGGAGTTGTAACTCCGGTAGATGCAAGAGTTTTTCTCTTCCCAATGCCCGTTCACCGTGGCCCCGGGTACACCCAGCCTCCTGTAAAATGGGTACCGTCGTTTCTGCCGCGGCTAACGCGGCCGGGGCCTGGCGTTAACCATCCAGCCCTACCTGGCGCCAAGGTTAAGAATGAGTAGGTCTACACCCCTACTCCCCCGCTATGCCATTCATGGCATGCGACGAAGACACCTTGACCTTGATATTTTCTTAAATACACGTTCTTGATGCGTTTTATAATTTAGAATCTTTAGGACTGAAGAGAGTGGGATGAATTGAGCACGTGAATATTGCAGTGGTATTAAAAGACGTAAATGTGAACGGATTGAAAATGATTCCCTTCCTAGCATTTGTAATAACGGTCATGAATATTTGGGATCTAAAACTAGGTTTATATCTGGCACCTGTAATTACAGCTCCAGATCTTCGGTGCAGATACTGCGCACACGGATACAAAACCATCTCGCATTCGTTACTTCTACAGCGTAACGCTAGGTGCCCATCATTGCAGGTGGGTTCAGTACCGGTCTTACAGCCGCTTCTGTATTAAGGGCTAATAACGTCACAGCGTGCAGCCAAATCAGATGGTGGCCTCCCTTCATATTGTTACCGGTGAACAAGGCACTGGCTGACAAATGAAGATTGCGTGTGGGTGTAGGAGACGTATCAGTGTACACGTCAACGTACCTCTGACACAGAGGAAACAGGTGGCATACAGGCGCACAGTGGGTCATTTGTGTTCTCGGTTAATATGCTTTTTTTCATTTTCCTTCCGTGTTTCCAGGTTTTTAATTAATTATTTCTTGCTAGATTCGAACTTCTCACAGCCCTGATAATAAAGAGTCACGTATTCTTGGACGTTAAGCATGTGACTTCCTTACGCGTAGTTATCGACGTTCCGGGTTACCGAGGGTAAAGCGGCCGGGACGTGATACTGACGGCCTCCATCTAGCGTCAAAGTTATGAATGAGTACAGTTACATTTCTATTCTCCTTCCGTACCTGCATGGCATACTAAGGGAAAATTTTACCTTTAGTTTTACCGACGTTTCAGGGAGCCACAGTGCCTCCATCTTCAATATCTAGCAGTCCCATATTTATTTCTCTGGTTTTTCCCCTTCTTTTTTTTTCTCTGCCTGGTTCTTGTGTTTTACATAAAGAATCTGCCAATTGCTAAGATTATATAGCGTCAATGTTAGATGAATAAAACATGAGTAAGGGGCATTGGTGGAACGATACTGACAGGCAAAACCGAAGTACTGGGATAAAAGTCTGTCCACGTGCCACTTTATACTTTCATTCCCGCTTATCTTGTTTCTTCGGCGAGCGTGAGGGAAACGGACAAAATTAGGGTACTCTTATCCTTCAGTTATTTCGATAAATTCATATATTTACCGCACGCAGTGACCGCAGCGTCGGATGCAGTCCCTGCTACAATAGCACTTACATTTTTCTGGGTTCAGTTCTGCGGCCTGTGCATGATGTCGCATGCGTCCGCTGCAACGGACGGTTTCCGGCACCAATCACGTGTGTCCGACGCAGCATCAAGTTCTACTCCTGGGGTAGCATCTTCGGCATTGAAAATTAAAATGTTGTGGAATATGACGTCGTGTAGATTGGTAATTAGTTAGCGACGTTTCGGAGGAGGCATCAAGAAGGTAAGTACCAGTACACTTTAATATTCATCAACAACATTGAGAGAACTTTAGGTCACTTTAGCCAGTCATTCCATAATGAGTGGTAAATATTTGTTTGTGATGAGAAAATGAAGCTGTGAGTTTCATAATGAACTTTATGTATAGATGTATTAAGTGTAAAAGAAAACGGACTCAAAACAGGACCCTTATGCAGCAACATATTTCAGACTGCTTTCCGTCACCAACTGACTGATTATGACGAAACTTGGTTTCAACGTCATGCCATAGAAGGCCGCCTCAGCATCGTAATTTCTAATTTCCTATAATTAGTAGTAACATGGTGGAAGCGCGAACGTGTGAGGTTACTGCGATGCTAATGTCACTTAAATATAGGGTCTGAAATAACGTATTGTAACAGAGCTATGTAATATGTTTAACTTTTCATAAGTTGAGCTTCTGTAGAATACAGAACAAAAATATGACCACCGTACCACGTATTCTTTGCCATGGTTACTGCGAGAACAAACGCCTTCTGTTGCAGCAGCCTAACAACCTCGGTCGATTGCGTCCGACGCTGTAGTAGTTGAGTACTGCTATGGCACTGTTTTATCACACTAAAGGAACATTGCCTTAGGGCTAGCAAGAGGTCACAAACTTGGAGCACTCACTGGACAAGTCTGCAGAGTCTTACATAATCCGTGCCGAACGGACTACAGACAGTAAAGTCGCTGGATAAAATGAGCACATTTTTACTGCATCTACGCAGATACGTATAAGGGCATGTCTTGTGTCACAACAACGATTTCCTGTGTTAAAAATTAGACATCTAACTCCACAGAGCACAGTCCTTCGTGAGAAGTTAAGAGGTTGTCAGCGAGTTAAGAAATTCCTATATTTTATAGAACCTGGAACTTCATTACCACATTCACAACAGTTCGCCACGTGTCCCTATCACGAGCCAGATCAACTCAATCCATGACCCCCATCCCACTTCTTGAAGATCAGTTTTAATATTATCCTCCCACCTAAGCCTAGAACTGCCAAGTGGTCTATTTCTCTCAGGTTTGCCTACGAAAATCCTGTATGCATTCGCCTTTTCTCATGCGTGCTACGTATGTCGCCCATCTCATTATTCTTTATTTTGCGACCCGAATAATATTTGTTGAGCAGTACAGACCATGAAGTTCCTCATTACGCAGCTTCATGGTCTCTACTCTTCACATATACCTATATTGTAAAAAAAATAATACTGATGCCAATTTTTGCACACTGTGTGAATGTTCCAGTGAATTACATTTATCCAAATGTTAAACTCACATTTTCATTTGTTCTAGAAGAAACATTACTCATTTCTTTTTTAAATCCAAACGTTCATCTACCGTACCAGTTTTTTATTCTTGGATTGTTTGACACCGAAATAAAGGCATTATAATCTTTCGAAACCTGGAAACTATTTAATCAACCGCACAGAATAATATTCCAGAAGACCTTTAGTCAGTTATTTAAACTAGTTTTAACACTGACACGATTTCTTGTCACTTATAATTTTGTGTAAGTTCACCTTACATTTTCAACACAAAATGTAAAACATTTGCACTTTATCACAGGCGCGCTCAACAATTCAGACATATTCACACCAAGATGGTGTGCACGTGTAGTTACAGAACTTATTCCGTCGGCGGAACTTTGATGTGAGTGCGAGCTAGAAACCTGGCATCAAGAACCTTCGCCTCTAACACCCGAGACACGGAGACGCTACGAAAACAGCTTAAGACACAGTGCCGAGGGCCAGAGCATGCTGCTGCTTCCTTCTGTACGTAAACAGGACGGCAAGATCATGTGGCACATTGATCGCTGGCACTCTCCTACAGGGCGCGCAAGAAGACGTGGCTCAGGAACTCAACAAATATTGCTGTCATTAAGCTGGTTACATTGAATACATTTTGAATTTACAATTACAATTACAATTACAATTCTATAACCAACTCCATATATCACTGACCCTTTTCAAAGTCCCTAGTCGATTTTCCGGTCAATAAATTCCCCTCTTCCACAGAAGCCTAAATGTCACTATCGTGGTCACAAATGATCGCACAATATGTAATATTCTAACAAGCCTACAACCTTCTTAGCTTCAATTACTTTTCTTGACCAGTATGTTTCGAAATCCTTTTAATTTCTGTTCTTCAATCGAAGAGAAAAAATTTCGTTAAATATGCAATATTACTGTTATATAGAGACATTATTTTATCTGACAACTGCCGCTAGTCATTTCCCATTGGCTAGCTTGAAGTACAGCCATAGCAGAATTTGGACTTGCAATGAACAGTGTGTTAGTTAGATGGTATGCCTGTGTGCGAACAGAGTGAAAACATTTCCTTTACATCACCTTCCTCAGATATTGCGAGTAAAAACCTAATATAGCCTAACTGCAATACACTGACCTGATATCCGTGGACCCCAACTGAGAGCAAATGGAATAGCGGTATGCGCTGCTGTCTGCCGTTACACGAAACGGTTTCGGTGAAACAGTGATGTTAGTTTTCAAATAAAATAATGTCCCTGTATACTCGTATATTGATCCCTGTTGCTTTGGAAGGTAGGATATGAACAAGACAAAACTTTTCGAAATGATGTTCTACGAAAATAATCGAAGGCTTTTCCTTTTTAACGCCAACAGCCTATAAATCTTGGTGGCAACAAGTAATTATGAACAGATAAAAATAAATTAAAAATGCAAAACATAAGGAAAACCCTATCAGCTGGCATGAGGTTTTAACAGCTTTATGCGTGACTAAACGGTCTACCTGCTGCAAGTATCGTTTTAAAAATTTACTCCAACCATGATATGAATGCCACCTAATATAACCCACAGGCAAATGCAAATAATAAATACTAATACACCGCTTATGTAATAATGCTTGTAGCAGTCATCTACAAATAACACCTGGAATTTATTTTGTTTTAATTTTTTTTAGAGGTTACATTAGTTACTGCTTTATTATTATTATTGGGTTTGGGTACTTAGACAAGGACCGAGTTTCTATTTAATGCAGGTAGTGTAAGTGACCTATGCAGCCTATCCCCAGCAGAAAAGATATTGAAGTCTGACACTGTCCACTCACATCCATCGAAGGTGGTATCTCAATATGCCAGTGGGTTAATAAAATATGACAGATAATTATAAATCACACAACGCATTACATTTTTATAATTTATAGGTTGCCTGATTTAGGCTGTCTTTCTTGAGAGACTCAAAGTAATTTTTTTAAGTCCGTAGAAAAGTATTAAAATTTTACATCGGGTTGAAGCCAAGATATAGAACTCTGTCGTAAGTATCACACTGATGAACGTGACTGAATTTAAATGTGCCAGTCTGTGTCAGCATGTGGTTCAGAAACGATAGCTGAGTGGATCCCACTGACCACTGCACTGGCTGACCGTAAGGAAACAAGAGAACCACACTGCAAACTGGTGAAGTTCGAAAACACAGAAATGTAGGGCTGTTAAGGATGAACAGATGTATAAATCCGCAGAGGGGCTACAAAGAAATAGACCGCAAACTGAGGAAATTAGAAGATAAGGATGCATGTGGCTGCGAAGGAAATTACACTGTCAGAAACTCAGTTACAATTCTTCCCGAATTTCCAGCTTCATTTTAAAATGTAGTAATACGAAAAAGTTTCTGGTATTTTGTTAGAGGACTTGGAAATGTCTTATTTTATCTCGTAACAAGCACAGGAATATAGAGGCCTAGGTTGAAATACAGTCGAACTTCGTTACAACGTCATGAAAGGGACTGAATATTTTGTGTCGTTATAAACGAGTGTCGTTGTAAGCGAGGGGTATAACGTTATGGTTACCAGCGAAGAACTAATTGGTACCACAGAGTATCTGTCGTTATAGATGATGTGTCGTATAAACCGATGTCGTTCTAACCGGGTTCGACTTTATTTCAGTGACAATCTATATCACTGCCCCAAACTGCACGGCACGGAACTCCGGGCATTCCACGTGTGAGCCTTTATAATTGAATACATAGATTAATTTAAAAAATCATCACTAAATTACTTCTTCTGAAATCGCGTAGTTTTAAAGTGTTACTACGAACACGGCATATTAGGCCTACAACTAACTCCAAGCAGTAGAGTCTGTCTTGACGAGATTTTAGTCACTCAGTCGACCAAAAAATTTCCCTTTCTTTAATGGAAAAGGAAGGTAAATTATTCCCGTCCTCACAGGGTCCCGCCAATTACCTTGTCATGAACCGTGCACTCCACAAACTCTCATAATATTTCTCTGAGATGCGTTTCAGTATTACCCCCCTCCTACGACTCTGTCTTCCATTTTCTCTATTCCCATGAGTTTCGGCCGCTTTCGGAAAGCAGTTGCGAAAAGTAACCTTTTAGCCTCGTCAGGTCTGTCCATCCATTCGTATAAAACTGCACGACTCCAACGTCATGGAGTTTCGTGAAATTACATGTTTTGGGTTTTTTTTAATAAAATTTGTCAACAAATTCACATTTTGGTAAAGACTGAAAAAAAACAATACTTTACATGAAGATCGATGTACGTTTATGATAACTTCCCCTGACGGGCCTTTCTAGTTTAGACAGTGTCTTCTGTGAGGTCCAAACTGAGGCCTAGTGACGAGCTGTCGACATAAACACAAAACTCGAGCACGGACGCTTGTAGGTCTCGGTGTTTACGCGTCACGTGCACGAAATAGATACATCGTCATTGAAGAGATATATCGATTGTGATAGACTGAAAATCGATATGAAGCAGACTTATGGTGTGTGTTGCGTAAAACGTGGAAAGACATATTTCAATTACTCATTTTTCAGTGTTTGTCTTGTAAATAGTCACGGATTTAACGTCTAGGGAAAACAAACGAGAGAAAGCGCCTACAATATTACGGTCTCCAGATACTTTCTCACTTTTCAAGTCAAATTCTCTGTACTTTTCTCAATCTCCAGTTATCGCTACACGAGCCACTCACTCGTCTTATTCTAACTGGATAGTCCTAACGGCATTTGGTGATGATGACAAATTATGAAGCTCGGTATTACATAATTGTTTTATCATACGGTGCATCTTCTCTCTTTCCCAAGTATTATCCTCAGGAATCTACTCTAAATATTTTCCACGTCTTGCTCTTCCCTTGGGCGGGGGGGGGGGGGCTGGTGGGGCGAAGTTTAATTTCTGTATACGGAAAGATTATTTTACACGCAGTTTTGTATATGTACTCATACGACACGTGGCTGGACAAAATATTCCTAAGATAATGGTAAGCCTACACGTGTTACTAGAATTTAAGGACTGTACTACAGAAAGTTCAATTCCAAATACTTTCATCAACAGGTAGTCCCGATATATATATATATATATATATATATATATATATATATATATACATACCCCATCACACTAAGGAAGAAATATGGAGAGACCTCAGATGGAAATATAATTCCCACTAACAATAAAGTACACAGAATCAAATTTTGCAACTTCAGAGATAAGTATCAGCCTCATTTATAACGATTTCTTACACGTACCTTCTCTGATTACATTTATAAGAAGTCTGACGATCAATTAAACTTTTTGTAGTCTGACGAGTAATTTCCGTTTTTGGTCCGAATCCGTCACAGGCACAGGCGTAACGTGGCTAATAACATTGCAGGGGGAGGCGTGGGGGGGGGGGGGGCAAAATCGACCATGGGTATTACAAACTTTAATTTACGAAGGGACCACGTGAGAAAGAAGGGGAGGATTGGTTTGAACCAGGCCTTAATATACACACACCTCCTTCCCCCACTGTCACCCCAATATTTATTTGCCTTTCTTCAACTCAGTAACCAAAAGAAAATTATTCTTTGGGAGAAAAATGTTGGGGGGGAGTTTGCCCCCCCCCCCCCCCCAGTCCCCCCCCCTCAGGTTAAAACTATGGTCACAGGATATTCTTGCAGGGTCAATTTGTTGAAAACATGAAAAACAACGGGAACTAAATCTAGTTGTTACTCATTTAAATAATAAGAATTATTGTAATACGCTCTATACTGAACGCTTAAGGAAAGCGCGTAATGGCCATATGGGCGGGCCATGCAGAACGGAAAGAACATGTTAAAAGTACATAGTAAACTTTAGCCGGGAAGCAAATGAGCCGTTTAGAAGACTCAGATGTGGGCTCAAAAGTAATATTAATATTGACCTTACATAAACAGGGCATAAAGTTGTGGCCTGGATTCATATGGCTCTAGAAAGGGTAACAGTCGGTTTGTTATGAAACTAGCAACAAAAAGTTTCGGTTTCAAATGCAGAGAACTTCTTGATCACATCAAAGGCTAGTGGCTTATTAGACGCAAAAACGGCTCTGTTCCATGAAAATACGCTGTCACCTGTTAGCCAGTCAACACCGCTTGATTCTCATACTGCCAATGACAGCTGAAGTCTCTCCGTTATGTGACGGTACAGGGTTACTTAAAGTGATGGCCCACGTGTTTGGTCACTCCTGGGAGGCCCACAACTGCTGCTGGATCAATATTGGGGGCATGATGCTTTCTCCCTCCCACACAGAAACCCGCGCAGCCTTTCCTAACGGTCCCGCCCTTTCTAAACTCTACCACGACACAAAAATATTGGGAGGAAACGAATTTAATAGGTCCAGCAATTAATTGTACTCTGCACCCAGGGGCAGACGAGATCCTAAATGGATTATATATTAAGATTCCAGAACCTAAGCGATCTGTGGTGAATTCCAGATATCTGCAGAAGGTTTGTACGTAACTGCATTGAAATCATGCATCGAGACTGAGGAAATTAGTGCAGCGATTGTCCAAAAAGTGGCGTAAATTGAAAACAGCTGTACGTATGTGTCGAGATACATATAGAAAAGCTGGCGTCTTAATCTGCAGGATGAAAAGAAAGTGAAGGTGTTGGGAAGGAAGGTGCTGATAAGAATATTAGGACCAAAAAGGAAGTACTGATATCGCCTAAGGTCTATCAAGAGAAAACATTGGTTACAAACAGTAATATATACTCTTGCCCAGGATGAGGTTGCTTGCTTTTCTGTGTCATGGTGTGTAGAATCACAGAGTTTAAAGAACGATTAACACTCCAATTTAAAAAAATCTGATCATGTAATTAAAATTGTAATTAGAATCAGGCCCCAAAACATCAAATCACAAATTTCACATAGGTTTAAACCTTTGTTGTGTAGAGGTGGAGGTATTTCATTGTCATTATTATTTTATGTTACATTGCACATATACTTACCTTGTAAGGCTGAAGTTTGTAACGTCACAAGACTCTTGCTATGAGCAGCGCGTGACTTTTAGTCGCACTACCAAGAGGCAATGTACGCATAAGGTTACAATGAGGAGCGTTCACGTAACCGTTGTTGCCGTGAAAAAGCATTCCGTATTACATATTATGAGTGTGTGTCTGTAGCCCTAGTTATCCAGCACGCAAAGCGCATGCGCCGTGTTATATTGTCATCTGTGGCCTGTTGGCTTGTACCATATTTTTTTACATATCTAATAAACGGCACGATTTTCGGAAAAAAGTCACAGAAGACACAATGCGTGTTTTGATTTTATCTACAAATTTTGTCTGAAGCATTTCTCATTCTAAGAAGAACTCAACGAGATATTATCGTGTATGTATATATGTCTTCACGTAAAGTAGCCGTTATTCTTGTCAGATTTTGATGAACTTGAATTTTCTCGACAGAGTTTCGAAAAATACTCAAACATCAAATTTCACGAAAATCAGTCCAGTGGGGGCCGAGTTGTTCCATGCGGAAGGACGACCGGAAGGATGGACGGACACACATAACAAAGTTAATAGCCGTTTTTCGAAATTCTGCAAACGCGCCCAATTAAAGATTCAGTTCGCACCGCACAGTAAACACAGCCCATCTCCATTACAAAAGTGATCACTTAAAGCTATATAAAGAAATAACGACTATTTGTTTGAGATCCATGAAAAAAGCAGAAATATATGTTGTGGGTAGAATTTAGCATTTTTGAGTGTTGGAACTGGGCTTCAAAAGGTTAACACAGCCGTAAATACTTACAACGTATGATCCAGAGTACGGAGTTCTGACGCCACACGTTCTGAGCTACTGGTAGCATCGTCAAATAAACGTAAACAAAGACTCAGCAAAGCTTATTCGGTTCGTAGTCCTTCCCTCTTCTACCTACTTGTTCACAGCAGGTGTCGAGGTTGTTTATTTTCACTTGATCACACTCAGACATACACCACAGTCGGTAGGACTCCTCTGGACGAGGGATCGGCCCGTCGCAGAGACCTCTACTTGGCAACACGAACACTCACAAGAGACAAACGTCCATGCCCCTGGTGGGATTCGAACCCACGATCCCAGCAAGCGCTCGGCCACAGACCTAGGCCTTAGACCGCGCGGTCACTGGGATCGGCAGCAAAGCTTGTATGACGCTCATTAGACTGCCAGACTCCGATCGGCGACGATCGGATAAACAACAGAGCCCGGTTAACAAGTATGAGTGAAGAATAAACAGTAGAACCAATGGAAGCAATTAACCTGCCACTGGAAATTTACCTACCACAAATTCCACATGGATCGGCTGGAACTCGAACACGATTCCGCTTGGTGTGAGTGCAGCGAGCTAGCCAGCCTCGACACCAATGTGCACAGCTGGAGTTGCTAATGAATGCTCATTAATATATGCTGATCACCCTAATCACACCACACTCTACGGAAAGTGAATGGGATACCAAGCCAATATTTCTCGAACTTTGCTACGTGGCAGCACACTGTAACAGTTCATTACATACAGTTCCACGAACGATGGTACATTTCAGGTTAGAGTGTTTTGTTTCCCCACTTCCACCCAAAACATTAAGACTGATGCATTTACTCAATCACTTATATACACCAACATATTAATATTAACCCTTTAAAGACGAAGCGTATCTGTTTTATATAAGGACTCAGTGCGTACCGCGCTGTAAACACTCTCCACTTCGGTTATAAAAACCAATCTCTTAATGTTTTATAAGGCAAAAGTTGCTGTTTGTTCTGAGATCCGTACAAAACACATAAACGCAATGTGGGCACCACGTAGAGTTTTTTTAATGTTAAACCTGGTCGTATGTAAAGTTACCGCTAGGCTTTAAAAGGTTAATATTAAGTATTATATGTTACATTATATTATATATTACTTATTCCTTTGTATTCAAGTCTCCTTCAGGATGGTGATTTACTGCTGAAAAATGTAGGAGGGTTGAAATTTATGTATAACATATAATTAAATTTGTGCACATGTCGGTGTATATAAACGACTGCAAGGGCAATGCATGGAACGAATAATATTAAATTTGATATACTTGTTATTTGACTTGGATGTGAAACTTGATCTCCGACTTAAGAGGAAAACACAGACTGATGATTCTTGAAAGGAGGTGAAGATAAAGTAAAAGAAGAAAGGGGCAGTTAAACAGTAAAGTTTATCACAATGTGCACACTTTACCAAACACTATAAGGGTGCTAACTAAAGATGACGACTTTACAGCACATTATGACCGGGCACACCAATGTAATAAAATAGAGAGACCAAGAAAGAACATTACCAGAAGTCACTTATTTCACATCTGTCATGTTTCCGGTAGTTGCCATCTTCAAGGATCAGAAAGAAACCCATAGGAAGGTTTCCAGACCTGATACCTTACAGCTACGGTCCCTGAGTATGGTCATCGGCCGAAACATGTCGGATTTTAAATGAATCAAAAACTTTTACTAGTGCACTTTGTAGGTTTGTCTTATGAAAGAAGACGAGTTAGTTGAAAGATTGTTTATTCCATTCACAAATTTGAAAGGAGCTGATTACTTGGTAGATCTAGTCGTAGAAGGCAGGATATAGTAAAACGGACGTAACAGACGGTGGGAGGGTCTCGATTGGATTCAACTCATTAAGCATAGTGCACATGCGAGCACGTTAAGCAGATTCATCTTCTAAACAAGAAGTTTGTTAGATGACACATTGCAACAGGATGGAGATAAATGTCCATATTGAAAGGTGGCAGTTAGTTCAGTATTCAAGTCAGGGCACTAAAAGTTTCAGTATACAATAAATACAGGACACGTGCCATTAGTGTGGGAGTGTTCATGATCGAAGAGCGGCCTAAGAGGTTGGTATGAGGCCTAACATCCCTCTTAAAATAACTCTTCTTCTTTAATTTTCTCTTGCTCCGATGACAGTGAAGAAGCGCACAGGAACGCAGGGTCCGAGAAAATCTTGGTACTTGGCGCCGTCTCTTGTTTTTACCACCCTGGTTCCTGCCAAACCTAGCCATGTTGAGGATATGAATCCATGTTTAGATTGTAGCACTCGGTGGATGGCATTTCGGATCGTTCCTCCTGGTAAGATTATAGAGCGTCGTACAGCTGAGCGTGGTATCCGAACCACGGCGGGGATCAGGCATTGTCCACATTTCTGAAGTGAGGATTTTGTCAGAGCTAACAGAAGGGACAATATACGGATAATAGTCTTTCTGTATCCGAACTGTCTGACAAGCAGAAATAAAGCAATAACCAAATCAACTAAAGATGTCCCTGTAAACATAATTAAGACATTTGGGGGAATGGAGGCATAGATCCATTTATTTTTAACCGCGAGCAGTGTATCGGAATGAGTGATCAGCTTCAAGACCCGACGGCTTTAATCTCGTGATAAAATTCCATGCCGTCCACAGAATAGGAGGCTTTGCGGTCCCAGGACCGGTCTGGATGCCGTTGAGATGAGAAGCATCTCATGCCCTTGAATTGAATGGGGCCGCGATTGGTCCAGCCCGCGGCTTAATCACTGTACTGATTACAGTACGCTGGCTCCACACAGAAATTGAACAAGAAAAAAGACGAAGGTAGAGAAATTAAATAAGAAGGCTGGAATGAATGATAAAACATGGTGGGATAAAAGGAAGGAAGGAAGGAAGGAAGGCATAAGAACAAAGAAATATATAAACCAAGAAAACTGCAACACCTGCACAGCAGTCTTTGGCTTATATACCATCAGGTGTCTTGGGCTGGTATTTTGCTGCTCTACAATTGAAGAACACGTTTAATCTTTCAAACGACTACTGCAAAAGCCCTCGGTTATAAGGGCGGCGATTTGTAACCAGAACACACACAATGAAATGCGAGAGTTAGCTTACATGTGGATAGCAATCTACATGACGTTACAATGATTGATCCCCACGCCCAACCCACGTCTGCCTTATCAACTGGTCCACACTCCCACCACCCTTCCTCTTTTCCCAATGTGGGATTAAGGCTTTTATCACCACACTGTGCCCACGATAGATTGTATCACATATTTCAATGTGCCCACAACAATACAGCTCCTGCTTCATTACTCACTGCCCGTAACTGGGTACTGAGTGCTGTTCTTATACGCAGAGCAGAAGGAATTCTGGAACAGTACCCAAAACAAAGCACAGCCTTTCTTTTCGTTCCCACTCCAATTAAATACTGAACTCGGTTCACTATGTAGGCTGTGACAGAGTAATGGTCAGGCTGTAGGTTGCATAATCTGGGGTTTGATTCGCAGCAGGGGTTAGTGATTTTTCTCTTCTCCGAATAGTTCATATTTTCTCTGGGACCTACCCAGCATTGTATTTAACGAATAAATGGGCCTCTTTCCTTCGGGGTTAAAGCGGTCGAGGCATGAAGCTCGCCACTCACTTCTATCTGGGAGCGAGGTCAGGAATGACTGCAGCTATACCGCGACTTTCCCATAAGCCTTCATGGCGTGCATAGGAACAAGTATGTCTTTGGTTTTGCGCATTACAGCATACGGCGTTAGACTGCATTCACGTTTAATTCAGAAAGCGTCATTAGTTAATCACAGAATAAAAGAGATTCCCAGTTTTTGTTGTTTCATATCTTTCAGATCTAAATAATCCCGCAAGAGCTTTATTCTGAATGACAGGCTGTTCCAAGCCAGAGGGAGAATTACGTATAAAAATCGTAAGTGAAAATATGACATACACTGAGTTATACACAGTGTTACAATTACATAAAACCCCTATATTATAAATTGTTCCCAAGTTAAATAACACGTATAATGAATGCTGTGTAGCTTAGGTTTCAGTTCCAATGAATTTGCAGTATAACTTAGATTAACCCTTCAAAACCCAGTGGTTATTTCTGCCCACGCAGTGTATTTATAAACTTGGCCAGTGGTTATTTCTGCCCATAGAGTGTATTTATGTACTTGGCCAGTGGTTATTTCTGCCCACAGAGTGTATTTATGTATTTTGTATGGATCTCAGAGAGAACTGCGATCACATTTCCCTATACAATATTAAATGATTGGGTTTTATAGCTGAGACGGAGTGTGTTTACTGCGCGGTACTGAATGAATGTTTAAATATAATTCAGGTTAATCCTAGTCTTCGAAGGGTTCATACTGTAACATGACCAATGTTCGTCAAATAACGTACTTAATTCATACAGCTCACATTTCGTGCTGAAGCTTGCAGGGCTTTATCTACTCATGTTACACGTTACGTGAATTTTGAATATTTATGCCTCAGCCAACTCGAAAAGCTTAAGGAGGAAACTATGACTTTTACAATATACCGTCACAAAATTGTGCCAGACAAGACCTAACAGGTGATTTGTTACTAACACATTTAGCCATTAACACAGATTGAAGGATAGGCCTACGTTTAAACATTCTGTAAACTTTTTCCAATCAGTACCCAAGTTCATGCACTTGTGATGTTGGAAGTACGAATTTCTAATTGATAATTACCTCCTCAGAACAGGGTTTAGTAACTGCCTGTTATGGACACGGTAACGAGCTTTCGGATTGTATCAAAGGCGGGGATGCCTTCGCTGCACTAACACCGTCAACTTGTTGAGAAGTACTCTTGCTGCATAGTTAATTCGTTTATTGGTTATCTTAATTTTAAAGAAGTTAGGAATCTTCTGAGATGTTACGCCGTATTGACGCGTAAATATTTACCCACGTTTCGGAGTAGGGCAGGGAATACATTCGACAAGCCACAACATCCAAGAAGAGTCGAATCATTAGGTCAGCTGTCAAAATATTAATATTTAATTATTTATAAGAAATTAAAGAAGCAAATCTACAGTTTATTTGGTGATGTAAACAAAAGCGTCAAGTACATTGTCCATTCAGTTTTAACAAATTTCATTACAAGCGACATTCTGAAGGCACCACTTGATGCTGAATTGTTACGTAGAATGAGGGGAAACCATAGGGACACTTCTGTCCGCTTATACCGTCTGCTACATACCATTCGTTCTGACACCTTGACACATGTAACACCCTATTTTACTATCACTAATATATATATATGTCATATTCATTTAAAACAATGAAGAGAATTATGACGCTATACGTCAGGCATTCTTTCAAATGTGTCTAGAACAATTAGAACGAAAATGGAAGTCTCTATGGTTCGCAGAGAAACTGCTGGCGCAGACAAGTCCCTTTTAGATGGCCACGGCCATGATTGAGCGTGCCACGCGTAAGGGAGAAATATCACCGCCAGTAATATGCAGATCAAATGAAGGACTGCCGCAGTGCTAGCGCATACATCACTTTATCTTTGTTCATTTGCTGTCCTCTCCTAATGTTTTTCATTCCCTTGTCAGCTATAAACCGCAATCCATTCCCGCTCTCTTTGCTTTTCTGCTTTACCACTTCCACTGCCTTAGATTTCTCCCCTTATTGTCGTTTTTCCCTTCCTTTCACTACAACCGCTCTTCCGCAGTTAATTAAAAACGTTTGCGACCAGATGGTGGAATAATCAGGAACAATTTTCGGCTGAAAGCTTTTGCTTGCATAGTCAGCTGTTTGTGCAAGCTAATGGAGCTCAGATGCATGCGACATCTTGCATCTCTGTTGCGTTAGTTATTATGTAGGGAAGGATAACAGAGACTTGGTCATATGAGATGCAATAAAGAACAAAAACACGGCTGCTCTTGTCGCATGGAGGGTCGTTTAGTGAATGCAGACCAAGACCTAATGAGGAAGTTCAGAGGAAGCTGTCCGCGTGACATTTCACAGGCGCCTTCTGTGTACGTGATGTCAGTGGAGTATCGCCACATACAAAAGAAAGGAGAAAAGGTAACTTACGTCGGAGATTCAGATTAAAACTAAATTAACCCAGGCCAGTACGAGCAAAGGTTTGGGGACATAATAAATAATCGATGGGCTTTATTTTGAAATATGAAACAAAATAGTTATTTTTTACTTTTATCTAAAACATCTAGGAAATTAACTCGCAAACTCTATGCGGATTGTGCCCGGTTGTATTCTCAGCCGCGCCACAGACTGTACTGGATTTTTCATAGTTTGCCTTCTTCCCTCCAGACAAATGAAAAGTTTATGATTAGCCATCCAAGAAGATAGCCAAGCGGTAAAAGTAGATGCTATATGAGTATAGTTGTTGCGGGTAGCGGATAGCAGGAGAGGATGGCTACCTACAACAACTATATCTATATAACACCTGCTTTTGTCCAGCGTGGCTATTCTACTGAGTCTGCTTGTCGCTGTAGATGGAAGCACTATAATCCTTCGAAACGTCGGTAACTACTGGCCCAAAGACACAGTGTTAAATATTCAAATGTGGAACTTCAAAAACAGTACCTAACATTTGGCCACAATAGCTATTTCCCACATTATTTCCAGTTAATTAATCATCAATGCTGCACAGTCTGAACTACTGACAGGGACTTGAATGAAGTATAAAATCTACATAAGAGAACAGAAGAAACATAAAGACGGGAACGAATTTCACAGTACACGAAAACCATCGATGCTTAGTGAGATCTGAGGTTCTCGAAGTCGTCATTACAAAGATTTATAGCTTACAGGTATGACGCCGTGTAGTCTGGTGGATCTTAGCACATGCTGAGGATATATCTGCTCCCGCATCATCAGGAAAGAGGATGATGGGACGCTGAAGTTTTTTCGAAAATTTAGTAACAAAGCTGTCAGAGTACACGGCGACACATCCAGAAGACATCAATCTTCAAAATTTATACACGTGTCATTAAATATCACTGTGATCACTCAAGATACATAAGATGGGCGGTTTTTATGGGGTGAGAAAAGTGAGAAAGAATACAAAATTTAATAGGGAAACGGCAAGGAACGGGGCCACAAAGACCTAAGTATATACGGGAGAATAATACTAAAATGGGTTCCAGAAAACATACGCCCCTGCCCACAACCGAAACTGCGTCGTCCACCCTGTAAGTAAGCACTAGACTGACTAAGCAATGGTGCGTCATTACCGGAACTGTTTTAAGGGTAAAGAGTTAACAACAACATACTTTTACTTTGACTTTAAAACCGTTCCTATATAGTCAAAGGTCGCAACTTCTTTCAGTTCAGATGTTTCTAACTGCATTTTCCTTCACGAAAATGATCATTTAATTTCTGCTTTGCGTTGGGAGTTACAATAAGATGACACTGTACAGTGACATAAAGACATGATGTTCGTGTAAAGATTTATGCAGAACCTGTTTACTGGTTTGTAAGAAAAGTAACATGTGTGAGAGAGACTTGAAATGCATGCAGAGGTTTGGTTGGAGAATCTGAAACAAAGAGGCTGTTTGGAAAACCTAGGCTTGGATGGGAGGATGATATTAAAATAAATCTTACAAGACTGGATTCATCTGACTCAAGTTAGGGGCATATCGGGGAGGGGGGAGGATTCTTGTGAAGGTGGTAATGCACATTCTGGTTCCATAAAATGCAGCGAATTTCGCAACGGTTGAGGACGCACTATTTTCTCGAGAGGGACTCTGCACCATGTAGTTTCTTCAAGTATTTGATTCATAAGTTATAAAGTAGCAGACCAAAGACACGTGAAACGGATGGACGAAAAGAGAGAAGCACAAACAAGACCATGTCACTGTTCATTGTCCACGGTGGACTGGGTTGATTAGCTATGGAAACGTACGAATTACAATCAGCGCTTTTGTCTTTGACAATTACACCAGCGCGCCTGCAGCGCTGTGTTTATACTGTCTGCTATACAAAGGAGATGGAGAAGTTGCCGCCCCGAGAGCACGGCGAATTGCTTAGCAACATAAATGATGACGTCGGTCACACGTCTTTCCGGTTTCGGTTCATTAACCTTTTAACGCTTAGCGGTAACTTTACATACCACCAGGTTTAACATTAAAAAATTCTACGTGGTGCCCACATTGCGTTTATGTGTTTTGTACGGATCTCAGAACAAACAGCAACGTTTGCCTTATAAAACATTAAGAGACTGGTTTTTATAACCGAAGTGGAGAGTGTTTACAGCGCGCTACGCACTGAGTCCTTATATAAAACAGATACGCTTCGTCTTTGAAGGGTTAATGTTGCATACAATTCTCACTGCTTGTTGCTTATCATATTTCACTAAATTGCTTAATACAGTTGTACCTGAAAGAAATACTGTATGTGTTCCGTGAAGAAGCCTCCGATTCTTCGACAAGCCAAATGCAAGGTTTTGTACATAACAGGCCTCTGTTGGCAATGCAATGAAAGTTTTATAGCAGTTAAATTCAGAGTCTTTTTTTATCTTTCACTCTCTTAACACAGAACATAAAAGCTAAGCACATAAAAATATAATTTCACTGGTTGTTTCGTTGGTTCGGAAACTTCGTCTCTCACCGAAAGACGGGAATAAAGATTTCGGACGTGTGCAACAAAGTTCTGAGGGGGAATGCTTCACCTAAAAGCAAAATGTAAGGGGAGACGTAGGTTGTAGGATAATATTAAAGTGAAGTTAAAGAAATAGGCTGTGAAAGTTTGCAAAGTTTTCTAGTTTCATATGGTTCAGGACATGTATAAGAGGCAGACTTGTGAATATTGCAATTCATTATCATCATAGTGACAGTATCGCACAGTGCAAACCAGCTTGCTTGTGCAGATGCGCTGTAGGTTTGTGGTCTAATCAATGCAACTGCATGTTTAACGAAGGTGATTTAGCTTACAGTAGGCAATAGATGGTGAAAAGTGAGGAATTTCTTTCAGTCTTATATAAACTTCCCATTACCCACACACAAGAACATTGCATTTAAAGTTGTAACAACAGAGGCACACGTTAATGGCAAAGACCCAGCCTCTCACAAAGGCCAGTGTTGGAGGACAAAGTGTTTTACACAGTAGTTGACCGTACGATATGAACCAGCCGGAAGAATTTACGGTTCACGTCTCATGAATAAAAAAGGATAATCAACGTTAGGTCATTAATCTAGATTAGACTTTCACGGGCGTTAAAAATCAGCAGATAATTAAATTACGCTAGAGAAGTTAGGAGTAATAAAACGTAACAGGAGGGCGTTAGGACGAGCGATGGACGGATGAAGAAGGAAAGGAGAGAAACGGGACAAAATTATAATTAAGCACTCATTTCCTTGCAGCGGTATCTTAACCACATGGAACAGAGTTTGCAGCGTGTTGAATTAGGGGGGGTTTAAATTGAACCGAGTTGCTGCTGTTTGTTTCCCCATTAGCGGGGCTTGTTCATGGACGCGTAATGCTGCTCAGGCTGGGATCCTCAACTGCATTATTTAGGGACGACATCCTTAGGTACGGAGGCACTTAAAATCAAGCTGCGTGTATTATTTAATGCCTACATGCAGGTGGAATAAATTAGAAGCACCTGGTATCACTACTAGTATTGTAGCACTAATAATAATAATAATAATAATAATAATAATAATAATAAAGCGGACTGCCGAATATTTTCAAGGTCACTAGTCAAGAAATTTGCTTTCGTACCTCTTCATATCTGACCAACGAAAGAGTATATTTGACTAATTAATGCCTTAAATATAATTAAACACGACAGTTTCTTTTAACCATACATAACTGAAGGATTCATTCCGTGCAGAAACTACGTGTCGATAGCCTACTCAAGAAATGTTCCACCTTTATGGCTTCCGCCGGTTCATCACAATGTTCAACACAGCCCACTACTGTTCTGAATCTTATTCTTACTTAAGTTATTGGCTATTAGGGCTGTTCAATTCTCCAGTGTCAGTGCATTAATTTTAGTACTTATATGAAGAGTTTACCGGATAAATTAGATTGAAACGGTCCTGACGTTTATTCATATCTCTGAATCTTATATGACGATAAAGCTTATCACGGCGTATTTATGGCAATCCGCTAAAATTGTTGAGCTAATGAAGGAGTTGGTTTAACACGCGCCTGATATGAGGTTACAGCCAATTAGGTCTAACTCCTGAATAAACGTACGGCGAATGAGCGATGTAGCTAATTGGTAAGTTATGTACTTAACATGTTAGTTCGCTGACTATGCAAACGTAAACTTGCAGCTGTCCCCATCTGCGCCATGAAGGGATACATGGGGACAGCAGCTATAACTACACTCATTCGGCACTAGATGGGGGTCAGCAGTCAATGTTACCCCGGGAACCTTATTAAATAGAACGTTCGGTGGGTCCAGAGACGGTTTAGATGTTTTTGGAGGAAAGAAAAATCGTTTTCCGCTGCCAGGATTAGAATCCTGGATCCTCCAGCCCATAGCCTGGATATGTAAAGTATAAAAGAAACTGGATTAGGGTTTTATATTCCTTTGAGAGTTAGCAAGTTCTCGTAACGATATTAGAAAGATGTGTAGGCAGACAGAAGAATAGGACAGATGCATAGCAGTCAGTAAAAATCTGTCCTTACAACACAGAGGAAACAACGAGAAAGCATCATACATCACGACCATTACCAACGAAAGTATAATTTAAAAAAAACCAGAACTAAAGCTTTCGTAAGTCATGCATCTGTACAATACGGTGCAGGAAAATAAGAGCTGTGATACAGGTATGACGATACAGGCTTCCGCGTATGGGTAAAGTAAAATTATGTGTAACGCACACACTTTGACAGGGAACAACACACAAATCTGGCTTAATGAAGTCGAAATAACTATTACTTAGTGCAATGTGACTGAAATAAAAATGGGGATCACATGGCTTAGTTTTACAGTAAATACTTCCTTCTACACTGCGGGTGTATATACACGGTTGGTGTACGTTCATCCACATTTAAAAAGCAGCGGTTTAAAATATATTCCATTTTCATTAAATTAAAATTTACTCCATACATAAGAGTTGGTAACTAACAAGTCGTTAGTAATGCTGGTATGACTATGAACTTTGGAACGTCAACTACACATGTGAGTAAATTTAAAGGTTTCAGCTTTCTATAACTTAAAATAAGTTTTAACCCCAAATTTGGCTACATAATTCGGTAATCCTGCGGTAGTGTAAGTAAGTTTAGTAAATACTCGCTCCTCTAATTTAAAAGAGTTAACCCCCCCACCCCACCACGTTAATAGGAGAATGAGCTGAGACGCACACCAGCTGGAATTAAACTTTAAAACCTCACTCCGTTTCGAATATTCAAAATTCGTTGTAATCCCAGACGTTCTGAGAATTGGATGCATTAGCTATCTGCTGGTTTAACTAGGTCTGAAGATAGTTATATATTTAAAATATATGCCCATGAAAAGACGCAGTAAATATGAGCAAGGATAAAATTACAGCATTCAAGAGATTAATGCTTATTTGGAAAAACCCTGTTCAAACACCGATACAACTTAGTCACGGCACAAGATACCGTAACTAATTTATGACATGTTAATGTCACATCATGTTAAATTTCCTTGGCTTACCGTCTGCTTACTCACATTATAACGTTACAGCTGGAACAGACAGAATAACCTTGTTCGCCACATAACAGTCAGATCACAAAATCTCGAGAACATTTTACCAATTTTAACCATATTTATAAGTAATTATAATCCCTATTTATTTTATTCTTGACTCACATTAATAATTGTAAACCTGAGATCTCAATTGTTGACAGAAGCTTCCCTTTATATTTTATTACAACAATGGCCTGAAAATGACTGCAAGCAGTCGAAATATGTAGCCTTGTTCTAAAATAAATACCAAAATAAAAAGTTGTGGTGACGGTATTTCCTGCATAGAACATTAATGCGTATTTATCACGCCCACTCCTTGCATTAAAATCCGTCCTATATTCCACAGAGAAGCCTGCCGTGATTGGACAACACACAAATGTGCTTTGGTACAGCAGTCTGTGATATTTGTTTGTATCCCAACCAGTTTTTAACTACCGCAGACTCTTCACAGTGCCAAACTTGGATATGATTATGGCGATTTTAGATGTGTGTCACGTAACTGTAATAAGGGGACCAAGAAAAGCTATAACGATTTTACGTCAGTAAATCCATTCTCCGGGCTGACATTCAAATCCGGGACATCCCAAACACGAAAGGAAAGCGATGGCACCGCAGGCCTGCAGTCGGATCCCTACTGGTGAAGAAATAATATCACAGCGGCACAATTCGCTGTATGTTCGTGATATGTGTCCGAGTTGGCGTCGCTTGTCATTTATGGCAGACATACGTATATATCCCTTAGTCCAGGGCCTATTTTACTATTGACGCACTACATCGAGTTATAAAGTGTCTTCCATTTCAGTCCTTTGAATATTAATAAAATAACAGACTAGTTTAAGCAAAAACTACATATCATAACGTGATCTGTATTTCTGTGTTAGGTAGCCAGCTGTTTCTTTTACGCAGAGAATTTTGTGACAAAACTGTACACAAACTGGATTAGATCATCATGCATCGTATAGTACAGACCGAAATAAAAGAAAATTAACCCTTTAAGGACGAAATGCAAACTGTTTGAAGATCCAGTTCGTACCGTGCAGTGAACACTTTTCATCTTGATTACAAAAGCCAATCAGGTTATGTTATATACGGAAAAATTCGCTGTTTATTCAGAGATAAATACAAAACACATAAATACAGTGTGGGCAGAATGTACAATTGTTGAATGTTAAACCTGCTGGTGCATCAAGTAATCAGTTAAGGTTAAGTAAGTAAGTAAAGGTTAAATTTGTCCAAAAATTTTTAATTCCAAAACCTCACTGAATCCCATAAAGCAGTTCCGAACAGAGAGTCGAGTTGATATAAAAAGACGGTTTGATTATTTATCCAGTCCTTATAGAAAAGGAGTCACAAGGTCTTGCATATAAAGCAAGGAGAAGGCTGACTGTTCAAACATATCTGATAAATAAAAAGTTTAAACCAATTGGAAAATGTACGTGTCCTGGGATGTTCGGCCGCGTCAACTGCTACACAGTTACCGACGTTTCGGGGCATTTGCTACTCCAGAACGTGGGTAAAAATCTGTAAGTCAATATGGCGTAACATTATGGAAGACTTCAATTTCATTAACGCCACTGCCAGTACCTTTAATCTCATTAAGCCATTTTGTTTGCAGTCTGCAAAGAGCAGTTTACTTTTACTACAATCTGTAAGCCAACCTAGCCTATCATTTCCAGTTTTTTAATTCCATCTTTTTCTTCTCCCTCTCCCTTTCTGAGAGATGTAATCTATTTAATACCCCCCTTCGAGGTACCAACACTCACTTCATTTACACAATCCATGAAAGTCGTTTAAATGTAAAAGTATGCTTTATTCACGAACAAGTTTACAGCCTCATGTAACAATGTCTAGCATTCGAACAGACTGTTTTAACTCTGCTTCGAGCATGTGAGATTTTCCACTTGTACAGAAAATGCAATGGCTCTCAATTGTGAGTTTCGAAACAGGTTAAATTATGCTCCAATAAGTCTTTTAACAGGACTTTAAATACGTCGGATATAAGGTGAAATGTAGGTGATAAACCCTGCATTATTGTTGGGATTCTTCGATAAGTTCTACCTACTTCTAATTTAACCCTTTAAAGACGAAGCGTATCTGTTTTGCATAAGGACTCAGTGCGCACCGCGCTGTAAACACTCTCCACTTCGGTTATAGAAACCAATCTCTTAATGTTTTATAAGGCAAAAGCTACTGTTTGTTCTGAGATCCGTACAAAACACATAAACGCAATGTGGGCACCACGCATAGTTTTTTAATGTTAAACCTGGTGGTATGTAAAGTTACCGCTAGGCTTAAAAGGTTAAACTGAGTTCTAATCTGTAAGCTAATAAGCTAAAACATATTAATCTACAAACAATGGATTGTGTGAGCTTTGATATTCCCGAAGCGCTGACTCCAAAGAACACTGTCTTCAGAGATCTGGCGCTGAGTAGTCCGTTAGCAGGTTCCTTCGAAACGTCGGAAAACAGCTATAGGGCTACATGTTATATTCTAGACGGCAATAATTTGTATGTATTTGGAAATTATAATACTATTTGTTAAATAAAATGTATTGCACTACTCTTATTAACTATGGGCCTTGCAAAATATCTGCAGCTTGTGTTCGGAATTCTTTTAAGGTTCAAAAAATTCCACGCTTCACAATAGCGACGACGTTACTTCCTATAGCAGAACATTTGGGTTTAGTGTTAAACATTAGCACACACTTTATTTTAAAATAGGACATTATGTTACTATACTTAATGATTGATTGCAACTACAGTCGAACCCGGTTATAACGACACAGGCTAATGAGACATCTCGTCTATACAGTCATATATTCTGTGGCACCAATTAATTCCTCACTAGTAACAATAACACTATACTCCTCGGTTATAACGACACGCAATATTTAGTCCCTTTCATTACGTTATAACCGAGTTCGAACGTACTTAAATACTGGTACCTGCTTACCAAACTGAAAGCATGAAGAGATTCACGGACAAACTGACAGCAGTTAACCTAATCAAGAAATTATCCACGTTTTAATAGAACCCTAATGTTTAATGCCGTATTCACATCATCCTCACGGTAGGACTCCTCCGGATGAGTGATCAGCTCGACACAGAGACCTCCACCTAACAACACACACACTCACAAGAGAGAGGGAGAGCGAGAGAGAGACATCCATCCCCCGGCGGGATTCGAACCCGCAATCTCGGCAAGCGAGTGGCCACAGACCTACGCCTTAGGCCGCGCGGCCATTGGGATCGACTCACATAATGCGTAATACCTAAAACTGATATTTAAAAGGTTAATTCCAGTGTTAGCATTTTATATTATCATCCGATTTTTAACGGTAAACACACTTCCTATCCAGTCTGTATACAACAATAATTGTCACATACGCATGAATGTAAGATAACACAGTGGTAAACTTCGCGTTCTTTGTCTCAACTTTGTCCCTACAGACCTCACAGTTGACGTCACTGTGGGTGGGTCCAAAAGTAGTAAATTTCCCGTCTCTGACACTGTCTTCCATTTTATTTATTTAAAGTGTGTTAACACATATACATTCTCCAAAACTATTCTGTCCATAAATCTTGGCTTGGCGTGTAAAAGACGTATTCACACTAGAGGTTCCTGGCGTAGCTTTGTTTAACAGTACAGAACAGAAGGGAACAGAACATAGCAGCATGACGTCACTTCACGCCGCCACATACACAAAGCACAGTTTCTTCTTTTGTTTTTCACAGTCACATTGTTTACCTTAGTTGTTATTAGCTATGGGAGATCATGCGCTTGACTTTCCGGCCAACAGAAACAGCCGCAAGGAAGTACTGAGGGAATGTTGGGTCACGTCGAAGCAAACAACACTGTACTCTGCACTCTGCTGCTTCTTCTGCCTGCACTCCATTATTGCGAGTACCTCACACATTTAACTTGCCTTATGTCAGTGCAATAAACTCTCATTTATATTTAACCTGCATTACCTCACCGCACAAAATTTCCTTTACATATTTAATCTGCGTTATGTAAGTATAGAAAGACCTCCTTTAAATACTCAATTTGAATGCTGTAAGTACAATGACATCTTCTTTATATAGTTTACCTTAATTACAACAAAAATGAAGACGAAAATAGAGACCTAATTGTTATTATTGTTGTAAACATAGATTATTACTACTGTAAAGTGTATCTATAACTCATAACTCATTGTTATAATTAGCAAAACAAATGGACGATTTTTTTTACTCTGTGCTCATTTTCTTATTTTAATGTACTCAATGTCTGTCAGGATTAACCATCTCTCTAATTAACCGTCCTAATATTGCGTCCCTTAGGGTCAGTCAAGCACAATTAGCGCTCTTAGTTGTAGCCGCCAGCTTACGTTACAAACTGTCTTTCTGTGCAAAACAGTATTCTTCAAAGATATAAAGTACAAAGATACTTTGATACGTTACTCTACAAGCAACTCTACCGAGCAGAGTCCTTGAGAAACTGAAAGCCGTTCATATGGTCTACAAATTCCCAGCCCTTTATGGGACCCGAAAGTTAACTGCCACACTCAAAAAGAAAAAAGAAAAAAAAAAGCCCTACTGGACCCTCTCCCGACCCAAACGCCTACAGTACGCACCCTCACACCCACCTCCATTACACCCATTTTAACATTATCCACCAAACTGCCAGGTACTTTATGTGATTTCGCCGCTTGATTTGTGCTAAGGAGCAACTGAAAAAAATGCCTTACCACACAGTAGGATGGCAATGCAGACCGTTTTATTTGTTTGTTGTGTCTAAAGCACTGAATTACAAACGGTTTAGCTTAAGAGACAAAATATCTTCTAATATAAAACACTCGCTATCTATTGCTGTGTTCAGCAAAAACATTCCAGTTACCTACCTCGAAATGATTTAAGATTTAAAAGGAAGCTTTACATTTTGCTTGCCTTACAGAGTACCATTTCAACTTGCCTTACAGAGTACCATTTCAACTTGCCTTACAGAGTACCATTTCAACTTGCCTTACAAAGTACCATTTCAACTTGCCTTACAGAGTACTATTTCAACTAACATTCTGTAATAAACTTACAACACTGTGACACATGCGTTTCATTAACTTTTCCATACCGCCAACTCATTTTTAGTTACTGGACCGACATATTTCCTTCTACCCTTTTCATCCCTTAAAAACGTTATTCGTACACTTAACCCGTTTCTGCACAACCTCCCTGTTGTCACTTCTGACAGCCCTCCGCCATATTTAATTAAAAACGACACTGTGTATACATAAAGTTGCTGCACATAAAATATAATATCAGCCTGTCACATCTGAATTTACAATTAGCAAGCAAGCAGCGTTGCTAAAATAATAAAGAAGGAAACGTTTCAATTTTTTGAGCTAACACACTGTCACAGTAATTCTGTAAGCCTTGATGCAGTGTTTGTAATGTGTTAATGAATCGCTGCTTCGGAGTAGTCTCCCGACAAGGTTGTAAATGCAATTTGCACGTCATTATCCCCAGGATGTCGGACACTTTGTGCGTCAAGACAAGTTTTTAAGCGTGTTATTTAGCGATGTTTTCAATTACTAAGATTATTACCGTCGGTAATGGATGAATAAAGCATTAGTTGAAATGACGCTGAGAGAAGAAACTCGAAGTAATAGGAGAAAAACTTATCCCATTGTCACACACAACGAGAGGAAATGTATGTACTGAGGAACTACGCTTGCTTACAAGAACCCCGAAGCAGAAGCGGTGAATGCTATATAAAAAGTCAAAGGTCTCCCCGTAACATCCCACGAAAGCACACAAGGCGAGTCGAGGTGTAACACTAATCATTCTTAACCTCGGTGGGTGGTCAGTTGCACGCCCCCGCTGCTTTACTCCCCAGAAAGGGCCTAGGTACCCACTATGCAGAAGGCTGGGTAGGACCCAGGACAGGTCTTAATGGATATGGAGAAGAGAAAAACTCTTTGCCCCACCGGAGTTCCAACGCCGGACCGTCCAGCTCGTAGCAAGTCTCTATACCGCCTACATAACCCTGGCCCCACGCCTGCTACATACTTCAAGCGATAAAATAACCAACAAACTTACAGTGGTTCATAAAAGTATTCCAAGACTGCATATTAAAAAGTCAACTTTTAATGTTCAGATCGGTTCACAAACGCAATGTAAAACCGTACCCTCCATTTATCTTACAAATAAATTTACATAATCATCATAATCATCATCATCATCATCATCATCAAACTCTCTTTCCAGGGATGACACTGAAGTCGTTAAATACTGTAGTTCTTTTTTCTAATTTTGATTATGGTTTGTTAGTGAATGGAACTGGGAGAATACTGTATCATTTACGTCTTCTGTTTTGTTACATTTTTTGTTATTTTGTTTATATGCATGTGATATTTCGTTTACTAATGCCCACTTTGTAAATGACCATAAGGCTCTTCCATTAGCATGTAAATAAACGGAAAATTGAATTGAAAATAACAACTATAATTTTTTTACTGCATTTTTAATTCACTTAAACCGTCCTCCGCCTAACTCAGTTAATTCGTTCGCGATGAGCAACTTTATATCTCTCTGGAAATGCATTTTTGTACTGGAAGAAGTAGCGCGTACAGTATTTGTTCTCGCACGTCTTCTCTTCTCATCTTCAGCAGTATGAAAACTAATCTTCAAGAAACGTGGCGGTATTGAACTTGCTCCGAATAAGGTCCATCGACCAAACCTTTTGAACAGCGTTTTAAGCTACGGCGTTCCATAAAGGTGGGGAATTTTCGGATTAGGTGAGTGACTGTCGGATGGAGGACACAGCCTGCTGATATAGAGGGTAGCTGCGAATGCACCGAATAAGCAGTCGCATGCAGATGACAAAGAATGGTCCTCAGCTTGGGGGTTGGGCTAGGGGCTAACAATTCCTCGCCATAAAAGATCAGAATGCTACAAAATGTTACAGAGGACCACGGACTTGGGCTTCACAAAACTTTAATCGGGTGTAGTTAAATAAGGAGGATGAAATAGGCGGTGCATATGGAACTTCATATCAGGGTTGTGGAGTCGGAATCGGAGTGGGAAGGAATTTTAGGTGGAGTCGGAGTCGGAAGGAATTTTTAGGTGGAGTCGGAGTCGGAAGGAATTTTAGGTGGAGTCGGAAGGAATTTTTAGGTGGAGTCGGAGTCGGAAGGAATTTTTAGGCGGAGTCGGAGTCGGAAGGAATTTTTAGGTGGAGTCGGAAGGAATTTTTAGGTGGAGTCGGAGTCGGAAGGAATTTTTAGGTGGAGTCGGAGTCGGAAGGAATTTTTAGGTGGAGTCGGAGTCGGTGTCGGTAAAAATGTACCGACTCCGACTCCGACTCCAGTCTAAAATCTTAACTACATACTCCAAATCCAGAGCCCCGATAGCTACAGTAACCATTAGACTTATACTTAAATATAGGCTATAAGTCAAAAAAGTAGCCCGATGATTCACGTGGCCGTGATGAAATGTCTTATAGGTTTACCGTTGTTAATGCATATTGACCTTTTATGAAGGAGTCGGAGTCGGAGGTTTTGTGTACCGACTACACAGCCCTGCTTCATATAGACTTTTGTTGGGTAAATCTGAAAAAAAAACAGTTGGAAGACCCAGGTGTTGAGGAGGGTGACACTTAAATGGATCTTAAAGAAATAAGACGGGATGACGTGGACTAGGTTGATCTGGCTCAGTATAGGGACAAGTAGAGGGCTCTTGTGAACAGGGTAAGGAACCTTTGGCTCCCACAAAATGAGGAGAATATCTTGACTGCCTCGAGGACTATTAGCCTCTCAATACGGACTGTGCTGTACGGGTTAGTTATTGACTACCCATTCGTCAAGCAGCTATCTGATCTACGGTGCTAGGTATACTTTTTAGGAGGGAAACAAGCAGATGGCGATATAATACCGAGCGCATTTGTCTTTAAATGGTAAAAATGGAAATTTTTAACATGTGTTTCAAACTCATACAGTGCACTCTCGATTATCCGGGCTAATGGGGGGAGGGGGTGCAAGGACAATTGATAAACAATTGTATTTCCAATATAATTTATTGAGCGACGAACAAAAAATAAGGCTGCAATTTATTTATTATATACATAATACATATACAGCTTGGGCTTATTTTTATATAAATAGCTCGTGAATTTTGTTTGCTTTCGGGATTCCTTAATAAGACCAAATATAAAACTAGTTCATTTATTGTATACGCGAATATACACGAATACGCAAGAAAGATTCCGCTTGCTAATTTGAGAGTTCTGTTCGAGTACTCGGCGCCAAAGGACGTTACTTTCACCGTTGTCATTAGTCATTAGCAACTTACTGTCGTGCAAGGATAATCCGCGCACGGATAATCGACAGTGCACTGTATTTGATCTACTGTCCATCAATGTAAGGGCCTCGTTTAGAGCTTGCTGCGAGAGTCACTACAACAGGTTCTAATTTCAAAACCAGAAATGTTTTACCGCGTTGAACGTGAAGACTGACAGTACAATGGAGATCTTTGCAGTTTCAACAAAAGGGGTCGAGGCGATGGTGGGAAGCAGCTGTATGAAAAATTGACGAATCGACAGAGCTTCCTTACCACAATGGCAGGAGAACACAAAACCTGACTTCTTCATAACAACACCCGAATATAACACACTAAAAGTCAGGGGTAGCAAACCTGTTAGTTTTAGAATTCGTCTGTAAATTTCGCCGTGTCAGTCGTTGCCTTTGTTATTACATCGGTCAGGGATTCGGAAAACTAAAAAGGGTAGCGAAAATCTGAACAGAAAAGCTATTGTTTAAAACTCGGAGAATTGTTCATATTTTGTTACATGGATAGAAAACAGATCTGTGGGGGAAAAAGTAACTGGCGCTTTTGTGAATTTTCAGGTTTCCGCAGCGTTACAGTTCAGGCACCCGTTCTTTTGGAACATGGCGCCGGCTCTCTGGGTAACAGGTTCCCGACGTTTTGGCAGAACATACTGGTTTCATCTCCAATGGTATAAATGCCCAAGAAGATAATCTATCTTCTCTCCTGCAACCCGTTAAGCATGATACGGTAATGTGTACAGCGGGATAATCCAAGATCAGCGGACAGATTTTGATAGCATCTGGCATTGCGCGTCACACAATCATCACAAAACACAGCCAGAATTTCGAGCTCCTATCTTTATTTCCTAATGAGGTGTGGTTGCCAAAGGCAGACACACAAATGCACGCAAACCCTTTTATTAGACAGACTTAGTCTCTCACAACCATGCATGAATGAACAGCTGTATGCTACGGTAGTTAAATTGAGGTAACTGACAACTATTCATGCAAACAGAAATGAGAAAATTAATAATTCTTCCACCTACTTCGGTGAAAATTATCGCAATAAGAACGTACCTGGGACTCAATAAGTGTAGGTATAGGCATGGGAGGATAATATTAAAATGGATCTTCAGGAAGTGGGAGGGGGGCATAGACTGGATTGAGCTGGCTCAGGATAGGGACAGGTGGCGGGCTCTTGTGAATGCGGTAATGAACCTCCGGGTTCCATAAAATGCGGGGAATTTCTTGACTAGCTGAGAAGCTGTTAGCTTATCAAGAAGGCCTCTGCTCCACTGAGTTAGTTAGTTAGTTAGTTAGTAA
Organism: Coptotermes formosanus; assembly: GCA_013340265.1. NCBI lineage: Eukaryota > Metazoa > Arthropoda > Insecta > Blattodea > Rhinotermitidae > Coptotermes > Coptotermes formosanus. The sequence goes on along the minus strand of BLKM01010978.1, from coordinate 1,020,333 downwards.
GTAGGTATAGGCCTGTATGACTTGGAACATTCGTCTACTAACAGGAGACCACGAATCAGCAGCTTTCAACATCGGACACAATACGTAACGAATAATGAATCTACCCATACAGCCAGGTGATACGGAGCATTATGAAGCAAGACTACGTAAGACTTCAGTGAGCTGTCAAAAAGTTGTCGATTTTGAAAGATATTTTAAATAGTTCACCAATTATAATTGCTTTGGGCGCGTACGTAACTTCTGCCTGTACTTCATATGGCGGCGAAGATAGTCTCTAATATTAAGGGAAGGATAGGGGATTAGGGTGGCTAAACCTGAAAAAAAGGACCACTTGGAAGTTCTAAGGATAGATGGAACTATTAAAATACAACAATAGGACTATGTATTCAAACACCTGCAGAACTGACACCTTTGTGTCTCATTTCCTTGACGTTTACTTCAGTATCATATTCTTTCACATTCATGGGATTCTAAATGGTCTGTCATGAGTATTTCTTAGTATTGTGTTTTACGTCACACCATGTATAGTCTATATGCTTCGGCTAGTAAATCTATTTGGATTTAACCACGCTAACAATGTTACATGATGAATACAACTATGAAGTTTGTTGTTACGAAATTTACTTGGATTTAACCACGCTAATAATTTCACGTGATGATTCAAATTTTGACGTATATCATTATGAGACATTTTCCCTCTTAACACGCCGCTTCTTGTTCCGCAGCATTTTGTTCTCTGTCCAAAACTAAACCACGTCCACTGGTGACAAATTAAGAACAGACTAAGATTAAGCTCATGAGAAGTTTAAATACAGAAGGGACGCAACGTCGAATGTCACAGTTCCCCATAATGCTATTACACTTGGCCAAACCATAGCTATTTACGCAGGTCATTGACAAGGCTTTGTCCCTTTAAAGACTTTTGCGTCGTGCTCGTCACATTTAGTATTCTGAAACATTTCTTGGCGGAAAAAGTTAAAGGAGAAATGAATGATATATGAGCCGCAAGGGAGAAAGCACATGAATGCCAAGACGTAAGACGTGTGCATGGCTCGTTAAATGTGAAGCCTTATGGGCCATATTGTGTTGCTTGAAGTGAAGTTCGCTTCGTGGAGGTAATTTCTGAACAGCTACTTTACATCGCACCAGAAAGAACGCGAATACACGTGATGGAATAACAACTTGTTACATAAATGGCATTACCTTCCCTAAGCCTTGACAGATAATCCGTCAGTATAGCAACACAAACCAACCCTCGGTTTCAAGCCCCTCGTATTGGTGTCCTCGGTTCATTACCATTCTATATAAGCCGTCTCTGTAACCCACTATCCTACGTGGAGCTAATGCACGCTGTTAGCTGTCTTGTTTTGAATAGGATACGATACGTTTGCCCTTCCACTGTCATATACAATAACCATTGCTTCATATGACCAAACGTATTCTGTTACCAGCATTGCGTTAAGCTACGGATAAAGGTATAAACATTCTCTCACGTTTAAAGTCGACAATCGAAAAAATAAACAAAGTTTTTAAGCATCTTCAGATATTAGTAACAAGAGGAAAAAAACGTAAGAACGTTTACGAGAAAGGTAAAATGAGATTGGACTGGGAACTGCTTGGTAACTTTCAATTCACTGTGTCTTATGTTACTGTTTGCTCCTAAGTACGAGGACTAACAAAATAACTAACTACAGGAAACAGCGTCCCTCTTGAGGCACCGATATTTCCTCAATTACTCAAGAAACTCCCAGCATTTTACGGAACCCGCATTTTAATACCACATGCACAAGAGCCCCCCCCCCAGTTGTCATAGCACTGAACCAGCTGAATCCATTCCACGCTCTCCCATCCTATTTGTAAGATCCATTTTAATATTATCCTGCCATCTGCACATAGTCTCTGAAGTGGTCTCTTTCCTTCGAGTTTCCCAACCAATTCCTAAATGTTACAGATTACTATATATAAAACTATAAGTTATGGACGCACAATTGGTTTTTCAGTCTAAGAGTAATGCTTCCAAATGGAGCAGAGGACAATACTTAGACCTAAGAGACGGGAAACTGGAGATCAGTAAATTGCATTCTCCATACAATATCAAGGTGTTCAGATCAACGAGTATGTCATGGGTGGACGCACAATGCAAATACAGGAGATGGTATAGAAAGCAGAAGCTTGACTGTTACACACGATGGTAAGATACGGTAAGTGTCGTAAGGAAGTAGGGCATGAGCTGAATTGAGCTGGCTCAGAGCACAGATCAGTGGCAAACTCTCGCAGACATGATAACGTACTTTTCTGTTCTGTGAATTACATGAAGTTCCGTGACCAGGTGACAGACTCGTATCGTATCGATAAGGAACCTGCTCCATGGAAAGTTACATAGTGTACCGAGGAATGGTCTATCGGTGCACAAAGGTCGAGAGGCACTAGGTTCAAATGTCCGTCAGATCACTGGCTACTATGAGTGAAGTTACCGTGTTTGTGTTCACTCTCTATAATTGCAGTACGTTGAAACTTAAAATAGCCGACACCTTGCGAGTTCTTAAGCTGCGCTGCGGTGCAGTTGTGGCCTCCGTTCTTCGGGAATGTGCCACCGCGTCACAGAGTACTTGTTTCTGACGTTTTGAAACCACTATTTTTACTAAAAACGTAGGGAACCAATTATCCAGTGACGCGTTGCCATATACCAAAACCGCGATGACCTCAACCCCCAACTTGTTCACTGATCACTTTATCTAATTTGAAGTTGTATTATCTCGGGCACTGAAACATCGTCGTTAAATAATCCAAGACTCATCCCTTCTTCTGACATGTTCAAGCTCCGTAATTATCAGTAAGCCATTGCACGAAGTCGTCCGCTCACTTGTCCTGCTCGACTTTTTTCCTTCACACGGCAACTTTGTGGAAATGACTTCGCTGTTGATCGATACTTTCAGCACAGTTACAAGACTTGCTTTTACAAGTGAAAGGAGACTTGAATGGACGGAAAGTTTACACAGTCGAAGCAACGGTGATTACCTGCCCTCAATCAATAGGCAACTACAGTGGAGTTGGCGCAAATAAGCAGACACGCACGTAAGTCTTCTCACCAGGACCTTAACGCTGGCAGTTTCAAGTGCCCCTTATGCAGGCGTACGTCTTCCTTGATCCTCAGGTAAGAGGAACGCGCTGAATAGAATTAAAACCTAGTTTCATACGTGTTTAAATCATCTGTACTAGTTCGTTTATGTATTTTGATGATTGTGAAACGTCAAGAAATTGAAGTTGAAACGGCAGACCGATTAGATGAAAGACGTAGTTGGGTACATTTTCTCTGTGCTGCATTATCAGCGAAATATAACAGTAAATACACAAATGTAATGCGTTCCATGTCCGTGCACTGTATCATACGAAATAATAAACACTAACTAATGCACCAGAATATATATAATCTTTATTCGTGAAAGTCTCCTACATGTTTCGACCCTGTTGGGCCATCTTCAGGGAGAATAGTTTTGATACACTGTGGTTGCGTTTATACAGTTAAGTGCGGATGTGCCCTAGGTGTCCGCGGTCTGTGTCTACAGACCGCGGACAGTACACGATACCTCTCAAACGGAGGATGAAACCTAGGGCGCATTCACACGTAACTGTATAAACGCAACCACAGTGTATTAAAACTTTTCTCCCTGAAGATGGCCCAGCAGGGTCGAAACATGTAGGCAAGTTTCACGAATAAAGATTATACATATTTTGGTGCATCAGTTGGTGTTTATTATTTAGTAAAGACACAGTCTGCACAACAGGTTATTTCTTACACTGCTACATAACTGAATTTTAGTTACAGCTGCCTGATGATGACCACTAGGGTGACCGAAACACGAAGCAGTGTTTCAGTCAGCAATAATGAAAAGGTGTGGTACAGATTGTGCATTTATTGCTATTACTTAAATAGAAGCAGTACTGGTGAACCTGAATATGCGATAACTTTGTGGTATTTTTATGGGAATACCTTAACTAATTTCATGTATGAATTTTGAGTGATTATTAGTATAAAATTGGTTAGTTTTTTATAAAGTATTCCTTGGTACGTTATTACCTTGTAATTCTACTTCACGTTCCAAGGTGAAAAAAGTTTGTCTAGTTTTTACAAAAACACATTTCTTTAAGTTTAGTAGAATGTAGTAAGCTGGAAACAGCAGCACAATTGTGATTATATTTCGTTTTGGCTTAAATTTTATTCAGCTTTTTAATTCGTCGTTTCACAATATTTATGCCATAAAAGGGGCCTTTCCATTTCAACATTTTCTTTTACTATGTATTGTTAATTTTAACTCAGACGCTGTCTAACGCTTGTTGTAATTTCTGTATTTCCAACAAGCCATGTGGAACAGTGTTTCAAACATTAGAGATATATGACACCGACCTTCAACGGTCTCTTTTTAAATTATTACTGAAAGAAACAAAGAAAAGTCACATTTTAGGTGCCATATTTCTTTGCATAAAACGCGAAAATTTTCGTTCTTGTGCTGGAGAGACATTACAATTTTGACACTTACTGATTTACGGGCAGAATTGCAATATAAGAACCAACGACAATGACAACAGAAGGGAAAAGGCGATTTTCTTTTGTCTCTTTCCAAACGGAAAATTGGATTGAGAGTCTACTCACTAACACAGACAATACAAAGATGTCGTTACTCCAGCCTGAGTCCCGCATATACTCTCCCACTAAATTCGCCAGCAGAAGTTGCCTGTGCAGGTAGTAATGAATTACTTTCACGGAACAGAGAGAAAGAGTAATATTACAGAAGAAAACAAAAGAGGGATCCAACCTGCACATTAGTCAAACAGCGTTCAGGGGGTTCCCGTTTCATTCCTCTGGATGAATTTGACAGATGAGTAGCTTTTTGGAAAGTCAAGAAACATGGCGTGATATAATGAAAGTGAAATAAGTAACTATTAAGACACTTCTGTTCCGAGGAGTTCATACAAAATGTTAGGTAAAAGCTTATGTACTATAAAAATGTACACCGTCAGGTGGTGGTACATGTCTCCTTTTGTTTAATATGTTTGAATATGTATCTGAAAGAAAAAAAAACCGACCGGCATTTTAACATACTCAGTAGGAGGAGAATATCAAAATATTAGTCTAAGGCTACAAAACCGATTCACAAAACACAAACGAAATACACACAAGAATTTTAAACTTTACAGGATGATCTGAAGCGGTTTTTGACCATTGAAAGTTTAAACCAGCTACGGAATCTTCAACATTTAATGTCGCTTGCTTCCTTTCCTGCTGCTCCATCTTTAAATTGTTTTAAGCAAGTAGAATGAAATAACAGCTATCCGCTACACATTTAGGGCCTTCCGATTTTCATCACCCCTTTATTGTTACCTCAACAGAGCAGTATACACCAATATACTTCCTTCCCTGAACGATGTTCGCATATTTACTTGTATTTCCGTTTCTTACTCTGCATACTCCAAAGCACAAGAGATGTAAACATTAAGCTCGCTAACATAAACCTTCTAATTACCTCCTGCGGTATTATTTTCAATCACATGATTTACGCGTTCTATATATTATGTGTTGTCACATAGGAACCAAAAATAACAAACAAAATATTTGTTCAAATTCGAGAATTCTGACAGTACCACTGCAGCACTTCCTCACAATGGAGTCGGTAAATAGTGTGCGGTACAAACAATGTGCTGTGATAGAATTCCTTTTTGCAGAGAAAGACTCTGTTAAAAACATCTACAAATATCTTTGAAATATTTACGCAAGTGCTACGGTCGACAGAAGCACCGTTGGTCGCTGGGTGAAGAGCGTCGTGTTACAAGCGTTGACTGTTGGTGTTGTATGGGCCATGACAACACACGAGGACTATACCACAATGAACGGCGTACAGATTTATGCTAATCATTTCGGGGAGATATAAGGAATACAAGTATTTCCCGGAATTTAATTCTTACTAGTTTGCCCTTGGTATGAAGCACTGCTGTTCATGTTAAACAACGTGAATTTTAATATGTTAATATGATCATACGGTACTTGTAACTTCTTACATGCACAGAAAACGATTAACCAACAGTAATGTACACCATGTCACAGAAAATATTGCCTGAAGGGGGTGCAGCTTGATCGGAACATGTAAAAAGTACCTCTGTGCATAAATATAAATTGTTCAACGCTTAGTGGTGCACAGCTGGTGGTACTGACTTTAATATTAATAAGAGCGTGTGCACGGTAAATAATGGAGACCTCTAAAACTTATAAATGCAGTATGTGGGCAAAAGTTATGTTATTTAATGTCAAATCCGGCGGTTAAAACAGCTTATGTCAAAATTATTCTTTGAAGGGTAACTGCTAGATGGTAAAGTTTTTATGGCGTCTGTAGGAATTACTTGCTAGGTTATTTTCCAGGTGTAAATTGAACGGCGTAGTTTTGCGTTGTTGCATTCTTTCACCGAAAGGTGTTGCAATTATTCACCCGGTTAGAGCGAAATCACAGCTTCAAACCGACCGCTCCGATGAAATTTTCCAACTTTTCATCGTTAATTGGAGCGAACGAATATTATGAAATTATTCTGAAACATTACAACTGTTCCGTCGAAATTATGTTCCGCGTCCATCTGTGTCATTACCGTACCGCGGCACAACACAGCAAGTAATTAAGCAAAACATATTTTTTTGAAAAAAAAAATGAATGTACAAACACATTGAACTTCAAATGATTTTCTAAAACCGGAATACAAGCTCGAAATATTAAAATGTCAACTTATTACTTGTCTGAATCACAGGCCCAATATTGTTCTTTGTCGAATGTGTTGAATACGATGTAGTGAAGCTGTTTGTGTATTCGAAGCAGTGTTCTACAAACACACTAATCACCAACAAATGCACAAAGAGAGTTTTATCATCAATCATAACACACTCCTACATGTTTCGACCCTGCTGGGTCATCTTCAGGGAGAACTTTCTGTTATCGTTACATTAAGGTTGCACTTTATAGTTGAGTGAGAATGTGCTGTTGACTATGTACTGCGTTGTTTTTGGAGGCGTGAACTCTCTGTGGTCCCGGCTTGCACTGCAGTGCAAGCAGGGTCGAAACAAGTAGGAGTGTGTTACAATTGATGATTAAAACTCTCTTTGTGCATTTGTTGGTGATTAGTGTTTTTGTATAATATAGTGCACGGACATGGAACACATTAAAGCAGTGTTTTGTTTAAAGTTACTTACAAAATTACTACATTTTAACGACAAACAAATTTTTAATATGGAGTTGGATTAACTAACTGCAAGCAGTAAGATCCTCAGTCCGAAGCTAACAGTTTCTTACCCAGTCACGAAATTCTCTGCCTTTTCTTAAAACAATGTCTCTGATTGTGTTTACAACAGCTCAGCAGTGAATCTTACCCTGATTGACAACACGCTGCACAATCACACAACAGTACTTTAGCATGTATGCTGATAAAGGCCGAGATTAAGAATGAGTGGAGATACACCACTGTTAACCCTGCATACTTCCATGACGTGGACAGGGAAAAATACATTTTTTAACTCTTTGCTAAAATCGACATATAATCTATGCCTGTGCTTTTCGTGTGGTCTCACGTCAGGGTTTCCCCTTACGTCACCCCTACAAGTATTTTTATTCTGCCAACCGCCGTTCCTGAAAAGGGCACAATAAGTAGGTCCTTGTGAGATTTCAGGCTTCCGCCGCGGTGTGCTTCAATCTTATGGGATGTTAGGTGGCGTAGGTTGGTTGCTGGTCGCCGACTGTCGGGACAACTTCCAACCTACGCTGCGTAACACTCTAGAAGAACTAAGGCATCATGAAGCTCCTTATAATATAATTATTTCTCTTTCCCTGTTACTTCTTCCTGTTACGTCTCAAAAATGGGTGAAATTAAATTTTTGTTCACCTTAATCAATAAGTTCTTGGACAGGATATTGGAAACAAAGTGACTGCCTCTGAAGTCACCAACAAAATGATATGTGTTTTGGGAAGTATCAGATGCCCAAACGACTCCCTGTTTTCAAACACAAATATTTATTTTGAAGTTGTTACCTCGTACGTTATGCAAATACACAGGCGCAGATACAAAAAGTGTACACACAAATGGAATAAAACGTCTCCTTAGGCAGTACGAACACTACCTCCAGTTTTATGGAACGTTGAATCCTGGAGGTCACGTGGCAGGAAATGCATGGTAGTCAGTGTAAAGGAGGTCAGTAAATTGACTGGAACTGAATGCTCAGATTCTCAGCGTTTTCACACGCACACACACGTGCCAGTGCACAGATGAACTTCCCCTGAAAGAACCTGAAAATCGGACGCATTTTACTCTGGCTCTGAGGGAGACGGAAGTAACGTTTCAGTAAATGCAATTGAATTCCTTACATGTACCTACCGTCAGGTCTCACCAGTACACTATTAGATCTTAGCTGTCCTGAATACAGCATTTCCATTATGTTTGATGTATATTACGACACTTTATCAACTGCATTGGTTATGTCAAATGTGAATTTCATTGGAAATAATTAAGGAATTTTAAAGGCCATTTATTTTCTGAGCTTTGTCGAATGTAGAATTTTAAATTCTGTGTGGACTTACGGTCTTCTGTCATACTTTGTACCAAACCACAGGTATCGTATACAATGAAGTTTTTAGTATGAACACTTTAAAGGTAGGGCTACGAGAGGTTTCATGGTACCGCTGCAGTTTAAGGGAGACTTTCGCTCTTCGCGTATACCCGGCGTAGGTTCGTGGTTGTTTACCGATGTTTCGGGACGGCCTAATGAGTCAAATATTAAAGGCTCAAGCAGTCCAAGGCCTGCCTGATCCTTGAAGATGCGACATGATAGGCTGTCTCAGAACATCGGTAAAAAAAACACCAACATACGACACGTAACATGCCAGAAGAGTGAAAGCCTTATGGATCGTATTTAAAACAAACGTTACTGTCTAACCTTTTGATTCCTTCGCAACATAAAATGCACTGGAATATAGAGAGATATTCGAAAATTTATTTCGTACAGTTAAGCAAATGGGTTTAGCACAGCATAGGATAATTCTCCAGGTGAAGGCAAAATTCGCCCTACAACATGCCACGGAAACCCAGAGACGGAATAGAGGTATAGCTCTACTCTTTCTTTAACCTCGGCGCCTGAAGGGTGTGGGTGGTCAAAGCCGCACCCCGGCCGCTTTATCCCAGGGGAAAAGACCCAGTAGCCATTGTATAGGAGGCTGGATGTGCTGCAGAGTCGGTCCGGAAGGGTGCGGGAAACCTCGCCCTCACCGGAATTCGATCCTCGGAACATCCGGTCCGCATCGATTCGCTACACCGACTACGCTACCCTGTCCCGTGATTTTTCATTATAATAAAATATAAGTATTTTTTTCTGAGAAAGTTCGCACTAAACGGTATATCTTTCATTATGTTATTTGCTCCAGTAATTCATACTGATTTATCATTTGTGAAGGTGAGCCAGACTGTATATTTCGATTGTTTCACATAACTCGCCTATCAATAAAAGCACAGTAGGGCTGTTCCAAATTATTTGCTTCGATTACCACGAGGCTAAAGTGCCTCGATTCTGAGAACTGTTGCAGATCTCTTATTTCTTATTCTATATTATTCTACAGAGTTGGAATTCCATTAAACGCTACAGTTTCTCGCGTAACATACTGTATAATGTTTGTTTCATCTGTTTACAGACACCATGAGTGTGCTACTACACTGGCGTTGTTACACCTGATGGGATTTACAACAAGGCACAAGCACGTGTATGTCACCTGAACATACATTGCAGTGACTTGCTGTCTCCAGTTACCTTTATGGTGTTTCTTCGTTTCACATGACGAGTATTACAGCGCCTAACGGAGTGCAACAACGAGCTATGTGACGTGCAAACAATATTTTGTTCGCGGTTTCTGATGGAAGACATGAGAGAAGTTGATGGAATTTTCTGACAAAACCGGATTACATGATCCTTTGTGAGGAGGGACCCAAGCGTATGCGTTACGTCCGCACGACTGCAGCTCCATTTTCTCCATCCGTCTCCGCTGCTGCGAGATATAAATTGTCAAACAGAAGGACCCTAACAGGGAACGAACATTCCAGTCGGTACATAAATCCGTGGAGGCGCGCGGTGGCGCAACTGGTTGAGGCACTGCGCTACAATCCGGAAGGTCACAGGTTCTAATCCCAATGGTCCATCCGGCCGAACTGGCCCTGGAGTCGAATCACCCTCTAACAGAAATGAGTACCCGTAATGTCTCTTGGGTGGCGCCCGGCCGGGTAACGGCGGCCGGTGCTTTGGGTTGATAACCTTAACCTTACCACATTCATGTGCTGTCTAGAAATTCTGGGAGTCCCAACCTCCTGGAAATGTCATGGCCTGTCCAGGCCTGTAATGGGATTGTTTTACCTTCACACAGACGCGTACATACGTCGTGTAAAAAACGACACTTATGACTGAAATAAAGCTGCAAAGTAAGTAAATTCTTAAGTTCATACGGTAACTACTAAATTATTTACACTTTTCTTACCCCCATGGATTCTTGGTTGAATCTAGATCTGCCACCACAGTAAAATAGCTCTGAGGAAAGCATTTGGAACTAACAAAGGGCAAGTACAGGCGGGTGAAGAAAATTACAAAATGAGGAGCTTCGTAATTTTTAGCCTCCATAATCTGTTTCTAGGAATGTGTGATTGAGGGTAGTGAGATGGTTTGGTCATGGAAATGAGATTCGCGTACAGAATTTTAGGAAGATGCCGTGAGTTGGGTAAAACGGACAATAATACTAAAATGTATCTTAACCTTTTAAAGCCTAGCGGTAACTTTACGTGCCACCAGGTTCAACATTAAATAATTCACCATAGTGCTTAAATCGCGTTTATGTATTTTGTACATATCTGGGACCAAAGAGCAACTTTTGCCGTAAACATCAGCAACTCATTCGTTTTTTATAACCGAGGTTGAAAGTGTTTACTGCGCGGTACGCATAGTATTTATATACAGCAGATTACTTTTCGTCTTTAAAGGGTTAAATGTGATATGATAATGTGAAACGTGCGGAACTGCCTCAAATTACGGTCCAGTGGTGGGATATTCGGATATCCCAAAAATGTCAGGTTGCCATAAGTTTGTGAAAAACATGAGTACCTGGGCAACTATCAGTTTCTCCAGGACATGTATGGTTCTTTGAGTTACCCATTAATTTAATTTGCATCCCACTACAAGACGCGGCTACATACTCTACGTTTTCTTTAACTTCGCTCACTGTTGTTCAGTGATACCCTAAACTTAAATTTGTGTATTGATACAGCGTCGTTAAACATAAAATGAAAGACATATGTCGGCATAAAACGGGGGAGATACTAGCATGTTAATGTTCAGGCAACGGGATGGACGATTGGGGGTTCGAATCAAAACGTGCAGACCAGTTTTGGAGCCCACCCAGCCCCCTACACGTGTGCAGTGGGTATCAGGGGGCTCTTTCCCCGAAGTTAAAACGGCCTGGGCGTGAGGCTGGCAACTAACCTCCACCTAGTGCCGAGGTTAATAATCGGTGGAAATATACCTCCAATCCCCCCGACATCCCTTCATGGTCTGCATACCGATAATTTTACCTTCCTTATCTGCTGCCACAAACGTGCAGTAAGGGTAAGTTTTTCCAAAAAATCACAACCTGATGTTCACATCAAATTTGCCGTCATTCCTCTCTATTATAAAAATATATTTTATTTTAACACTATCAAAAACAAAATAAAATTACATCTCTCTGTACTTTATTCAAACAGACATGTTGCGAAATAATTGCTTTATCTGCACGGATTCTTCATGGTAAGGAGTCGATGATATATTTTGTGTGAACTGTTAGCGTTTGCGTGACGTAATGAATCCCTACAGATAACCTGAATCAGTTTGAAATACGTCGGCTTGAATAACAGAATGGCGGGTGTAATGTACTGCATCTGACGGTAAGAAATAAAACATCAGTTAATATCCATATTTTAACTGCTTGATTTTCCATACAGCCTTCTACGGTTAACCGCGTTCTGTCGGTGGTACATGCGCTATTATTTACAGACCTCTGTGGTGTAAGTCCCCCGACAAATCAAGCATGTCAAAGTCAATATGAAATGTGTAATGCACACTGGTATAGACTGAGACCACAAACATACATCTGGTAAATATGGATATGGCGCTGAAATAAACCCACACCACGCGAACAAACACTTCAGTCTCATGTGCAAACACAGAGACAAACAGACACGACAGCGTTTCAGCTCAGTTACTCCGTGCCGTCGTCGGTATCAAGAGACCTCAAATTGAAGTTACCTCATTTTATCAAGCTACATTTCTTACTGGTAAGGGAGGGGACCCTTGAACCAACATGATGTTTGTGTCCGTGTTTAATGTGCCGCCACCAGCTTTAGAAAAATCAGAAGACTTATCACAAAACGTGCTACAAATATCACGCAATGAGGGGTACCCCTGACTTCAGTAAGGCGATTATTATAATGCGTTATGTAAGTCACAGAGCTGCGAAGGCTTCCGAGGATTTTAGACTTGCGTAAAGCTCTGTACGCACCTTCCTACAACCACATATCTCCCTCTCGCAAACACAGAATCTGCGAAGAGAGAATACACATGTCCTACATGCAATACAGCCTACAGTAACACAGCTACTCTAATTTCTCATCACCAACTTGAGGTACATTTAAATACCATCCGTGAGTGCAAATTTGGTACCCACAGTTCTATTACTATAAACTGTGTTATTTAAGGATGCTATCAGTTGATGAGATTATAGTACAGCATCAGTGATGGATGGATGGGTGGATGGATGGATGGATGGATGGATGGATGGATAGATGGTTGGATGGACGGACGGATGGATGGATGGATGGATGGATGGTTGGATGGACGGACGGACGGACGGACGGACGGATGGATGGATGGATGGATGGGTGGATGGATGGATAGATGGTTGGATGGACGGACGGACGGACGGACAGACGGATGGATGGATGGATAGATGGTTGGATGGACGTACGGATGGATGGACGGATGGGTGGATGAATGGATGGATGGATGGATGGATGGATAGATGGTTGGATGGACGGACGGATGGATGGATGGATGAATGGACGAATGGATGGATGGATGACAGTGACAGGGGAAAACAGAAGTAATCAGAGAAAAATCTCTCTCAGTGCCATGTTGTATATCACAGATCCCACCACAACTTGTCTGGAATCGAACCCGCACCGCCGCAGAGACAGGCCATGACACGGCCTTCATCGCTGTTTTCATTTAAGAATACTATAGCAGTAAGGAAAGGAACGAACCATTAGAACTGTATGTTAACACGAACCATTAGAACTGCATGTTAACACGAACCATTAGAACTGCATGTTAACACGAACCATTAGAACTGCATGTTAACACGGAGTTCTTACTTAAGTTACGAAGTTTTATTTCCATTACAGACGGACGCACATTTAGTTCGGCACTTCTTAACGTGGCAAAGTTACCTTTGGTAACCTTATCACTGTAGGCTTTGTAGCACGTACCGTAATGATTTGTTTTCTTATAGACAAATCCTCTAATATGAATATGCTGGCTGCGCACAACATTTCAGGTACCTTCTCTACTAGCATGGCATTTGAATTTTACATGGCAGTAAACCTTCGAAAAGCAAACGGCTTCTCTTAAGTGTAATTATTTGTGGGATGTAGATAACAAAATTGCTACGCCACATCCTATAACTAAATTTAAACTGGGATACAATAAATAACTAAACACAGTAGATCGGCGCATGTAAATCTGTAGGCACATATATCATACGCGCGTAACTACAAATTATCTGTAAAACACTTATGTGTGCCAACAGTTACACACATGGCGGCGGCGAGTAAGTCTGAGTTGACCTTTGGTAATGTAACGTAGTTCAAATGTTTACTGCTGCAAAGCGTACACAGAAAAGGATCAGTAATTCACGTAGACGAAAATGAGTAGTTTATCCTAACAACACAAACGCTGTAAAAGTTCTGGGACGACAGCTCCTTGCCGGAACTCGTGCAAATCTCTCAAGATGCAGGGAGCTGTATTCTATCCTTTTGAGGACAAAAATATTCTTCACTCATGAGATGACCAGCCGGAAACCGATAGCCAAAATTTTATCAGAACTGTAACTGTCTTTCTCTTTCGACGTAGTCGTTATTTCTTTCTCCTCTTTCTCATCCTCCTCTACATTCTTCTTCTTCTTCTTCTTCTTCGTCTTCTTCTTCTTCTTCTTCTTCTTCTTCTTCTTCTTCTTCTTCTTCCTCCACTTAAAATATTTGCTGCTCCTTGACAGTTACTGTATTCATCAATTTTAAATCTTTTATTTCCATTTCCTTCTACACTTCCAAATTTTCTTCCACCTTATGGGATTATAAAAGTACGCTCATTTTGGAAGTTTATTACCTTGTATATTATTTAAACAATGTTTCTAATAAATACATTTTTACCCCTTCCACCATACTTTATTTAAATATATCGCCTTTTCGAAATCAAGACAAAAACTCGTCTGTTATAAATGACACAAACCAATGACTTTTTTAAAAAATGTCTCTCAACTTTCCCGTGTTATGTGGGTCCCTGTCACCACGGCATGGCGCGTCCTCAGGTTGCGGATGGAGAAACGGCCTCCAGTTATGGAGGGCAGCTGCGAATACATTGAATAAGCAGTCGCGGACAGCCGACAAGGGGTGGTCCTCCAGCTTGGGGGTTGGGCGAGGTGCTAACAACTCCTCACCGTAAAAAATTATGACGTTACGGACCATTACACAATGCCTCGGACCTGGACCGATTCTTTGGTACGACCCCAGCTACGGAAAAAGGATATGAGTTTTGGAACATGGAATGTGAGGAGCATGTATAGGTCAGGGTCGCTTATGACAGTGGCCAGGGAATTAGCTAAGTATAAGTTAGATTTAGTGGGTGTACAGGAGGTTAGGTGGGACAAAGAAGGGACTGTAAGAGCCGGGGAGTATACTTTTTTCTATGGCAAAGGGCAGGAAAATCATCAATTGGGAACAGGTTTTTTTGTGCACCAGAGAATAGTATCAGCAATCAAGAGAGTGGAGTTTGTTAGTGCTAGGATGTCATACATAGTGCTGAGAGGCCGCTGGTGTAATATCATTGTTCTGAATGTGCATGCACCAACAGAAGAGAAAGGTGATGATTCAAAGGATAGCTTCTATGAGGAATTAGAAGGGGTTTTTGATCACTTTCCTAAGTACCATATGAAAATTCTGTTAGGAGATTTTAATGCAAAAGTGGGGAGAGAGGATATTTTCAAACCGACTATTGGGAATGAGAGTTTACATCAGGATAGCAACGATAATGGTGTTAGAGCAGTAAACTTTGTCACATCAAAGAATCTAGTTGTTAAGAGCACTATGTTTCCGCACCGAAACATTCATAAATACACCTGGACCTCTCCTGATGGGAAGACTCACAATCAGATCCATCACATATTGATAGATAGGAGACGGCATTCCAGTATACTTGATGTGCGATCTTTCAGGGGAGCTGACTGTGATACTGATCACTATCTGGTGGTTGCGAAAGTTAGGGAAAGACTGGCAGTAAGTAAGCAAGCAGCACAGAAGTTTGATGCCGAGAGATTTAATCTCAAGAAGCTAAGTGAACTAGAGGTTAGGAAACAGTATCAGCTTAAGATCTCAAACAGGTTTGCAGCTTTGGAAAACTTCAATGTTAGTGAGGACATGAATAGGGCTTGGGAAAACATTAAAGAGAATATCAAAATCTCAGCTCAAGAGAGTCTAGGTCTACACGAACGGAAGCAGCATAAACCATGGTTTGATGCAGAATGTGCAGAATTTTTAGATAAAAGGGAGCAGGCTAAAATTCAGTGGTCACAGAATCCAAACCAAAATAATGGAGATAATCTGCACAACGTAAGACGTGAAGCTAGTAGACATTTCAGGAACAAAAAGAAGGAATATCTGAAAGCTAAAATTAATGAAATTGAAACGAACAGTAAGAACAAGAATATAAGAGACTTGTATAGGGGTATCAATGAGTTTAAGAGGGGGTACCAACCTAGAATTAATGTAGTAAAGGATGAGAAGGGTGACCTAGTTGCAGACTCCCACAGTATTTTGGCTAGGTGGAGGAATCATTTCTCCCAGCTGTTGACTATACAAGGGGTTAATGATGTTAGGCAGACTGAAGTACACACAGCAGAGCCACTAGTGCCTGAGCCCAGTGCCTTTGAGGTTGAGATGGCTATTGAAAAGCTAAAAAGTCACAAATCACCAGGTCTTGATCAGATTCCAGCAGAATTGATTAAAGCAGGGGGTAGGATTATTCGGTCTGAAATCCATAAACTTATTATTTCTATTTGGAATAAGGAGGAATTGCCTGAGGAATGGAAGGGGTCGGTCATTGTGCCTATTTATAAGAAGGGTGATAAAACAGATTGTAGTAACTATCGAGGCATATCCCTTTTGTCGACTACATACAAAATTTTTTCCAACATTCTTTTGTCAAGGTTAACTCCATATGCAGAGGAAATTATTGGGGATCACCAGTGTGGATTTCGACGTAACAGGTCAACTACTGATCATATATTCAGCATTCGTCAAATACTTGAGAAAAATGGGAATAAAATGAGGCAGTGCATCAGCTATTTATAGACTTCAAGAAAGCCTATGATTCAGTTAGGAGGGAGGTCTTGTAAAATATTCTCATTGAGTTCGGTATCCCCAGGAAGCTAGTAAGGTTAATAAAAATGTGTCTAAGTGAAACGTGTAGCAGAGTTCGGGTAGGCAAACATCTGTCTGACACGTTTCCTATTAAGAATGGCTTGAAACAAGGAGATGCTCTGTCGCCATTGCTTTTCAACTTTGCTTTAGAATATGCCATTAGGAGGGTTCAGGCAAACCAGGAGGGCTTGAAATTGAATGGTACACATCAGTTTCTGGTTTATGCTGATGATGTTAATATATTGGGTGGAAGCATATATAGTATAAAGAAAAATGCAGAAGATTTAATGATTGCTAGTAAGGAGATTGGCCTAGAAGTAAATGATGAGAAAACTTAGTACATGGTCATGTCTCGAAATCAGAATGCAGGACACAATCACAACATAATTATAGATAATAAATCCTTTGAAAGGGTGGAAGAATTCAAATATTTGGGAGCAACCCTAACGAATCGAAACTCCATTCATGAAGAAATTAAGAGCAGATTGAAGTCGGGGAATGCTTGCTATCATTCGGTGCAGAATCTTTTGTCTTCCAGGTTACTATCCAAAAACACAAAGATTAGGGTATACAGAACTATAATTTTACCTGTTGTTCTGTATGGATGTGAAACTTGTTCTCTCACATTGAGGGAGGAACAAAGACTGAGGGTGTTCGAGAATAGGGTGCTGAGGAGAATATTTGGGCCTAAGAGGGACGAGGCGACGGGGGATTGGAGAAGACTACATAACGAGGAACTTAACGACCTGTACTCATCACCAAATATTATTCGGGTAATCAAATCGAGAAGACTGAGATGGGCGGGGCATGTGGCACGTATGGGGGAGGAGAGAGGTGCATACCGGATTTTGGTCGGGAGACCCGAGGGAAGGCGACCACTTGGGAGACCCAGGCGTAGATGGGAGGATAATATTAAGATGGATATTCGGGAAGTGGGATGTGGGGGCATGAACTGGATTGAGCTGGCTCAGGATAGGGACAGGTGGCGGGCTCTTGTGAATGCGGTAATGAACCTTCGGGTTCCATAAAATGCAGGGAATTTCTTGACTAGCTGAGAAACTGTTAGCTTCTCAAGAAGGCCTCTGCTGCATGGAGTT
The DNA here is from genome assembly GCA_013340265.1 of Coptotermes formosanus. NCBI lineage: Eukaryota > Metazoa > Arthropoda > Insecta > Blattodea > Rhinotermitidae > Coptotermes > Coptotermes formosanus. Next base: position 1,002,454 of record BLKM01010978.1, on the reverse strand, counting down.
AGTTATTTAGTTAGTTAGTTAGTTAGTTAGTTAGTTAGTTAGTCTCTCAACTTTCATTTGGTGTTCTATCATGAAGCTATTCTTAGCAGCGAACAAACATTAAGTACAAAGAAATCTTGTTTGTGCACAGTATGTTGCCTACCCTAACCAATAAACTGTTACTGTACCCTGACAGCCTGATCAACTTCCCTTAAAACGCTTATGGACCACTATTTAAGAAACAGTGATGATACTGCATACTGGCTGTTCTGACAATAAATTCTCTGCGTTTAACTAACACAGTGTATTTTTGTTTCACATGCTTTTGGGAATAACCAGCGACTATTTCTCGAAACAGCACCGGCCAACGCTTGTGTGTAACAAAGAATCAAAGGCTTTTTAAGGTAGCAGCTCTACTTTTAGGTACTTGTCACATTAAATTCATTACTCAAAGAATTAAGAGGTGAAATAAATATTTATAAACTCTCCGTCGATTTTCAGTTTTGTAACAATAATACACAACTTTTCCCTTCCTTCGAGCAGAAAAATGTAGAAATTATACTAAATAAAAGCACATATACAAATAAGTTACTCAGACTCCTGAATATTAAGCACTAACAAGATAATCTGTCTGATATTCTAACTCTCCAAATTAACCATTCGATTTCCCAAAACAATTACAACATACGTACAACACTTCCGATTGACTTTTTCAGTGCGCGCGCGCGCGTGCGTGTGTGTGTGCGCGCGCGCGCGTGATGTAATAGCTCACTGAAATCCCAAACATATGATAAAATTAAGGTACTTGTAACATCACAGCATGGCTTCATTTCCTCCCAACCTGCAAATGAAATCCTGAAACATCATATAAAGCACACTAACCACGATCCACTGAGACTTTTCTCCCTTCTCGCATCTCAGAATCTCGCTTGAGGTCAAAATTTTGCTGCAATTGCCACTTAAAGTCACTGTCGTTAATACATGTATCACTTACTCGAACGTCCAGAAGCTCTGCTTTTTGCCCACAGAGGGTATCGATCTGTTTTCGATAAACCGCAAAATAAACAGCGATTACTTTCCTAAACTGATTGGTTTTTTACACAAATTTCGGACTTCGAATAATTCACGTAGGCATGCCGCTTTTGGATGTAATTTGATGCAAGGGACATCTACCACAGTTTCACAACATGGTTAGGTTTCGACGGCTGGAATTATTAAATCACAAAGTATTGCGAAGTGCAAGAATGCTCAATTCTCGCTATGGCTCTTGAAAGAATGCTGGAAATTAAGAATAGATGTGTTTTGGCATCTTGCTGCTACAGAGTTCAGATTTGGTTCAGCTTGCCGTCAAATATGTGCAGTCCAAGATTAAAACATTCAGAAATATCACTTTATCCCCTGTTCGGTATTGATATCAAATTCAGTCTCTCACCCTACCAGACGTGCTGGGGACTTCCGTGTATATGGGCCCAGGGACAGGAGCAGTAGAAGGCACTCTGAACGGTAAGGCATATGGCTTGTGCTCGGAAGACACCCGTTTTTGTTCCCCACTTAAATTCCTCTTGTATTATTATGAAAGCCACAACGCAGGGCCTCTGTATTTTCATTTCATGTTTTACCATTCACCATGGATGCTATCACACTCGAAGCCCCATAATTCCTATAATCGATATGTCTCTGAATATTTATTAGTTCTGTCAAGGCAAGGCTCAAAGCCTGTTCCGACCTCTAACCATTTTAGACTTTCCTTCCTGGTTTGGGCCCGGTTTTCGTGTCGACAGACTTAGTCCCCTCTTACAAGACATCCCTTGCTTCATCTCTGTCTCTCGTATGAAGTAGTCTGCATTTCCACTCCACTGCTCCGGGCGCAGTTCCCATGGATGCCGTTACAGATACAGCTAGAAGAAGAATGTTCTATCTACCATATCACTGGTAGTGATGATCTTAGTATGCATTTCATATGGCGAAGTGAACCTTAGCGACTTAGGGCTTTGGGATGGGCCTTGAAGCCAAGCTGAGAGCAAGTCTGCAGGGATCTCATTTTAATTCGCCTCACATTCACGCTGCATGCACAACTTGTAAATGAATGGAAGCGGCTGACGGAAAGGTTACCGCCACACTACATTCCTACGCCACCGCAACCCGCGGACCACGTTCCTCTTCAAGAATGACCTAAGTTGCTGTTATGAATATTTTGTTACCGAACACATCGCATCACCCGTCTGTGTGGCAAGGCAGGCGGCCGCAATCATTAACCTTTTAAAGCCTAGCGGTAACTTTACATACCACCAGGTTTAACATTAAAAAATTCTACGTGGTGCCCAAATTGCGTTTATGTGTTTTGTACGGATCTCAGAACAAACAGCAACTTTTGCCTTATAAAACATTAAGAGACTGGTTTTTATAACCGAAGTGGAGAGTGTTTACAGCGCGGTACGCACTGAGTCCTTATATAAAACAGATACGCTTCGTCTTTAAAGGGTTAAACCTTTAAAGCCTACTGGTTAGTACATGAACCGCCAGGTCTTGCGCTAAAATCTCTGCATTATTTCCACACAACAGATTTACATATTCCGAGTAATTCTTGCAATCAAGAACCATTATCTACGTATACAACATTCACGGAGTGGTATTTGGTTTTATAATAGAAGCACGCCGTATTTTCTGTAAGGTACGAAATGAATACAAACGCAGGCTTATCTATAAGCAGTTGTTCCTGTTCTCGCATACGAGGTTCTAGCGATTTGGTCATGCGGATGTAACATAAATGCAGCATTTTATGACATTCCTAGCAGTAAGCCAGTATGAAGGAGAACACGAGGTAGAAGCGCTATGATCAGAATACCCACAGACACGCTAGCAAAGTAAACGTAAAAAGGTAAAGCAGTCCCATTACAGGCCTGGACAGGCCCTTAGGGTTCCAGGAGGTTGAGGCTCCCAGATTTCTAGACACTCGACACTTGAAGGTGGTAACGTTGTCAGCCCTACGCACCGGCCACGTTTACCCCCCAGGAAATATTCCTGGTACTCATTTCTGTTAGCGGCTGAGCCGACCCCAGGGCCATAGTGCGACAGAAAGGGTTATGTACAGCGGGGAATATTGCATACTTGCAAGCCTCGAAGGATGAGCTAAACAGAAAAGGGGGAAGGTAATTTGGAGTGACTGCGGGAAGAATGAAGCCGGAATGGCTCTAATGTATTCAAGTGCCGGATATGATACAGAAGTGTTTTACTTGACACAGTTGTCAATTGCTAATATTATGTAACGTCAATAGTAGACGAATGAGACGTGAATATGCAGCACTGGTAGCACCGTATGGCAGGCTGACACGGGAGTACTCGGCGAGAAAGCCATCCCATTGCCATCTTGTGCATAACAACTCCCACGCGGATTGGTCCACACGACGATGGCGTCGACAACGTCCGTATTTACAACCGCTATGTCTTTTGTCCCTTCAGTAAACTAGTCATAATAAGGCAATATAGTTTCATTATACAATGTGAACTTGTCTTGCAATAACTGTTATGAATAACAGAATTACCTAATTTCAGGGGCGCATTCAAGGGACGGAGGGGCTGCCTGGCTGCAGCCGCACCAAATGAAATGTGAAAAAAACATAGATTTTGCAGACACAATGATATTAAGAGTTTTACGTGATTTATCCTTCAGCCGAAATCAGCCACCGAAATCGGTCGATGACTAGTATATTAGAATTCTGAAAAATAAAAGTGTTAGTATGTCTTAGATGAAATTAAAAAAACCAAGAAAATTCGTGATTTAAATAAGACGAGTGAGGTATAAAATACGCAGTTACGTTTGTACGTACATCAATACATTAGCCAACAGTGTCATCCGTACAACACGAGTTCTATAACATAATTTTTAATATAAAACATAAATTATACATACCCTCACGGTCAGCATCCCCCCCCCCCCCCGTAAAAAAAATTCTGGATGCGCATCTGCCCAGTTTCTTGCCTAAGAATGAATTAGGATAGAATAAAGAGGCAAAGTTCTTTTGGACACTGTAGAGAACCTTTTGATTATATAAATGTCCGAATCTTGAGTATCTGAGAGACTGTCAGCTTCTCAAAAGTAAGTCTGCCGCAAGAAGTCGGTCGCTTGATTGGTCTGTTAGGTGAAGAGTTACTGTCAGCTCTAAAGCTATACTTGTAGGCCTGGAGCAGCGAGGAGAAATGACAGGACGACATTGTGGGAATGCGTCGGGAATCGTCTGCGACCAGTTTTAAGCTATTATTTCCGACGGAAGAAAAACAAGAGGAGCATTCTTCTCGATATTATGTCCACAGACACAGATTCAACACTGGAACTTCCAGGCTAAGGGAAAGAAGAGATAACCAGCTATATCGAAATATTAAGTCACCCAGTCTTCGTAATTTTAATGTTTTCCGTGTTTTCTGTGCATCAGGCAATTACTAACAAAATCCCATCAAAATTCACATTTATAATAATAGGCTATCATCATCATCATCATCATCTCCTTTATGCAGCGTATTCACACTTATATACCTGAAACAAACCATGTTTCTAGGGTATACAGTGTCGCAGCTATTCCGCGCGTACTGTTAATGGTACATATAACGCTGTCTTCAATATTAAACTCTTTTGTGCTTCTACATTAGCAATTTCCGAAGTATGTGTGCTGTGCCCAGTATAGCTGTTTTCTGTAGTTCCTTAACTTCGTGCTTTCCTGCTATGCTGTTCAGGTACATTCTGAAGGGTTTTGAAATAGTTCCCGTTGCTCCTATTATAACTGGCGTCACCTTTGTTTTTACGTTCCACATGCGCTGTATTTCTATTATAAGGTCTTTATATTTTAGAATCTTCTCGGCTTCTTTCTTTACTACATTTCTGTCTCCCGGGATTGCCACATCAATTAGCATACATGTTCCTTTTTCATTATCCCGGATTATGATGTCTGGTTTATCGTTGGGGATGGTTCTGTCGGTTTGCACTTGTTGATTCCATAATATGGTTACCTTGCCCACTTGACTTGATTCTACTGACTTTGGTGCATGTTCATACCAGAGTTCACTGTCTAATTTTATCCCCATTTCCTTACATATATTGAAGTGTAGCTGAGTGCACACCTTATCATGTCGTTTGATACTACTACTACTACTACTACTACTACTACTACTACTACTACTGCGGCTGCTGCTGCATACTACTCCCCCTTACATATTTTGGCCCTTCTGGACCATCATCAGAGGGAACTTAATACAAGAGAAAAGATGGATAAAGCACTAGTCTGTATCACCAATAGAGACTTTTAATCAATATTTATAATATATACGTGTATACTTATATATAAATATGTATACTTGCCGCTATGTCTTATGCTTGTAGTAACTTCACTTTCTACTGATAATACACACTAATACTTTATACATCTTTCCTGTTGTATTAAATTCTCCCTGATGATAGATCAACGTGCCGAAACATGCAGCAGAAGTTATACGTAATAACAATATTGTAGAATTGCGTACAGGTGCATTTTGTTGGTATTATACTAGACTAGTAATAAGTTTTTGTCGACTATTTGACAAAAGCATGACGCAATTCTGGTCACTTGATATATTACACCTTACAAAGGCACACTATCTACTACAAAGCTTATTATTTTAAAGATACGAGTGAAGTCTTTACAGTAAAAGAGAACCAACTTACGCACAACATTATTGTTTATTTATTTAACCTTCGTCTTTTAATTCATCTTCTAACTAAAATACAGAAGTTAAATAAATAAACAATATATTGTGCATAAGCTGGTTCTGTTTTGCTATACTGATCATATGCACGGAAATGAATAACACAGTCTTTACGTTCTAATTAGCCAAGTTTAGCGTTGTGAGGTATATGTTAACTCGTTTTCCCATTTTATGCACCTTAAAATACAGATTTTGTTAATGATAAAAGGAGGATGAATTTTAATGCTGCAAAAAGAAGCTAATCCGAATTATGAAGCACCGAAAATAACGGCCTCAGTGATGTAAAGTATATATATATGTATATATACACACCTATGTGAATATTCGACGATTAAATAAAGTTCAACAGTCGTACAACGGCAACTGTGAAACGCATGAATCGAATTCACTTTATGTTTATTTTTAATCTCTAGTAATATTACTCTCTCTAAACATCAATAGCCAGCCCGTACGTTCCTTTGTTTTAAATATCAGTAACTGCAAGCAAAAAACTGATGACTGCTTTTGTGCTTTATTTCATTACAAAATATTTGTACCAAGAAAACTTTTGGAATGGAGATTACCCTAAAGTGTGAGAAACACTAGGCGAGTTAAAAACAAAATTATACCCATAAATTATAAGGACAACCCTCCCAATGTTAAATTTCTTCGATGCATGCGAACATAGGATGACAGACGAAAAAATATGTTTTCCTTACGATAATTTACTTTATGCGATCCGTCCAAGGAGTAAATTGGTAGAATGACTTCGTGTAGCACAAGTCCTAACGCAACACTCGCTGCCTTTTCATGTGTATATGTTATGAGGGTCGCTCAAATTTAAAACTTTCGCGACCCCGCTAGCGATCGCGGGTGAGCATTCACACAAGGAACTGGAAAGCGACGACTGGTAGTTTAATGGATGGCTACCATCGTTTCGGAGTGTCATGCTGCTCCCTTCTTCAGGGTAGGAAGTCGAACAGAGGGTTCCTCCGTCGCGTTGGTACCTATCTACCCCACAGCATCACGGTAGCTTCTACTACATTTAACACACGTACGGCTAAGTCGAGAAGACGATAAAGGGACCGCATAATCGTGTCGGACTACGACGCCAAAGTCGCGACAGTAAATTAGTTCGAGCCACACCACATCAAGTTCGTGGCAGAGGGGGTCTAGCGGCTGTTGAGTCAATGGGATGCCTGCCGCAAAGCCCATGAGGAATGTCACAACACAGTCTACACTTTCGACGAAAATAATTTCCGAATGAATTTTATGCAACCAGCCTCGTATTCTTTATGCAATTAAGATTTTACTTAAAATAAGTGCAGAATCTAAAAACAATACTTTTTTTTCTGATCACGAAACACAAGAAGAATAACCATAAATCTCGTGACACAGCATTTCGTCATCAAACAACACAAATTCCGAATATGCGTCCGCATAACCACTCCCAGCTCGCTGATTCGCGAAAGAGTAAATCCACCCGCAAAGATTGAAATTCCAAACATCATGACACTAAAAATGTAAAGATTCAAATATTCAGTATTTTAATGTTGCCTGGTGTTTTACATGCGTGTGAATGTTGATCTCTGACATGAAGAGAACACAGACAGATGTGCTCAGTAAAAGGTGCTGAAGAAGATATTTGGGTCTAAGAGGGAGAAAGTAACAAGGGACTAGAGAGGACTGCACAACGAGGAGCTTCACGATCTGTATTGCTCAAGAAATTCTATTCGTGTGACCAAACAGAGGCCAATCAGATGGGCGGGGCATGTGGTAAGCGTGCAGGAGAAAAAATACCTTTTTTGGAAGGGAGAACTTGAAGGAAAGAGATCATTTGGAAGACGTAGGCGCAGATGGGAGGATAATATTTAAATGGCTATTAATTTAGGATGGAAGGGCTTGAAATTGATTAATCTGGTTCAGAACAGGGATAAATAACGGGTATTTTAAGAGTGGCGATACAACTTGGGGATGTGTAAATACGCGGAATTCTTGACTAGCAGAGTTCCTCATGAAGGACTCTGCTGCATTATTTTAATGTATAAAACTTCCATGTTTAATAGTCTGAAACTGCACGCACTCCCGATTTGCTGCCGCAGTGTACGAGTATTCGAAAAGGCAGTGGTGAACGTGGTAATGGGTGTAAATTCACACAATTACTCATTCATTAGCTGCACTTCTTCTACAAAACTTCATTACATCAGACGGAACGACGCCAAACGAAACACATTTGCATCTTAGTCATTGACGTTAAGACAAAATAAACTAAACTGGAGAAGTTTCTTTACTATGCTTGAACGTATAAAGCTTAATGCGCTTCCCATGTAAATACGGATTTACGTGCGTGTAGCTTATTGTAAACCATAATTTTCATGGAGCAAGTTCAAAATGAACTCCAAGCGGCTACTAAACCAGCTTAATGAAGAATTAACCCCGGCCAACAGAATGAGATACGGCTGTACTGTTAAAACATAACAGGAAACATCTGCCAAAATAAGAAATTTATATCACATCTGCAATTAAACAACTGCAAAGATTTCATAAAGTGACGGTCATTGACATTTAAACTAGTGACAGATGACAAACATCTGCAGAAATGCTGAACGTAAGAGAAGTGAAGAAATTATGTGAGAATTAAAGTCGATAAAAAGAAAAAATGAAATAAAAAATTAAAAACGTTGCGGTGTGAACGTATGAACTTGCTACAAAACTGAGTTCTGATAGGTATTTTAAAACATACGTTATAAACCAGAAGAAGTAATAAGCTCTTCGTAAGTCGTGAAGATTCACTGGAAAAGATGATGATGATGATGATCATCATCATCATGTTTTAGCGTTTTTGTGTCCTGGTCTCCCTCTCAGTTTATATAAGCACTGAAATATTTTACATCTCAAACCGCTGTTTGGATATATTTTCTGAAAGTGATTTCAGTTTTGTACATTCTAAAAATTTAAAACTTTAAATTACCTGTCACGAAGCCAACGTTTGCTGTTGTCATATGTGTAAAAAAGTTATCAACAGCTTTCACTTCTGAAAGCATGTTGATGTTTATATTTCAAATACATGCAATGTTTTCATTGAAAGTGTATTTTTGTACTGAGATTACTGAGGGTATATAACATCTAAATGTTGATTACCCTTTAGCCTTACAAGCGCAATGAATATTAAAGGTGGCGCGTTGTCTAAAATTGTAAATTCTGCACTTTGCACACACAATGTACTTAACGTGTTGTGCGTATTGTCAGAATAAACAGAGACTATTTACCAGATAGCATCAACACCTTGATTTGTAATTGAGAAATACGGTTTTGTCTTTGAGGGAGAAATTAATTTGTTAAATCATATTTACATCCATTTCGTGCTTCCTAGTGTTAAATGTTACTTCGGATGTACTGGCAGGGAGTAATTAACTAAAAAGCTGTTGCCTGGTGCCGGCAGTTAAACCCGGTAATTCAATTTATGCTGAAAACAGTGCCGCTGCAAATGTTAGAGAAACGAACATCTTGATCTGCACAATAGCTAAATGATGTATGATTAAAATACTTATTCAGTACAGACATCCTCTTCGACTGGTACTGTATATAAGCTCATAAACAGAAATTCCTTCCACAGGTAGCTTTAATGCTCGTGTCGGAGGGACATCTTCACGTTTTGTAACAATCGCACATTTAACCTGACTGCCCACAGTGAAAGACCAATGTTGTTTGTGAGAAAGCTTGCCGACAGATACGGCGGGGAACAGTGAAGCAACGAGCGATAGCAACAATAATAATAGCAATACTAATAGTAGTAACAATAGTAACAGTGCAGTGGACTGTACGACGTTACACAAGCGAATGAACAGTGTCGAATACCGCTTACCTCCCAGAATGTAGAGGCCGCAGGCAACTAGTGTCTTGTGGTCGCTGTTGAAGTGCCCCATGAGGGCGAACATCGTGGCCACCAGCATCAACAGCACGCCCACAGCCTCGAACGGCGTTGACAGTCTGTAGGAAACACACAGGCATGATTAGAATTAACTGAATGGAGAAGTGTCCTTATAGTCGCTTAGCTGGTCAAACAAGTCACCATTAGGGAAGCTAAAGGTTCATTATTGTGTTCACTGGAGCTTTTCCTTGGTCGCTCTGTTAGACACTCGGCTGGCCATGAAATCTTCGCCTTTTATGATTGTCAAAGCGACAGGAAGTAACAGCAGACTGCAGAAACGTGTATCATTAGAAGGATCATTATTTGAGCCCTTCTGCCTGCCTGCCTGTCTGCCTGTATGTCTGGATATCTGTCTATATACCTCAGGAAGCACCCACTCATGCACCACCTAACCGTCTCAAGCATGCATGCATGCATGCATGCATGCATGCACCCATCCATCGATCCATCCATCCATCCATCCATTCATCCATCCACCCAGCCAGCCAGCCATCTTGAAGCGCAGGATGTGGAACTGCGGACAGGAATCTTATGGCTAAGGACCTTGACCTATGAAGGCCTCTTGTGTAGAAGGCAGTGAAGGCTCTGCTTCCGTACGGGACGGGGATTTTATTTGTCAGACGGCCGGCTGTTACGAAGGATTTTGTTTGTCAGACGGCCGACTGTTACGAAGGATTTTGTTTGTCAGACGGCCGACTGTTACGAAGGATTTTGTTTGTCAGACAGCCGACTGTTACGAAGGATTTTGTTTGTCAGACGGCCGACTGTTACGAAGGATTTTGTTTGTCAGACGGCCGACTGTTACGAAGGATTTTGTTTGTCAGACGGCCGACTGTTACGAAGGATTTTACTATATGGAATTAGTTATTTGTAATGACCGAATATTCAAAGAAAAATTCTCAGAGTACGTGCAAATTTAAGATTATTATTTTCATACTAGTCAGAACCTCGCTGTAAATATTAAGTACAGTCTAATGGAAGCAGTACATAGCTTTGTGTAAGAAGTCTTACAGTCTATGTCACGTGTTTTCGTTTACCCGTTGTCAGCATTCCGATAAGAAACGAAAATACTTCTCTTCCATAAATACTCGAATATGTATTGATTCATACAATAAACACAGCAAACTGGAACACGTCATCAGGTAAATAAATAATATATTCTGATTGACACAAAAGGGAGGCGAAGTATTAGAAAGAACATTATTAAAAACTCGAATATTACAACGTTTGAAGCAAAGAAATGTAACTTCTCAGAACCTTCCAGAAGAGGGTCCATACAAAGGATTCAGAGCCTTAACTCCACGAACAGCTTCAGAAGACGAGTGTTTAAGAAGAAGCTCAGATACTTGTAAAAGAGGGCCACAAAACATGAAAACGCGTGCGGCACCTTCTCTCCGCAAGGCCGGAATAACTTCACATCGCTGTTCCCATGTAATCTCAGTTGTCTTGTGCGATGTGTGCCGTATGTTCTCTAAACTGGTTTTACGGGGTTCGATCCGAAAACAGATTCACACGACGTATAATTCCGTGTATAAAGAACTTATACAGATTGTGATTTTATCAGAGAAATTCGTATACCAGCGATTATCATCTCTTCTCAGTTCTGAAGCTGGCGGACACAGATTTAGAGATGACCGCAGGATAAAACATTTCTGACACGACATCTGATAACAAAAAACAAGGATTTACAGTGCATCAACAGGGAACAGAAAATCCTACCCTACGGTGTGATAAATTCCTCAGTTGTGGCGGGCACTACCTGGAAAAGTAGTGGCATGGCAGAACAATTAAATGTGACGTATTGTTATTAGAGACGAAAATAAGGTAATCATACGTGCTGCAAACTTGTTTTTTGACCGTCAATCGTATATCCCGCCCTAAGTATGGGCTACGTAAACATAAACTGGCATTCTAAAGCAGCAGTTACGCAAAGTGTGTACTTGATGATGGTTATAACAGTATGGTGTACAATCCGCAGGAGATGCATAAAACGAACACATAATAAAGAGGTACTTTCTGGACGCCTTCTTTCATAAGATTTAACATCTTTTACAGCAGAAAATTGTTACACGTGTTTAGAATAAACTCACTGAAAATGAAACTGAAATTTTATTATACATATAGGAAAATATTTTCTTTTATTGAAAACTCTTAGGTATAGGAAATAAATGCATCTCATCACGCTAAATCATACAACATTTTTCTATACGGTTAATTTTTAAAGCACTACAAGGAAATATGTTTTGTGTTTGTCTATAGTATACACGTAACGTATTCAGTGCACACTGGCTTTGCTTTGATGCATTTAAATCTGCAACAAATGAATAACATGACCAATTAGTCACACAAAATTGCAATATTTTGGATTACACTTATACTCAAAAATTGAACAGACGTTTCTAGGTGTAATTTTTTATTATTTATGTGTCACATACCAGACTTGAATAGTAATAAAGCACGCTTGTACAACACTGTGTCCGCAGTGCTTCAGTACGTTTCCGGGCTACACATATTACATACCGTTAGGGTTTATTATCCCTTAAAGACACCGTCAGCCAGTAATTCGGACTTTACAGCACTGAATCGTATGGTGGTTAATGCATAATGAATTAGAAGGGATGTGGACCAAACCCGACATCAGAACGCTGAACGGGAGTTTCAACTCGAAGTTACCTGATTCGAGGAACCCCTTAATTCAGCAACCTGAAAGGCACTTGTCCTGACCAACCGCTGTCTGAAGTCACCCGCTGTCTTAACCAAAGGAAAATGAAGCTCAGCGTGTCGGTCAAGGCTGCCCGTAGCAAGACAGCCAAACTAAATTAGTGTCCAAAATCATTCGGCTACAGCGACTGAGGTTTTCTGTGATTCTCTTTAGCTGTAAAGCACATGCCTGGTCATAGTTAAAACAGGGAGGCCTTCGGCCAACGCAACAGCACACTTTCTGTGTATTTTCTTTTACTAAACCAACTACAGTAACACTAATGATAATAATAAATGCATAAAAGAGAGAATCATGATGGGCGATAAGGCTTATTATGCAAATAGACAATTATTCAATAGTAGCCTCATATCAAGAAGCAGCAAGTTGCAGATATACCACACATTGGTACGTCCAGTGGTCACCCATGGTTCAGAATCACGGACACTCACCCTGGAAGAGGAAAGAGCATTAGCAGTATTTGAAAGGAAAATTTTGCGGAAAATATATGGACCAGTGAAAGGCAATGAATCATGGAGAATTCGACAAAATGATGAATTAGAACACATAATTAAAGGAGAGAATATTGTTAGATTTATTAAATGTCAAAGAATACGATGGCTTGGTCATATAGAAAGAATGCAAGACAGCGCAATCCCAAAAAAGATGCTGTATGGAAAGCTGTATGCAACGAGACGAAGAGGAAGACCAAAAATGGGATGGCTGGATGATGTGTGCATGGACGTGAGAAAGATGGGTGTAAACGGATGGACAGACAGAGCAAGGAACCGAGAAGCTTGTAGGCGTATTGTAGAGGAGGCCAAGGCCCACCCCGGGCTGTAGCGCCATTTGGAGGAGGAGACCAACTACATCCACGTACAACATACACAATAGAATAGTCTTTTATCACTGCAACATGTTTCGGCACTGCTGTACCATCTTCAGGGTCTTCTTATACCAAGTTTTAAAACTAGCTAAAATATGATATATTGCATTCAGAATATCTGTATATGAATAGAACATCTGGCAGTAAAGTTACGACGCCAAGCGATACATACCCCGTCTGTACTACATTACAGCAATTAGACCTACGTGTACTTCGTATTATTTTTACAGTTATTATGAAAAAGTAAAAATATAAAATTTGGTTGCAATTTGTGTTTACAGTAGGCTGCAATCTTAAATACTTTCCCTTGCTCAGTTTATTGTAATTTGAAGCCAGAAATTAAAATTACAAATTAAAAATTCTGACGCTGAAATACATCCATAAAGGGTAAGTGTTCGAAATAATGCGGCATAAATACCTCTTGAAAACACGAACAAATAAATTACTTCATATGCTGCGAAAAACATATTGTTTGCACGTGGCCCGTCTTCAGATACTTCAGACTCTAACAGCAGTGTTACTGAAGATTAAGCCCCTGGGGATGCTACGCTGCGTCGTTGGGTAAACAGTTCCAAACGTTTCGAAGGCTCGCAGTACCTTAATTTTTTAGAGTCAATCAGGCCGGCAGCAGCAGCACTCTTATTGAATTACTTGATCCCAAAGATAAGGGATATACAATCGTTCGAAACGTCGGAAACTATTTACCCACGAAAACAGCATAACATCCCAGAGGAGATGAATCCTGGACTTTCAACCTTCCTCATGTTCTCTTCGAAGAATACGAGTAAAAATATATCCAAACTCTAGCATTCCACAAAGGAAATTTATAAGTACTATGAAATACAAAATACTGCGTGTATTTCTGCTGAAAATCTAAGAATGAATTTACTACAAAGCTATATTATGTTATCTGCCTTCAGTGAGATGACAAAATCTGGTATACACTGGTTGCAGGCAGTACATTACATGACAACACAAAAATAAGTCCGAGGTTGTAATGTTGCATTTCTGAGTTGGGATACCGCGCCCTTTGCTTCAGAAATGCCGCATCTGTAGGGGATATGGTAACGGCTGTAAATTCCTTTCTGGCCCGTAGTGCTCCGTGCCACAGGAGTTTTACTGACAGTTGCACAAACAGCAGCAATAAACCCGCAAATGTATCCACATACTACAGCGGTAGGTACCGCGGCACAGTTCTGGAAACTCCTTTTGCTGTATGTTATGTTATTTCACGTACAATAGGGTCATTTGGGAGCGATTAGATTCATAGACATAGACACGTTTATACGAACACTGGGTAAACTATTTACATAAGTAAAATGGAAGGACGAAATCTGCAATTAAAGCAAGAAGTTCTCGTGAGAACACACAAATACTACTCTCCTTAAAATATTTAAATGTGAACAATGGGGATATCAGTAACTACAAACTAACAATTACACAACTTAGTCTCTTATTTCTGGGCATAACTTACGCTTGGAAATATTGCCATAACCTCAGCTTGGCAGTTATTCGAATAACATCATACTTTTTCACAGTCGCCAAGTTGCTAATTGCTAAAATGTCAAATTTCATATAGAATCCATAGGAACGTTTATGGACACAAGATTTCACACCTGCAGTTTCGACCGTCCATAAAATCTCATAAAATTAAAAATAAAATTCACGTTGTAGCCATGGTTTTGTTTTAAATCCAACATAGACTGCTCACAGTTTTACAGGTTTATTAAAAGTTTAAATATTTACAAGTTTAAAATTTTACAATTCCGAGCCAATTTTTGATCACTACCGTATGCGTCACCACTTTCCTTTCCACCTCCAAACTGACGAGGTTGCCAAATGATGGTTGCAAATTAAAATCAAAAGGGCGCGTGACATACAGCCTCACAGTGTTCACACCTGATTACCTAGAGTCTGTTCAAGGCAGACAGAAGCATTAATTTTGAATCTATTTTAACAAAATCTTCCCACACCTGTCTACATCTCCCAAGTAGCCTTTTCCAGTAAAGCTTTTAAAATAATTTTTGTAAACATATATCATCTTCTCACCTGAGGGAAGGCGCCCACTTGGGAGACCCAGGTGTAGATGGGAGGATAATATTAAAATGGATCTTCAAGACGTGGGATGGGGCATAGACTGGATTGAGCTGGCTCAGGATAGGGACAGGTGGCGGGCTCTTGTGAATGCGGTAATGAACCTCCGAGTTCCATAAAATGCGGGGAATTTCTTGACTAGCTGAGAACTGTCAGCTTCTCAAGAAGACCTCTTCTCCATGGAGTTATTTAATTACTTAGTTAGTTAGTTAGTTAGTTATATGATGTTTTATTTGCGTTTTACATTTTCCCCGACTCTAATTATACTTCCTTTTGTTACATTAATATTATTCTGAAAGTTTACAAATTTTGAAGCATCCTATTACCTATCCGTCTCCATCTCCTTGTTAACCCCCCTTTTCTAAACAACAGTGGGGCTTCTTCCGAGGAGCTACGACGTAACAGAATGAAGCTGAACAATCACCAAACTCCTGTGTTGGTGATATAAGTGCAGCTATAGACTCCACTTCACGTGCATCTTCATGGTGTGGTGTTCAATTAAGTGCAAATTAAATTAGCACAGCACAAGCCTTAGAGACGCAGAATTACATATGTGAACTACACAGTGTTTTGTTAGGTTCTATATTATATGACTTGGGAATGGTCCTACACCACCACCAGTGTCTTACAGAGTGAACTCGGTTCCAAGCAGAAGTTCATGCACCGTTTGATTGTCCCCGGAAGAGGAGAAAAAGGAATGGGGCTATAAATCAGCTGAAGTGAAGGCGAAGAAGAAGTGGGCTGAACATCACGTTAGCCTCAAAGCTCAGATTTATGAACAGGATCAGCATTCATCTAAACAAATGAATATCGCAGGAAATGAAACTGGTTCTACGAAAGGTATTCGTTTAAGACTCGAGGAGATACAAAGCAGAGAGATTATATTATAAGGGAATATTACAAAGAAGAAAAAATAGTTCCTTTGAAAGTCTCTACGAATATCAGAAAAGTTGGAAATGTGAAGAATGCCAATCTCAGAATGCTCACTAGAGCAAAAGATTAGTACGAACGAAAAGAACTGAAGTAAAATATCGCCCCAAAATAGAGGAAATAATGTTCTTAACCAAACAGGGATCACTTTATTTCTTATTGGAAAAAGTCAGTCGAATTTCTAGAATAAAAGTGCAGTTGTAATTTTCATCATCGCCGCGATGTTTATTTTCGCAAAAAAAAAACTCTTAAAAGAAATAAGAATTCAGAACAGGAAATTAACCTATCTCTGCACCTTACATGTAGCCCGATGCATCCATTCCACGTACTCAAACCCTGTTCCCCCAAAAACCCATGGTCTACAGGCCTCTTACGTCCCTTCTCCTCCTTTTTGTCCTCATTCTTCAACGCCGCAACTTCGTGCCTCGTCCTCCTGTGTTTCCTCGCGTTTCTAGACAAGTGGTATTTTACGCGGGCAGGTTGTCAACCCCTCACCCAAGACCCAACATGGGGAACCAGGTTCTGTATTTGTGACTCCCGGATACAGGTTGGCCAAGGTATATCCCCAGGCACTGGGTAGTTCGGGACTTCGAGAGCGCCACTTCCCGTACTCACAATAATTATGAGCCCCTGAGGGAGCCTCTATGTTTTGCTTTTCCTTTAATATTTTGTACGTTAATGTTTGTTTCCATAGGCATTGAGAAGGTCTTAGTGACATTTTAATGGCGCTATTTCGTTCAGAATACAGCATAAACTTGGGCTACATTAATCAGAGCACAGATATGCAGAGATTGTACGGCAATGGCAGTAAGATGGAATGATACACACTTCTAAGGAATAACCTGGTGTTACACATCTTCTTTACTGTTTTTCACCTCTTAATCAACCAACCAACCAACCAACCAAACAAACAAACAAGCAAATAACTAAATAGCCATTTAAATAATTAACTAACTACAGGGAGAACAGCCCTTCAAAATACGATAATTGTTCAGCTAATCAATAGAGCCCCTGCAATTTATGAAACCCGAAATATCTTTGCCATGTGCACAAGATTCCATCATCGGGTCTGTACAGAAAGAGATGCTCCACCCCAGACTCTTCCATCCTCTTATTATAAAATTCATTACATTCCAATCTACGCCTACATCTTCCAAGCGGTCTATTTCCTTCAGGGTTTCTACACGAAAAAAAAAATCTACGAATTTCTTTACTTTCTCTTGCGTGCTACATGTCCGGTCTGTTAAAAGGATAACTGGCTGATCAGACAATGAAGTCTGAAACACTGCACTGTTGGGCAGCAATTGCGCAGTAGACACGAGCTCTGATATTTTTTGCGGTGCAACAGCTTAACTCGGGGCTTAGCCACCTCATTGCTGAGGTTTCTGGATCACACACACGCACACACACACACACACACACACACACACAATTAGACATACAAGCCCCTTAGGACGCCTCTGATCGAGTGATCAGCTCTTCGCAGAGGACGCTACCTACAACCAGAAGACACCGGCGGATGTGGCGTTCGCGTTAAAGTGGATTTTAAAGAACTGACGAGTGTGGGTGTGTTTATAATAAACGGCAATACACACGTACGCCGTATATTTCGGCAGTCGGAGAGTTCCTAATTACAGAAGTTCACATTTTCAAAATGAAGCTAAGCATATATGAAGAAAAATATCTCGAGTAAACAAGGGACACGCCATTCTCGTGTGTGTTTTTTTTTGCATGGCTTCCTGTTGCTGAACGCTTTATGAACTGGAGATTAGAAGCAAAGAAACGCGAACGGATACAGATCGTTGCTGAATTACAAAATTGTTTAAGATCACCTAGCAGCCACACGAAGGGAAATTGGGAAAGAAACAGACAACACCTTAGAAATGATTTCATATAAAACTATGAAGAGATGAAGCCAAAGTAAGTAAGCACAACAGAAAACAAAGAACGCTTTTACAGTATAGCTAAGTTATGATCACCTGTCAACCGGACTAGACACAAAGAGAGCGGCAAGGAGAACAGAGAACACTTCAGAAAGGATTAAAGATTAGGGAGACAAGAAGCCAAGCTCATACGACGACCACAAAGATGAGACAAAGAAACTGGAGAGGTAACAAGAACATGGCAGTGGAAGGAGCAGAGTTAAGTTTGAGTAGCTGAGGACTTTGAGCCCCAGTTAGCTCCCCTGTGCAGGATTGTAAGAATGTCAGGGGTGTAAACACTGGGGACTGGGGTCCTATAAACTTGCGGCAGGGTACCTTCAGCTGACTGGAAAACGAATCTTATATGTCAAAGGGTAAAGATGTCACTGTCCACACCACGAAGGCACACGTGGGGTAGACGTATAGCTGCACTTTGTCTTTACTTCGGCACTAGATGACCTCGGTCGCTTTGCTCCCTTTAAAGAATGCCAGGATCCATTAAGAGGAGTCTGTGTGGGTTCTACAGCCGGTCTGTACGTTTTGGAGAAAAGAACAATACATTAATCCTACTGGGATTCCAATCAGGGATCACCCAACCTGTAGCTTAGTCAGTATACCGACTAGGCTACCCCCGTACATTTTCTTGTAAAAAGAGGTAAAGCTATCCCATTACAGGCCTGGTGAGGCCCTTAGGGGTCCGGGAGTTTGCAGCTCGCACAATATCTATAAAATCGGCAAATGAAGGTGGTAAGGTTGTCAGCCCTGCGCACCAGCCGCCTTCACCCCCCTTCCCAGGAAATATCGTTGGTACTAATTTCTGTTAAAGGCTGAGTCCACCTTAGTGCCATAGTGAGGCCGGAAGAATTTTCTTTTAGGTCACCGACTAAATTTGTGCAAAATGTTATCTATACGGATGGCACAGATTAGCAGTAAACTTCCGCTTAACAAACGAGACTTGGTTTAGAGATAAAAGAATGAGTTTCGAAGCGTTTTGTAAGGGTTGCGGCTGAATATCGAATGTTTGATTCTAACTGTAACAATGCAGATATAAGAAAGACATAGAAATGGCCCATGTAATTACAAATGCCGAGTTTGGATCTTGTGGAACGCGTACAGAGGTTATAAGCAACGGTATCCTGAGAATACCTTAATAGTATCATGCAAACCAAAGTAGACTGCAAACGCCCTTGAATAGAATACAGGCCAGTGTCTGCATATGAATAACATTTTTAACAAGACTATGTGAATGCAGATAGTAAAATTAAAAGGCGCCTTGGGCAGAAGGAATACGATGTTCTTCGGTACACCTGACATGAAGAAAAATACGTTTTCTTTTTTTCTGCACCTGTATCAACAAAAATAAACTAACATAACATTTGTTAAATTCTAGAGACACACATACTAACAAATTAACGTGTATGCATTAATTGTATATTAACCCTTTAAAGACGAAACATAATGTGTTTTATATAAAGACTCAGCTCGTACCGCGCTGTAAACACTCTCCACTTCGGTTATAAAAACCAATCTCTTAATGTTTTATAAGGCAAAAGTTGCTGTTTGTTCTGAGATCCGTAATAAAACACATAAACGCAATGTGGGCACCACGTAGAATTTTTTAATGTTAAACCTGGTCTTACGTAAAGTTACTGCTAGGCTTTAAAAGGTTAATATACACTAACATATTAATTTACGATTCAAAACCATATCGCACTGGGCATGACCTTAAAAACAAATTTGATTCCAAAGCATTATAAGGGCACCAAACCACCTTTTATCACACCTTACCTTTTGCAGTTGCCTTGAAAATCTGATACATATGTGTCCCTCACTCTCCAATACAACGTTATTTCAGCGCATTTTTTAGCAATTCAGGCCAATTAACATCACGCCTGATGAGGCAAGCGTTTATATATACCACCCATAGAAGTTAAGGGAAATGTGCATAAAAATGCCGTCACAAAACCTACAAGATGGAGACTACTTGCGAAACGGAGGTATAAATTTAAGGACAATATTAAAATGGCTGTTAGAGCAGGTTATAAGGTTGAGGCTGTGTTCGTCGGCAAGATTTTCCAAAAAAAAAAAAAAAAAGTAATGTTTCTTCCGGTTCCATAAAGGTGGGAAATTTATGGACAAGTTAAGCTGCTATTACGTAATCAAGAACTTCGCTGTATGATGTCAGTTAACTAAGACAAAATAACACCCATTCGAATAGACCCTCTGTTTCTCAGCTTCTGAGTTTGACTTCCAAATATCAAGTAACATCAGACAGGACAGAAATACATTCGCATAAACTTACACAGTCTGTAAGGTGACCAATATATTCACATCAGTTCTTACTGAACACGAAGTAAGGAAATGAACTAAAAGATAGACTGAAAACAAATAGAAGAAAGGGGAACGAAATAAGAAAAGAAAACAGAGAAAAGTAATATGAAAGGGAGACAGTATGTTCTATTTGTGGACAGATCAATCCTAATCAAATTCGAAGAGGACCCAAGGCAGCAAGAAATGTCTCCTTCGATTTTAGAACAAAAATTACCTTGTCTGTCCCTCTCACCCTTTGTCGTAAGTGGAGTACCTTGTTAGTAACCGAACGAAAGCACTCTCTCTCGTAACATGCAGGGAATAAAGACGTTAGTCCCAGCGCTTGCTTACTTTGCCATTTATAATTTGTAGGTACATTCGCTTTCAGTAAGAGAGAGGCAGCCAATACAATTCGTGGTTGACAGCTGCTGCAGTACTGATATCGAGCTTCGAACAAATAGTGTGTGTACTGAGAAGTATGTATTGTAGGAACCCAGAAGACAGAAACTGGAAGTTGCTGGAGAAAATTACACCATGAACAACGTTTATTCTTCAGAATATTTTATTAAGGTGTTCAGAACATATAG
This sequence comes from Coptotermes formosanus, assembly GCA_013340265.1. Taxonomy (NCBI): domain Eukaryota; kingdom Metazoa; phylum Arthropoda; class Insecta; order Blattodea; family Rhinotermitidae; genus Coptotermes; species Coptotermes formosanus. The sequence continues at coordinate 981,405 of BLKM01010978.1, read as the reverse complement.
GATGAAATGGGTAGGGAATGTAGCACGCATGCTGGAGATGGGAAGTTGAAAAGTAGAATGCAATAACGATTACCTGTAAAACGTGTCGGTATTTACGTAATATGAAAATCTCAAAGAAAGTGGGTGTTATTATTAATTTGATTCAGATGCCTAGGAATGGGATAGAGTGACAGGTCTTGTCTACCGGATAATGAACATTTGGACTTCAAAAAATATGGGAATTGTCTGGTCGGTTCGGCTTCTCACGATACAGTCCGATCAGCAGATTTACATGCCTACGGGAAAAAGATTTAGAACTGAAAAACAGACGCTCAACCATATGATAATATTTCAAGGCTCGGTGCATTTACGTGTATGATAGTTGACATTTTGAAAACTTTTCTTGAAAACAATACGTTCCCTTCTATAAAGGAACCTAGTAAGAACTCTTAAAAAGTATCACCTTAACAATATAAGAATACGTTCACAGCTTGAAAATAGACGTTCATCCGTATTGGTACTGCGTTCGTATCAAACGCCACTGATTCTCCAGAGCGGAATGCACATACTGTCGCTTCAAAAGTTATTTCGTTTTAATAAACAGACCTAAAAGGTATTGGGTATGAAGACTTATACACTTGTTTCTTTTGTACAGTTTCTCGAGGTGCAGGAGGGCTGAACTGTGAAGGAACTGGGACGGATTAAGTTCGATTTAGTTCTTCTCTTCCATTCTTTCGTTTCTCTTTCTTTCTTTCAGTTCCTTAGGTACGGGGCACGAGTTTTCGTGCAAAAGACTGTGGGCGGGGAGGTTAAAATGTTACTATCAGGTTCTTCACTTTATTTTTTTCCAGTAAAAGCGTGGCAATTTCTCTAAAGGTACAGAACACCTTGATATGTGTCTTCTGTCCCAAGAGCCATGAGACTTTTCCAAGCGTCGCTCCTACATTTTTTAAAAGTTGTAGTTACACTTCAAAAGAAAACAAACTTTTCTGCGTTGGAAAAATACGCGAATAGGAAACTTAGAAGAGGCTTAGTACACGGTCCATATTACAGGACCAGCAGCCATCTTTCTAATCAGATAAGGTTTGTCCACTAGCGAGCAATGCTGTCATTCTTTTCTGCCAAACTTGCTTCCTCAGGCAGGTCAGTATTGGCCATGAGCTCAATGCTGCTGTCACAGCAGGAAGAAAGCAGTTTATATGGACCACGAACAGAGAGAAACATATTTTTAGGGAGACAGGATCGAGGCTGCGAAAATAAAAAACTCAAAACTGCGATCAGTTAACTGTAACGCAAAATATTATGCGAATAATAATGGAAACGTCAGAAGAAGAAATTAACTAGCTGCTCTATGTCAAATATATTACTTCGTTTAGACAGTAGGCCTCTTTTTGGCAACGACAGACGACAGACATGAATTTGATAACGGAAGGAATCTCAACCCCAAACAAATATGTCCGTTCAAGAAGAAAACAAAGGGTTAATCAGCTACTCAACAAATTGTTCACTTTTTGTGGAATTTGAATTTTCATTAAGTTCGTCACAAAGCTGTCAACTGATTTTATCCTGCGCACGTTTAAACCAATCTGGGCCTTCATACAAGCCTACGAATTCTTTTGAATCCATTTTAGCAAGTACTCCTATCTACACCTGGATTTCCCGAATAAAATTTTGTATAAATTCATTCGTGTATATCATACTTCTTACATGACCAAACTGTTCAATCTTCTTTGGCTTTACACCCTAATAATATGCGGTACAGTACCTGCTATAAAACTCGGATCAGCATCAAATCTGCTCCACACCCCTCTCGCACCGCTCGCCGTTAGTTCCAATTATTATTCTCAGCAACACGTTTCGAAACGTCCTCTATCCATATTCCTGCCTTAAGATGAGAGAGAAAGTTTTGTAAAAAGGCATATAAAAACAACAGGTGAAATTAAAGTTTAATTGATTTTAATCTGAACGTTTTATACTGGAGTGGGGCAGGCAGAAGACCGTGAAATGAATGTTAGCGAGAGCTCCCTGACTGTAATCAGTTCTTAATTTGTTCGTGAAAGAAATTTCCATTTGTTACTCTCGTTCTCAAATACCTGTATCCTAGTACACTTCTGAGTAATTTGTTAGCTAGCTTTACATTATTATTCTCATATACGTTCTGCAAGCCGGGCTAGCACAGCGACTTGGCTACGGTCTAGACGACCGAGGGGTCTCGGTGCGACTTCCGACAGGGTCCGGAGACATTTCTCTTCTCCCAAGCCTCCAGCCAGTTATGAGACCGAACCAACCTCCAATTCAGTGAGCTTTATGGGCTTCTTCGCAGTGTTAAAACGGCCGGAACATGAGGCTGAATACTCACCTCCATCTAGTGCGGAGGTTATGAATAAATTGTCTACACCCGTTCCCCAATATGCCTTCATTTCGTGCACAGCGACAACTTTACTTTCACCTCTTTGTCATGCATACTAGTAACAAGACATGAACATGCAATTAGGTTTCTCGTCACTTCCTTCTGGCTTTTGATGAAATTGCGTAGGAATATATAGGCAAAGAATTACAGGACTGTCGCTTTCATCTTTTGCTGTTGTAACGTTTTAAATGCATACGAAATGATGAAATTTAATATGGACAAGCTTCAAAGTCAGATGGCATACAACGCCGATACTCTTCAATCATCGTACCTTACATTCATTGCTAAACGTTACTATGGTGACCAAATACAGTTCGTTGTAACTTTCTGCCAGGATACGAGACAATATGTAGTCGGGTCTTTTAAGATTCTACATGCAATCATATTCTGTTAGGCAGCAGAAATTATGAGCCACTTAAGCGTTCAACATGCACAAGTTCATAAAGTAGAAGGGTAGGTCTAAAAGGACACAAAACTTAACAGCCTCTTCTCACCACCTGTAAGTATATATCATTTCGTAACCGAAAATAATTTTCTAATAAATCTGGCACACGCAATCTATTCTGGCAGCTATTATAGTGAATTAATTTTTGTATATTTCAGGTAAGAAAACGTAAATCGAAGTAACACGTAAGAGAGATTTAAATACCTTGAGAAAGCGGTAAGCCGTACTAAAAGACAGTAAGTTACATGACACTTTTACAATACTTATATTTAATTCCCTGTAGGCAACTGCGTTTTGACAAGGAAACTCGCTGAACATGTAACAAAATTTTCCTCATTTTATGGAAAAAGAATACCAAATTGTTTCCACAGATTGTCGGCAACAGCCCGTATTTTGAGTCACATGAACTCAACCCGCACGTCCACACCTTCCTTTAAGATCCATCTTAAGATATCCTGTCGACTAGACCGATTTCCAGTAACCGATCTCTTCATTTCAGATTTTCCCACTCAGAGTTTCCACAAATTCTCCACCTTCTGCATGCTAGTTACATGCCTTACACCCTTCACACTTCCTCAGCTTAATGGCATAAGGCAAAGAATATAAATAATAACGCTCCTCATTACGTAACTCTCGCCACATTCCTGTTATTGAAATCATTTCCCACTTCATTCGGCGCAATTAAAAATTCTGCAGTTGAAGCAGAGTTACTAAATAACCTAACAGTATTGAAACTGCAACACAGGACGATCTTCAACAACAGTTTTCTGATTCCGCCACCTTAACGAATAATGTGACTGATGTGTTCGTAGTGACCTTACTACGGATTTATCAACCACAGCTAATGCCATCAGAGGTGCAGGGATGTTCTTGGAAGCTGTCCGACCCAAAGTCGTAGCCTTCATAGCCGTAAAACCCACAAAAAACAAGTAGGAACATTAAAAGCTTGTACTGCAGGCTGTACAGGCATATAGTCCTATGAAGCACATTAACCAAATGCGTTCTTGTCAAGTCTAACTGACATCGATATTCGATAAAGAATCCTTTGTCTTCCAGTCTACAACCTAAGAATATAAACAGTAAAATACAAAAGCCTATAATTTTGCTTGTTGTATTATGAGGATATGCAAGCAGGTGTGACAACTGGCTCTAACATCAAGTGAAGAGAGTGTGTGAGAATGCTGCGTTGAGGAAGATATTTTGGCCTCAGTGGGAGCGGTAAAATGAGGCTGAGAGACTGCATAAGGAGATTCCTAATTTTTGTCACCAGTATCATTAGGATGATGAAATCAAGAAAGATGAGATTGGGTTACAAAACTCCGGAGAATTCTTGATGACCTGAGGGTCTATGAGGTTCTCAAGAAGGACTCTGATCCATAAATTCTAGTTAGTCGATTTGCATGCTCGCTGGCTGCTGATACAAATCAGTTTTTCCATTTAGACGGCAACTCTTCCATTGCCATTATTGATCCGGAAATCGAATCAACTAAATAATAGTGCAGAAAAAATATGAAAAGATTACGAAAGGAACTATTAATGGGAATTATATACAGATTTTGCGAGCGCAGTCTATTGTTGCAAGACTATCTGCGCTACAGAACAGAGACACAAAGTGTTACAAGAGAAGTTCGTAATAAAAAAAAAAGAACGGAACAGAAAGCTAGAAAGAAAACCCCGGTTTTAAAATCCCTTACAGTGTGACTTTGAAATGCGCTTCTGGTCGAATTTCCTTCCCGAATTGTACAATGGAGGCTGTAAACTTTGAATGACATGCCAGAAATCTTGAGGCGAATGGGGAGACTGAGGGGCTACAGTGGAATCCTGTCGCTACAGACATGGTAAAACCCGCCGACACAAGTCAGATATCTCACGTCTCCCTGGGTTTGAAAACCTGGCAAAATGGTGACAATGGAATGCTCTGCTGTTACCATTTGTGATGGAGGTTGATGAGTGTTTCTGAATTGGCTGCTAGGAAGTGGCTATAAACCAATTAGATGTTTCACGCATAACAGTACTCGGCATTACACGGTATGCATATTAAACTCATACATTTCCATTCTAATGATATATGCCTCAAACGTTCATCATTACGGAAACATTGTATAAACAATATCCTGAGTTTCACTTGGATGTAAGTTACACAAACTAATTACACAGTAAACCAACACCATAATCTGCTTTAAAACCTTTTACCATGAAAATGGAGGTAGCGCATTTCTTAGAAAAGCTGGTAACTGCATACAAGTGTATACATTGTGGTTGCGTGGGCGACTAAGTTCTAATTATCACCTCCACTACAAACTCAACAAACCAACTAAAACTGGGAGATGTGAAGATGACAAAGAACGAGAAGGGACGAGTGGAAGGCAAGAGAAACGAGAGAAAGCAAAACGAGAAAGACAAAGAAAAGACAAAAATAAAAAATAAAAAGCGAAGTGAATCAAATCAAAGGAAAAGGCAGAGAGAAACAAAGGTAAAAAGAAAGTAGTAAATAAAAGAAAAAAGAATGCAAGGCGATCTGAGTCTGTCGTGGTGGTGACTGGAATCTGATGGCGAGAAGCCTAGCAGAGGGACACCACCGTTTTGGAGAGACCTGCTGCCTCCATCGTCGACCTAAACATTGGCACCTACGTGTATTCACCTACCAAAAACACACATCATATCCCAGAAGGCAATAACTTTTAACAAATGAAGTGCAAACAGAGATAAAATTAAACATTTCAACACATTTCGTTCCTTGGCCCTGAAAAGACTATTACAGGCATCATAAAATATACTTCTTGGACGGAAATGGCCCAAAAAAATTCTCAACAGTTTTAGTAGACAGTCAACAAGCCCGAGAAGTGCTTCGTGACTTTTAATTTCACTGGCACCTTTCCATTATACCTTACGATATTACACTTAAGAAGTTGCCCGCTGCGGCCCTATATCTGCTGCCCACGTTTAGAGTCTCTCCGTTACCACACCTGGCATCATTTGTCGTTTGAACTAGGTATGTATGTCACACTACACACAGGTCACAGCAGCTCAAATAAATTTACTGTTACGCGAAGAAAAGACAAAAATACACATAAAAATGTTTAGTCCTCCTAAAAATATTTTAACTTCGGAATTTTGTAATTCGGAAAACGCGTTCATTGTGTTCGTTGTTTGAATGAACAAATAAAATAAATCGGAATGGGGAGGTCATCTCTACCTGCTAATCAGTTCCGATATTATATTACCGATAGCTGATAGGCAAATTAATTTTTCTTCCAATCGGTTTAATATAAATCCCACTCACCATAAAGTTCAACGTTATCTTGACATGTCTTATAAATGATGGCTCATCGTACAAGAAAATGGTCTGTGATGTGAGATGTACATCTGATTACTACGGAAGCCTGAAACTGGTGTTACAAAAGGAAAACGCAGATTATATGTCTAGTTTTTATAGAAGCCTGTAAATGGTGCTCCGAAAATAACATAAAATACGTGGAAAACTTAGAATTTGCACTGTCATTGCCACAGCACGCACGCACGCACACACACACAAATATCTAGCGCTGCCTTCGCATTTCGTTTCCTGTTTTCAATATCCGTCATTCCAGCCTTCCTCAGGCCAGCTCAGTCATGCAGAGGCCGAGCTAATGGATGGGTGTCCGAGATATCGTTGTCTGATTCCCGGCAAGGGAAAGAGGTTTGCCTTTTCTACAAAAGGTCCAATTTTGCCCTCGGGCCCACCCAGCCTCCTATCCAATGGGTAATGAAGGTTATTTCCCAGGGATTAATAAAGCGGCTGGTGCGCGAAGGTGACCACTGACCTCTAGTGCCAAGGTTAAGGATAAGCAAAGCTACACCTCGCCTCTTCCTTATGACTTCATGCCTTGCACAGTGCCAACTCCTTATAGCTGTCTCCTGGATTCCGCGATTCTGCCACGCCTTAGACTATGAATGGTCTAATGTCGTTATATGACGGCACAGCTTATTCAGAAAATATATTAGTACGCGAAATTGAAGAGACGTTGGTAGACCTTGCTTAGAAGGACATACGAAGACGCACCTGGAAAGAATGACCCGTGGAACTGCTCCACGACGAAGGACTCTTGGGAAAACGCTAATGAGCCTTTCATGACTACCTAAGAAAATGTCTGTTCTCGTGAATAAATCTGCATTACTCAGTTACTTTGTTTAAAAAATTAAATTACCATAGAAATTTTAAAATCGCTAACATAATTTGCCGCAAGACATTAAGATGCTAAAAGCACATTACTAAAACTACAGTGTACGCTCAATTATCCGGAGTAATGATGGAGAGAGGGCTTCACGGATAATTTAAAAAGGCGGGTAATCCAAAACATATTCTGAGCCACGGACAAAAAATAAAACATGTATTTCTTTACTACATACATAGCTTACGCTCATTGTTTACGTAAACAGTCCGTGATTCTTGTTTGCATTGAGCATTTTGTTCGAGCTCTCGGCGCTAAATCACGTCATTTCCCACCTTCGTCATTAGTTATTAGTAAGGTACGGTCGCGCACGAATATTCTACAAATCGCATAATCCGCGCACGGATATTCGAGGATACACTGTATAATACACTGGCGAGAACTTTTAATTCTTGTACGTATTCTAAGACACTATAGTATCAAATTTTAGCCTTAGAAGGACGTGAAATATAAGGAGAAATGTAGAGAATCGGTAAAAGTTTCCTGTCTTCCTAACCCCTCTCAAAACGCGGCGAAGTACGCTTGTTGTAGCCAATAAACTTAAAATATATGCACACATGTTACGTTTCAGTTACATTTGTTTGAAACCGGAAAAGTTGTCAGAAGTTTTAGAGTTATGAAGGGACGTTCGATCCTACAATCGCCTCTCCGTTTCCATGCCCACAGACCAGAAGTTGGTCACGAAATTTATGACGACATGAAGAAGCCGAACTTCACTACTGCGACATACTCTGTTACACGCAACTCACTGGTTCAAGACAATCCAATTTTAGTTTGAGCTCCTTCCAATTGCGCTGCTGAAAGCCATATGATTTCGTTTCTTTTTTTCATCCATATGTCTTTATATACTAGGTATTACAATATTGCAGAACAGAAGAATACTTATGGAACTGAAGCACCACAAACATGTATATGTTCCGAAAACACAGTACGGAAACCAGAATAAATACATTTTATAACAGAAATCAAGTTGAAATTGTATGTTATAATTACGTATTTTATATTACAATTATATATCTATATTATAATTTAATATTTAAAACGTTCAGTCTTTAAGTGAGTCCACAATGGCCATGATATGGTGCGTCTTAGGTTGCGGCTGGAGGAAATATCCTCCAGATGAAAAGTCTAGCAGCGAATATACTGAATAAGCAGCTATGGACAGCTGAGTAGAGGTGGTCCTCCATGTTGTGGGGGTCGGGCGAAAGTGTAATTAACTCTTCACCGCATAAAGCCAGCATATTACGAAATATTTTATTGGATACCGCAATTTTATAGATCTTTGGAAAAACTAAGCAAACTAAAAATATATTTAACCTTTTAAAGCCTAGCGGTAACTTTACATACCACCAGGTTTAACATTAAAAAATTCTACGTGGTGCCCACATTGCGTTTATGTGTTTTGTACGGATCTCAGAACAAACAGCAACTTTTGCCTTATAAAACATTAAGAGACTGGTTTTTATAACCGAAGTGGAGAGTGTTTACAGCGCGGTACGCACGGAGTCCTTATATAAAACAGATACGCTTCGTCTTTAAAGGGTTAATTAGTTCTACAATATGATGAAGTTGTTCTTGGTATGAAACCAAGGGGACAATTTTTACTTCCAATAATTCTGAGTGGGATGAAGTCAATCACATGGGCGGAAAAAAATACTGTACATCTGCAACAAAACAGTTTTAAAGCCAAGTGGCAACTTTATGTACCACCAGCCGTAACGTTAAGAAACCAAGCATTCTGCCATTCCGCGCAATCAAGTGTTCCTACAACACTCACAGTAAACACCGATTATTTCCCTGCACAGCACTGACCGCCCAGTCCTTCTAGTGGGCACTTTCTATGTTTCTTTGGGATATTAACCGAATTCTTCTGTATCTTTTAGACGGAAGTCAAAATTCAAATTGTTAAGAGATTATTGGATAATTCCTTTGCGCTGTATCAACTACAAATACAGTCACTCCCCAACTTTCGATCAACCAAAGTTACGGCCAAAACTTCAACAACAACATTTAAATTCAAAATACTATAAAAATGTCACTAACATTCCACTTCACACCATATGTCGAACAGTACGCAGGAAGTGTTCATTATCGTAGCGCCCGGTACGTGGACAACAGACATACTACTTATCTGAATCACTCTCAACAGGCCGGACGGTGCATATTCCACCTCATTTCGTATTTTCGGCTTACTAAGTCTGTGAGTAACTTCCAGAGAGAGCTCTCGTTTGATTTTTCGAGTCAGGTACGATTGTCGAAGTGGCGGCCGTGACCCTATTTAAGGAAAATGCTACCGTGAGGGGATAAGGGAAAACAAAATATTCTAGTAAGATTAGCAGAATATAAGCCGATAATTGGGCTTGATCCCTCACAATACAAGTGAAACACGGACAGCCGTCTTCAAGATATGTGTGTGTGTGTGTAATTCTATATTTTAATTCCATTGTTGTTCATTTAAACATAATCAGTGGTTTAAAACATACAGCGCCTAACTGCAGGACAGATAGTCATAGAAACAAATGTGGATATAACCTGCTGCATTCTATTTTGCGGTATTATCCTGGAATTTTCCCGGGAGCTGAGCTTTGCACCCTGGTACTCCCGGATAAGAAGTACGAATACTGCCCAGTCCATAACTCAATTCTGTAACGTGCGTCTAACACTTACTGCTGAATAATGAATGGAAGGAATGTGGAACAAAGCGGCCATTGCCTAATTTGATGAACGAAAAGGAGAAGTGAATGTACACGGCATACGCGTCTCTGGAACACCGTGTGTGGTCTGCACACAGCAGGCTACTGACTGATTCCTAATCTCGAAGAACATCTACGACGTCCATGCAGCTTCCAGGCAGCAGAACCACAAAAAGTATTGCAATATTTTAGAACTGCCCCAGTAGTTGCAACGGACGAGAAAGAGACGCGGTCAATGGAGGCAAACTGCTTCAGTGGTTTACACTGCAGAACTCGGCAATGCAGAAGTCATAAGTAACACTGTCGTCCAGAAAATCAGGTTATCTTTGCGTGACACGTGCACTATTTTCACTCGTAATCATAATAATCATCACCATAATCATCAACATACTTAGCCACTACCGAGCAACTTGACTGTAGTGGCAACGTTTCTGACTTCTATTGGGAAAGTACTTGGTTCGAGTTTTGGCTGAGACAGCTACAACTCCGACTAAAGTTTCTCATCATTGTCTTAAACTTGACAGGCAAACGTCGGGCCAGTATGTCGAATTATACTACATCTGCTTCCTTCCTCAACGTTCATAGTCCATTACTCACGAATCATCTTATTCGACACTATATCTTGCTAGCTACACATGCATGTTTAACCACGCCTATACCGTTAGTACACACACACATGCAAGATAATCTTAGAGCGGACAAAAGAAAAATGTTCATTGAATTTTCCTCTCCTTCTCCCTCTCCTCTTCACGTCTTTTCTTTTTCTTCTACTTCTCCTTCCTTCTCTTCGTGCCTCCGATATTCGAGTTGAAAGTGATGTGTGGCAGGACCGCTTTAGAAGCGACACAGAACGTCGCAACGTCGCTGCCATCATAAAGCATAACTGACGTAACATGCTCCGAAAAGTAGCAAAAGACACGATCCAATTGCTGGAGCGTGCTAAGAGTTTCTGCTAAATAAATCGGTAATTGCGCACTGAAGCGGCATACTGTCATCGTAATTTGTAGTTCTTTTAAGACCGTCACACTGTACACTCTACGCGTATGTTATTCATTACACCAAAATGATCTATATGCAAAAAACAAAAATGTTTACCGCAAACGTATGGCATTCAAAGGCCATCAATATCCATTGGGTTTTTGGTGTTGTGTCTTTTACCTGCAAGGTCAGTACCACGAGGTCAACACACGAGAGCTACTGCGAACTACTAGGAAGCCGTTAGCCGTTGCCGATTGGAAAACATTCACGTATTGACAGCTATTATTATTGATATTATTATTATCATCATCATCATCATCATCATTCCTTATCAGATCTCTCAGCTTGTACTTCATATTCTGACGACAGGTTTTTTTTAGTAACAACCAGTGGCGTTAAGTATCATCTCCTTAGCTTAAGCAAATAAGTCAAAGCAACTGTCGTTTTTGGGCTCGTAATCGCACGTCTAAGTAAGCAAGTACAGTCATTTTGTTTGTCTGCGCATTTGTAGTGCAGTCTTGTCATTTCACTTGGCATAATAAAACTGACTTTCTTTATCTCATTAGCGAAGTTTACATCAAATGCAGGCGTTCGGAAAATAATATTAAAAGTGCGTTGATCTACAGGCGGACTGTCACGAACACGGCAATGAACTTTAAGATTCCGCGTTAAGTTCAGAGCAGAAGTCGAAGGCTTTCTTGATAAGCTGAGCAAATATAAACTTCTACAGACTCTGCTCCATGGACTTGTTTAAGATAGGGTGGTCAGAATATATTGAAGAAAGGTCCACAGACCAACGGGGAGCGCAGATCCTGGGCCTTTAAAATACTGGGACACACTGCCTCTAGGGGCTATAAATTTGGACGGAGGTTGCAGGTGACAGCCCCTCACTGTACCTCACTGTACCTATCTACCCACCGGCCATGTGCAATATTCAGAAGCCCGAAGGAAGCAAAAAACTGACGCACTCCAAACGAACAATTTTCAACATTTTAGGCATTTAGAAAACCAGACAACTGATTCAGAGGCTTTCCATTCCGCCTTTCTGCATATAGCAGCGTACAAACTACGACGACATGGATGAAAATCGAGTATAACTTTGTGAAACCGTGTTTATTTTGGTTTAGTTCAGACATGCGGAATTTATGTACGTAACTGTAGGCCTATTTCTGTTTGTGGCATATAATGCTCGCATCTAAAATATGAATATTAACAGATATAAGTCCTATTCTATATGTCTAAAATTTTCTTTTGATATGCCGGCACTTCAGTTTTCAAATTTTTTTGCGTCCACCTATACACCTGACAGAAAACATACATGCGCTTTTCTTACAAAATATTTACTTAAAAACCATTAATATAATACGAATTATGTGTAAGTGGGTGTACACTGCAAGTTAGCTCAACTTATCCCGCTTGTGACTTACTATCAGGGGTAACGGTTTAGAACCCCGGATGGCGCAACGACTGTACCCGGATTTTTCATGGATTTCCGCAGTCTCTCCAGGTAAATGTCTTGATAGGCCATAAAATGGGCCACACCACCAAATGTCAAATGCTCGCGGCACATAACATGCCTGCCACGTAAACTTCCATTATACGTGAAGATAATAAAAGCTGCTTCAATCCCATATTTATTGCGCATTCCTCACGTGTGGGAGCCACAACAGCTCGGTCGGTATGGTGACTTCGTTACAGGCAGGACAACAGAGGAGTCATGGTTTGATTCAAGCAGGAGCAAGAAAGTTACCTCTTCTTCAAATGACCAGACCAACTGATGGTCCCACCCAGCCATCTGTTTAGCGGGCACTACCGGATCCTGCCACGGGCATACAGTAGCCAGGATGTGAAGCTGACTACTTACTTCCCATTTAGTGCCACGATTAAGAAAGAGTGGAGCTTACTTCCACTTCCCCAAGTGCGCTCTCCCGTAGTGCGTTGCCATTGGAGCAATGTTTGTTATGTATGGTTTCGACGTAAGGTCACTAGACTTTTGTCAGTTTTATAGGAAAAAAATCTGAATATTTATAACGATATATACATAATTTTTATAACATAATATATATTGACGGTGTAAACGGAACACGCGGTATAATTTCCCTTCGGTAATAAAATCGAAGTAAAATAAGTTCTTCATTCTTCATTAATGATTTCGTGCATAAGAACCTGAAGATTGCCGAACACAAGAAATATAATTGTGTCGTCTCAGCTACTTATAAAGTACAGCAAGCAAATTATGCCGACTGTAGCAATGTAACATTATTCATATTTCAATTATATATAACAGGCCGGAACGCCACGTTCTCAGTTAATAGAGATTTTTATTCTACTTAATTTGTTGTCCAGGAAAACCAGGCGCAACTGATAAAATAGAATATTTTACGATTCGTTCTGCCCTGGCTTAGTTCTCTCAAAATTTTATCCTACGTATATCAGCGCCCTCACAGGTAATAAACCCTAGTTTATTATGTACCCATAACGCTTTCAACTCTTTGTCTGTCTTCCACACATATATATATATATAGGTTATATTCTAAATAATATTTACAAATTAAATGTTTCGTTATTATCCTTCGACCCTAATGAAATGAAAACATGCCTGGCGATAACAAAGTTTGGAACGACACTGTTTATATAGAAGCTCTGTATCTACAACGTGTAAAAGTGTGAGGGTTGATCTGCAATGATGATTAAACAAAATACAGTATTTTAATTACATGTACAAAATAACAAAAACGTCGCGAATAATCCAAAAACGTTAACAACACAAAGCACGCACAATGGTAATCAGACTGAAAGGAAAAGTAGACTGAATGAAATCAGAAATAATTAACAAAACAACGAACTAATTAATTAAGTAGCTAACTAATCAAACCAACCAAACAACTTATGAACTAACACAGCAAAATCAAGTCGTTCTTGAAAAGGTAATAAGTCTTCACTTACTCACAAATCCCCTCATTTTCTGAAAACCAGATGTCCATTAGCGCGTTAACAACAGCCCACCTATAGCCCCTCTTCTGAGCCAGATGGATCCCGTCCACGCCCTCACATCCTGGTTTTCTTTAAGATCCACCTTATTATAAAGGTCCCTTATTAGACCTCTATCCCATAATATCCTTTATACCTTCGAAGTTTTACATGCTTATCTGACGACATGCATGCTACATGTCCCGTCCATCTCACTGTCATACACTGACACCTTATAAATAATAATAATAATAATAATAATAATAATAATCTTTAACGAATGGCCATGCGAAGGCTGAATACTATTCCAGGCCAGTTCACAGTGGCACTGACAGGTTTTCCGCGCACTTCGGGTCTGCCAGTTTGCATTACTGCACCAATGTTCCTTCCTCATATCTCATGTACGGTATATATCACCGACGCGTACACAAACTTAACAGTTTACAGCGCAGTCAAATAAAACACCTCTGTCTTTGCACTGAGACTATCCTATGGCAGCAGCAGCAACACATGCAGCAACCGCACCTACTTCTGAAGCAGGCGGTACGTACGAATGTTATAAAGACCGAGACGTGTTGAAAGAGTAACGATTCTGGTGACAGAAAGTGTTACAGAAGATGAGAGCTAACATACAAAATTTTTGGGACCGGACATGGGCAACCGATAGAGGAGTAGGCGAGACCGGGTTTAGTTGGCACACTTTTCACTTCTTAATTTTTTACAATTTTCATACAAATGATACAAAAAAGAAAATGGTACTGGTGGCACGTGTCACTCTTAGACTATGCAAGAAAATATAACGAAGTTATATCAAGAACTAATCCAAGAAAAATGAACTTCTTCTAACCTCTGCACGTGTGCCAACTTACCCCATATATGGGGTAGGTTGGCACATATGATGGGGTAGGTTGGCACATAGTAGAGCCTGATTTATTATTATTGTCAAAAATATTCCAGGGCAGCATGAATGACGCTAAAATATTTCACTGTTAACAACATAATGAAACTGATTTACAGTCCGTACAAAACTAAGGACAAACATTACAAATTACATTGGAAGATGAAACGCGGTACAGATATATACGTCCACAAGACTTCAGAAATTTTCATCTGATACATCCGACTTGCAGTTGGGACAAATATATCCCCAGGAAACGCCAGAAGTTCATTTTTCATGGGCCCACATTTGGCACTGGGTGCATTGAACCCATATTTCCCCCGCTACACTATTGCAGCATGTGTCCATGGAAACCAAACAAAATGTTTCCCCACCATTTTCGTCTGAGCAGTCTGAATTTTCCTCACTATTTTCCTCTTCTTCTTAGAATCTCTTTCAGGGTTATCAAAAGGCGCCTCTTGCTTCGCTTCTGACGTTCTTCTTCCTTTTGTCACTTGTCTCAATTTCTGCGCATCTCGGAAGGCAGCTTTCACCGGCGTATCAGTCAGGATTGCTATACATCTTTTGTTTCTAGTAGCGTTTGCTTTTAGGAAAATGACGGACAAGTTCAGGAGTCAAGGACACGCATGAGGAAGGATTTGTTTTGACATGTGTTTTTTGTAAGGACCTGCTTCGCGAAAATAAATTCTTGAAGGGTCTGGTCCTGCAGACCCATCATGTTTAATGTTTCCGTTGCTGCAGCTCGATGCTGCAGTGTCTGTGGCTGCAGCTGGTCTGGAGGAGGAGGGAAACTCCTCATTAACAAAGATATTTCTGTTGTAGGGAAAAATTCCAGTCGCCAAGTATCCAGCCTTGATATTTGCAGGAGTAGCTGTAAAGTTGAGACACATGTTGATAATTGCAGGCCAATTGTAAATCGTCATCGTTTTTCCTGCGTGGTTTGTGAGCCATGCTTCACATGCACGACTGACATAGGTTTGGTGGCCCACAGACACCCCTATCAAGGGGCTGCAGCTTGTGACTAAAATGAGGTGGGAAGGAGAGAACTGTCACGCCGTCTTCCTTACAGCAATGGAGTGCAATAACTGACAAATACGAATCAGGACTCTCCAAATGAGAACTACTGGTCCTTCTTTTAAAGGTTTCACATGGGGGAAAAAAATGTTTTACAGACTTCACAAATAATTCTGCCTGCATCCATCCAGGACGACTGTCATCACCTTGAATCTCTGCAGGAACACCATTCAAGAAAAGGGCACGAAATTTCACCCTAGGGAAAATAGAACATTGCGGTACTCTGTTCCCTGCCGCTGAAACGTCCAGGGCTGAAGTTGCTAATTTTCCAGGTTCAGCGGACATCAGTGTCCTTATGTACCTGCAACCACGGCACGCAGTAACTCTGTCAGATATCTGCACCGATTTTATACCCATTTCGTCCATGCTCTATATGTCGCCCTAACCAAGCCGCAGACGACCAAACACTTCTTTCAGATTTATAGAAGAAAAGCATTAACATCAGTCTTGTTAAGCTCTGATGATGCTTGTTGCCTCAGGTTTGCGCAGCGAATCAGTCTTATGCCTTTTCAAGAACTTTGCAAACCATTCTGTGCCTGCCATTTTTGTATCCCTCCAACCTTCGCGGACCTTTATAGTTAATGGCATTGCGTACTCAAATGAAAACTTTCTCATCTCCCTTGCAGACAGGCCGTAGTAGATGTCTGATGCCCTTTACAATGATTTCTCTGAGTTTTCTTAATCACCATCAGCGAACAAACGCGCAGAAATTACACTTATCCTGTCTTTAAAAATTAATGAGAAATATGGTGAAAGATATTAGAATATTTTACTTTATGTAGCGACCCATTTATCAAAAATAAAACTACGGAGCACTTTTGATTTATTTCCCTGTTCACTTATACCATACAGCAGAAACACACGTGAACTCAACTGGCGAGTTTTCTTGTACTCAATACTGAAGGCCGGATTCTGTGAAATTCCTCGTGTATCCTCAAAAGCTGTGCTGCAATATCTCGTTGGAGAGAAAAACGGGATTCCAAAATCTCTTGCTAACTTCTAATCGACCTGTTTTCTATTCTGGCTGCCCTAACGGCTCGAAGAGCTGTATCTGGGGCAATGTTTGCCATTTGAGCTTTCCTTTTGCGCGATCTTGGCATAATTATATTTCCTTAAACAAAATTGAAATGGTGAAAGTAATAAGAAGCATACAAAATACAGCACTGTTGACCGCGGGGTAAGTTGGCACAGTGAGCCAACTTGCCTCATAGCAACTGTGCCAACTGGACCCAACACCAACTTTCAGATTTGAGGTTAGTTTCCTCTGAGATTAAATGCACAAGGAACGCTGTTATTTCTCAGTCATATTGCCACATATATACTATGTAACTACACACTTTTGGTTCAGATAAATCCCTAGCAGCCTTCTCAATAATACGTATTTACCAAACTGTTGTAAAATTACTCGGCGTTGTGCAAAACACATACAACGAAATTTTGCTTCCGATACAGCTGTCAGCACATTGCCAACTAACTTTCCTCCAATGAAAGTTGTAGCTCTTCATACTGCCCCACAGGTGCTGCACTCTTACAAAGCAGAGGCGAGATATTAACGTTGTGCCAACGTACCCGTGCAGCCAACTAAACCCGGTCTCCCATACAGCAAAATAACTCGTAGCACTACATTAGCTGACAAAAACGAAAAATAATAGACAGCATGAATAATACTATAATTATGAACGTAAAAATGCTAAGACTGGTAACTTGTTCCCGAACATATTTATAGTTCACTACAGTCAACTCAAGTCAATTAATTTTAACGCCGTGCGGGTTTGGCAGCGCTGGGCCAATTATTCTAACAACAAATACATGAACACACAAATATAACTTTATATTGTTAGCACCGTGCATTTTACAGTATATAAATAAAACTTTACCAACTAATGCACCTTAGTTATTAGGTAAGGAACGTTAGTTATTGTTAATAAAGAAAGGTGCATTAGTTGGTACAAGAAGGCAGGCCACAAGCGAGTCTGTGCCAGGTTACCACCTGTTTTCATTGGTCATATTCATGACGGCTTTTATAATATAGCGGCCCAGTGTTTTAAAATATTTTCCACCTCACAATCATGTTATTCCCATCTTACGCGACTGTATATAAGTACATGCAGTCTGAACTACAGCAGAACATATGTAATAAACCTAAAGTTGTCCCTGCACAGGCCTGGACAGGCCCCTGGGGCACCAATAGACTGAGGCTACCAGAATTGCCAGACAATCGGCACATGAAGGTGGCAAGGTTGTCAGCCTTGGGCACCGGCCGCCTTTGCCCCCCCCCCCCCAGGAGATATTCCTTGTACTCATTTCTGTCAGAAGCTGAGTCGACCCCAGGGCTATAGTGCAGCTGGAATGATTCAGTCAATGAAAAATTCTAATGACCCCATGGGGAATCGAACTGCCGACATTCCAGCTGGAAGCGCAGCGCCTCCACCAACTGCGCCACCGCAAATATATATATACACACACACACACACACACACACACACACACACACACACACACACATACATACATGCATATGCATACATACATATATGTATATGTGTTAACTACTAAGTGCAAAAAATTAATCACCTAGCCCTGTATCATTAATAACTACACTGTCCGTCTGCCAGAGAACATCATGCCCAGGATAAAGAAGCACCCTTTTGGACTACGATAATATGCCGGTACGAGCGAAATTTTTAAAACAGCAGAATAGAGGAAGCTCGGAACCGAAAGCTTCAACCACCGCTTGCAAAAGAGCTTCATTCAACAGTGCGTAATACGTGAGCTGACATACAGCTGCCGTATCGCCTCTGAGTATGGGATTCTATTTGGATTTTGTGCGCGCCAGGCGCCTTTTGTTGCATCTTATAGACAGAGTGTGTATAGCGTGGAATTAAAACTACGCAGTTGAGGTGGGATACAGAACACCGACGTAGCTTTATACACTGAAATATGTGATAAACATAATGCAGTAGCCACAATTAACCATGTCGAGGGTTACTCTTGACAGCATTCTAATGATTCTAATACAATGCGAATTTTCCTGTGACCTTTGAGAAGTTTATAAGAAACATGACAGCCCAATTATTTAAACTGTGACGCCGCGTCGCTGGGTTCGTGTTTCCTGACGGTTCGAAGGAAAGTGTATACACACACACACACACACACACACACACACACACACACACACACACACACACACACACACACACACACACGCGCACACACACACACACATGCACACACACATGCACGTACATACACACACATGCACACATGCGCACACACATACACACACATGCACACACACATACACACATACACACACATATCTGTGTCAACAGTAGCAGAGTAAAGGTGATTTTGACTAATATAGTTTCATTTCAAATCGTCCCGGAAGACTACAATTCGCTACTCATAATACGCACGTGTATCCTGAAATTTTTGATACCATTAAAATGTTTTACGTAATAAAAATAGTATTTAACTCATGGCATACATGTAGTGTGATAACATGAAACCGTTTATTTGCCAAAAATGAAAATTGGTCTAAAAGTGTATGACAGATGCAAGGAACGCCTTTCAAATATATGTGTCCAGAACCTTTCCATGTCTGTTATCCTTTGGGGAAAATTTCGCTCTTCATGAAATATGAAATAACAGTTTTTTTCCCTTTTTTCCCCCACAATCCACAGAGAATATGAGAGCCCGCCATTTGGTTATCAGAGTTTTGGCTGTAATTGAACAGTCATACTCATGCTTCGAGCCGCTTGTTTAAATAATTTAGCTTCTGCGCCTCTGTTACTTCTGTCGCTACTGGACAGGTTTCATTATTTCCTATGATTAGTTTTGCCATCACGGCCTGAAGCTTAGTGGACATGTCATGAGTGTAACGCAACACGAACATGAATAATAGAATTGTTTAAATTTCATAGCGTAAGTAAACGAAATAGTACTACAACTGAACCAGTGGCATAGTCATTACAATTACCTGTTAAACCAGATTCGATTTCCGAGGTCAGTAATAATGAACAACACGATGTGGTCATATAAGAGCAGCCAAGAATACTGTGGGACGTCAAATAACCAGTGATTGCTACTTTCCTGTTTTGTCAACATTTCTAATAACAACTCTGTAAGTTTGGCATAGCGGTAACGCGTTTGTATTACAGAGAAGACGGGCTCTGTAACCTGGATTGTGTTAGCGGAAGTTCTGAGATAAAGCAGAAGTACAGTCACGCACGTGCACGTCATGACTGCATATGGAGGAGTGGAGTTAGAGCGCCACATTTTCTTAACTTCGGAAGTAGATGGAGGTGAGTGGTCAGCTTGACGTTCCGGCTTCATAACGCCAAGAAACGACCTATCTTTACCCACTGTGTAGGAGGTTGGGCAGGTCCCGGAGCCGTTTTGAGCACTTCACGTAAAAAGAAAAAGAAAATTTTTAAACCAAAATTCTTCGGTCGTTCACCTCGCAGCCTAGTTAGTGTACTGACAGAGCTATCCCGGCTCCTGTCCGAACTAAGGAGTTTCATAACATTTACTCTGCAACAAATGTCATTTGGGTGCTCAAACGAAAGGCGGAGTGATTTGGAGTAAAATAAAACAAGACAAGCAAACTACGCATGACGTAACATTAAGGCGTGTTGGCTTAACCGCTGTTGCCGCGGAAAAGCAATAACTATTACATATTGTGTGTGTGTGTGTGTGTGTGTGTGTGTGCGCGCGTGTAAGCTTAGTTACCCGGCATGCAAAGCGTAAGCGCCGCATTATATTGAAATCTGTGGCCTGTCCGGATTTATAATATTTTTGCACATTGTGTCATACACGGCATAATTTCCGGAAGAAAGTTATTACAAATAAAATCTGTGTTTTGACTTTCTCTACAACGTAGCTCAAATATTTCTCATTGTAAGAAAGCTTCAGCGAGATACTATCATAATTGCACCTGTAAAGTACCCGTATTCTTGTCACATTTTAATAAAACTTAAAATTTTCTCGACAGATTTTCGAAAAATCCTAAAATATAAAGTTTCATGAAAATCCGTCCAGTGGGAGCAGTTTTTCCATGCAGACGGACTGACAGACGAACGGACAGAGAGACAGGACGAATACAATAGTCGTTGTTCGCAATTTTGCGAACGTGCCTAAAAAGCATATTCCAAGTAAGCACAAAATTAACTGTATAACATTTCGCCCGAACTCCTGCCAGTAAGGGCCAGAGAATTTGGAAGACATAGAGGCGGTTAGGAGCACAACATTAAAACTGAT
Organism: Coptotermes formosanus; assembly: GCA_013340265.1. Lineage (NCBI taxonomy): Eukaryota > Metazoa > Arthropoda > Insecta > Blattodea > Rhinotermitidae > Coptotermes > Coptotermes formosanus. The sequence goes on along the minus strand of BLKM01010978.1, from coordinate 960,488 downwards.
CTTAACAGTATATTATTTGAAAGCGTGAAGAAATTCCGTCTGTGAAGAGGATTCGTCTGGCTAGGATAGGAATAAGTGTAGAGCACTTGTGGAGAAAATAACGAAACGCGCAGGCTTTCTTATCCACTAAATGACTATCAGCTAAATAAGAAAACGTTTGTTCCACGAACAGCGTTATGGAGAACACATTCATGATCAGAATGTATGTCACAATGCGACAAATCTAGTAATAAGGGACGGTAAGGAAACGGCTGTATAATATTTCATACCCATACATCAGTTTGAAGCCACAGGAGGTACGAGTTTATGAACGTGGACTGAGGGGAGAGTGAATATTGTCTGTTGTCACAATGCGTAATGAAATACCTTTGAACTGACCTATTGGTATGCTAGACGGATTAAGGGGTAAGGATGTGGAAAGGGAATATCAATAAATCTGTGTCTGCACAAACCCTAAGGGCCAGCAACCCCCACACTGACTCCTAACCTTTCTAACAGGGAAATACCTAACTTCCCACACTAAAACCTCTTTTTTTTTTGTACGTAACGATAAAAGACGAATACAAAAAGCTTTTGTGTTTTCACCCTGAGGGCAATGATTTTGATCGAAACTATTCGACAGACATACGTGATGTATTCCATGAGAGAGGAAACCAACCACAACTTCCTGTGCCGCTCCGTGTACGTGTGACCCCCCCCTTTTTTTTTTCTTGGCTTAAGGAAAGTTCTTTGGGCTATCATTAAATTGGTATTTGCAGTGGCTGGGCGCAGCGTCAGCAGAGCAGCGCTGCTTACTAAACGCTTGCTGCCAGGTTTTTATTGCGTCTGCTATGCTGTATTGAGATTGATTGTTGGATCCATTTCAAGAGCAACCGGAAGATGGACTGGGACAAGGCAACGACAAGCCGAAGACTCCGTTAAATTGAGAATGCTAACAGAAAAGAGAGAGACGTAAACCTGCAGTCCGTCGCAATTCAAAATGTGGCCCGCGACATACACGTAAGAAATAAATACAAGGACTTCGTAGATGACTATCCGGGAGACTGGGTAACACTGTCTCCGTATTCGGGAGACAAGTGGGTTCAAATCAGGAGTACGCTACCTATCCTAAGTTCTTTTGCTTCGTTCTCGTTAAGCAAACGTTCCTATGCGAGATACGAGGTTATCACAGAAGTTCTGCTGAAGACGAAACTCTTCTGGCATGTTATACGCTGTGTCGAATGACAGTTACCGACGTTTCGAACAAACGGTAACGCCTTTATACTCAGGGTAAAGAAGTCCAAGACGAGCGATCTGCATGACCTTGAAGATGAAGGCATTACGAGCCTTCGAAACGTCGATCACTATTTAGCAATGGACACGGCGTAACATATCAGGGAAACAAGCTTATGTTGTTGCGGTCTCACATAAAATTAGGCGACGACCGTCTTTTCCCAATCCTTTTAGGCGTGTTCGCAAAATTGTGAAAAACGACTGTTAGCATAGTCAGATGTGTGTGTCCGTCCGTCCGTCTGTCCATGTATGCGGCCGCATGGAAAAACTCGGCTCCCACTGGATGGATTTTCATGAAATTTGAAATTTATTATAAAACATGACAACGTGTGAAATGGAAGCGCGTGCGTACACGCATTGAAGCCTACAATACCCTGGAATTAAATGTATCGTCCTGTATACATTCATCAAACTACAAGTTTTATGCGCAACGTTACACACCAGTATTACACAAATAAGCTGCATAATAACAAATCTTTCCATCATTCAGTTCGTTGTTTTTGTGCGACATGTGTACTTATTAGAAAATTTCTTCGCTGATCCCTTAAATCCAATATGTCCTCAGCAGGTAGTAGCCCCCCCCCCCCCCACCTTCATTAATAAACAAATAAGTTGCGGTTTATGATTTACTACCAGTCCACGGAATGAAGGAGAAAAAGCCACACACGATATTTTACAATAAGTCGAAGATATCTTTCCCCGCTTGTAAACGGAGATTTCTTAAAGCGCCAAAGAATCTACATGGGATGTGATCCAACAGTGTGAACACATATAGAAGCCCAGACGCGCAGGGTAAAGGACAGAGGTAACTACCCATCTGCGATGTAAATCACATTCAACAAGTTGAAACCCTCCATTGTGACGTAGCAAAACTAGAATATTAATGGGGTTATCAGCTTCTTGGGGTGGTGTCTCAAATTTATGTTATTATGCGATATGACATCGTGTAGTTTGGCAGTAGGTTACCAACGTTTCGGAGGAAACCGCTGTCGCTGTCTTGAGGGCACAAGAATGCTGATGAAGGCAGCAGGTTACTCTGAAACGTCGGCACCCACTTTGCAAGCCACAAACTGTCACATCCAAGAAAACTGTAATCTGCAAAGCATTAAATGTTTGTTATGCATATTTTTAGTGAAGCACGCCCTTGCCATAACACGTTTTGTACAACGAAAAGGTGATCTGTTGTTCACGTGGTATTAATATGGTAGCGAGAATTCAGCATTTCGGTCACACTAGTAAGAAATAATCCTATGTCTCACTCTACTCCCAATGTGTTTAGATTACAGTAAAGGCCACCTCGATGGAATATACTACATTTTACACTAGAACAGGCCATGAAGGCGTAGAGGGAAGTAGCGATAGTGCTCCACTCTATCTTTAACCTCGGCGCTACATAGGGGTGTGTGGTCAATGTCAGGCCCCGGCCGCTTTTTCCCCCGGAAAGAGACTCGATACCCATCGTACGGGAGGTTGGGTGGATCCAGAACTGGTCTGGAAGGGTGCGGAAAATTTCGCCCCCAACGAAATTCGATCCCCGGACCGTCCACCCCGTGGCGAGTCGCTATACCGACTACGTTACCCCGGCCCACAGTACTTTCTCTTTTACTGGACACGCCATGATGTATGTAATACTCAACAGAAAAATTACCTTACTGCATTTACAGCATGTAGCCTAATTAATTTAATTAATGTAAGCTCTCGATAGGAATGGCATATTTATGTGTACTTGTACGACTGTTGTGACAGGACAACACATGAATGACGCTAATAACAGTTCGGCGTTCTGTTAAAAATTACATCGAATCTGAATTGCCTGGTTACTGAGAGCTTTCCAATTTACAAATAATGTACCAATTGAATGACTGTGCCCGAAGTACAGGCAGAATTAGTATTTTCCCATTGCGTGGATGAATTGTGACTGTCATTTGAAGTAGACATGCCTTATGGAAATCATGTCATTTTATAATCACATCTGCCTAATTTTAGCCCAAGTATTCTGCAATCCTGAATGAAAGCTAGCCTCATTGTTACAAAACTTCCTACAGGTTGTTTGAAATGTACATACACACCGTAGACTGTGCCTACAGTGCCTACAGAAGTCTTTTTTACTAGATTTCATGGTGAAAACGACAGTAGTTCCACCTTTGCATAAATATTTATCTTAGAGAGGAAACGGTCAGCACGTGCGTTTGGGAGGTACGCGATTCGAAACTTCGTTGAGCTTAACAAATGACTACGCACCGCGTAAGATGAACAGTTCAGACGCATAAATTTACCAAAGGTGTAAACGCCAATTACTGAGGCCGCATTCTGTAATTGTCCTGAATTTTGGGGAACAGAAGGAAGGCGTGTACAGAAAGAAGAGCAAAGTTATACTAGACCCTTCGAAGAATGACTGACGTTCAAAAAATTATCGTGTACGTTGAAAAGTAAAAGAAAGAGTATCTTTGTGTATGCTACGAAGGCGTGACGAAAAGTGCAGGCATAAGTCAGGGATGGGCAGCAAATTTCTAGAAGCCACATAAAAACTGTGGGCGCCAGAAGGGTGACAGGAAGCAAATTCCATAATAAGGCGACACCGTACAAAATTTAGTAACAACGGCGGACTGGCGCCAGGCATTTGTGCACTCCTAGCATAACTTCAAGAAAACTGTCCAGGTGCCAATTGCGTACGGACTGGCCCGGGAAAGAACTCGTGTCTCCACTGTCAGGAACCGACGACTAGCACGCACGCACACACAATATACACAGTACGCCTGTATATAGTGTATGGCCCTATATATACACACACACACACACACGCGCGCACACACACACAATATACACAGTACGCCTGTATATAGTGTATGGCCCTATATTTATACATATATACACACACACACACACGCACACACACATTTCACACGTCACAGAGGACAAAGTCTCTCTCCACTACAAAGACCGTCTGTTTCGAAATGCTGTGCAGGGAAGTGATTGGTATTCACTGTCTGAATCACTTGAAACGCAAAATCCAACTGCGACAGAAGGCAGGGTTGATATATATATGTATTACGGAACTTTGCAGACATATTAACAACTGATATTAAAAACGGTTCGAAGCAAAAAGAGCTTCTTCTTAAATTCAGTTTAAGAGCACTCGCTGTTTCGTGGAAGGGGAAACATCCTTTTCAAATACAACGCAATTTTTCTCGAAATCTCAGACATACACTTGAACAGCAGTAATATTGTTCTTTTTTTGGTAAGGCATAATAGAAAACACCTTTGCCCTAACAGCATACTTTCAGAATCTTCCAAATTACCAAACATTAAAGCCCTGAATTTAATTTACAAATTTGTTGCTGCGGAATATGGTGAGACGAAGCTTGTCGGCTCTTTGATTGCACGTTGATTTTTTTTTCCTTTATCCATGTTTTTTGTGAAATAAATCGAGTCTTCAGTTTTCTTGTTTTTCTTTAATTACTTCACTAATTAAGTAATAATTGACTTCGTAGGAAGGCGCTTGAATTGTTTGTTGTGTCACCGGGGAAACGCAAATTAGACAAGGGAAATAGGAACATAGTTGTCGAAATGAAATAGAGAGAAAACACAACATGGCGCTTCAAGACATCTCCTATCTTCTTTCCTAATTTATGTCTTTATTCAGAAGGTCGGATTAAAAGAGATAAAATGTATTCAGTTTGCGTCGCAACTTGAGTCCGTCAACTTCAATGCAACGTACAGTGAGAACGGAGTTTTGAAAGGAAATACCTGACACTGCAGCAGCGCTGTCTAAGCCGCACACAGTCGTCCAACGATCAAGCAATGGGGCGCGAATTCGAACCCCACTCGGGGCATGGATAAATGTCTGCGATTTTATATGCTTGTGATTTCCAGCGACGGTTCTCTCCTTCTTCCAAGCATCGTAACACACGTCCCTAACATTTATAGTACCTGAAGTTAATTATGAACTGGAGCAAGCTAGAAGGATAAATTCGCAGAGGCTGAAGAAAAGGAAGAGGAAGATAAGGAGGAAAGAGAGGACAGAGAGGAAGATAAGGAAGAAGGAGAGAAAGAAGAGGTATGCGAAGGGAAAGAGTGCGAAATAAATTGAGGAATAAATGAAGGAAAAAAAACCACGGAGAAAAACAATGAAAATAGCGGAAGGGAAAAATAAATTTAAGAAGATAATAATGAATTTTTGTACAACTCTTGAGGTCTACAAAAAATAGGGCGACGTTGATTTCTTGCTTAGATTATAAACTTATATACCAAACTCTCACGCTTGGTTTAGGTCATGATTCAACAATGTGACTTCGTGCATGCATTTTAACGTCATCAAATTTTGGTAACGTCAGATTTTAATGCTTACAGTCGTAAGTAATCAAACTCATGATGGTTTTATTAATAATTTGGAAGAAATGATCTAGGCACAGTTTATGCCTACTTAATATTCCTATCGGACGTAACTTTCAAGTACCGCACAGTTGTCATGTTTGTAACTTTTCAAGCACTACGAGGACTTGCATCAGATATATAATTATGTTTACCAAGTGGATATATTCATAACAAAATCCACATGTCTATCTTGAATGGTTTAACCTTTTAAAGCCTAGCGGTAACTTTACATACCACCAGGTTTAACATTAAAAAATTCTACGTGGTGCCCACATTGCGTTTATGTGTTTTGTACGGATCTCAGAACAAACAGCAACTTTTGCCTTATAAAACATTAAGAGTTTGGTTTTTATAACCGAAGTGAGGAGTGCTTACTGCGCGGTACGCACTGAGTCCTTATATAAAACAGATACGCTTCGTCTTTAACCTTTTAAAGCCTCGCGGAAACTTTACACACGACCGGGTTTAACATTAAAAAATTCTACGTGGTGCCCACATTGCGTTTATGTGTTTTGTACGGATCTCAGGACAAACAGCAACTTTTGCCTTATAAAACATTAAGAGATTGGGTTTTATAACCGAAGTGAGGAGTGCTTACTGCGCGGTACGCACTGAGTCCTTACATAAAACAGATACGATTCGTCTTTAATACTACTCTTCATCAAACACAAATGGACATACAGATTCATGCAGTCACAATTTTGTTGCTTTACACCAGGGGTACACAAATTCCGGGGGCCAGGTCGACCGGACGAGTAAATTTTGTATTTTGGCGTCTAATATTTGTGGACCCTCCATATGAAAATTGCATCATGTCACCCTTCTGGCTCCTAGAAATTTGAGGTGGCCCCTCGATTTTTGGAAAATTTGTGCACTCCTACTTTACATTCCAGGTGGCTGTACAAAGTTGCTTGCTTTACAATATTCCAAGAACCTAGATTAGATGTCATTCCCACCTCGAAAACTTGCGTCTCCCCCATCATCTTGTTACCAACTATAAGAATTTAAAAAGTACAACAGTGTGGTTTCCTCAAATGGCGTAAAGGTCGTGATTTCAGGCTTTCGTCGCGACGTAAATGAGATCTGCGCTGTTTTGAGGTTTTACCACTCTACGCCGCGTAAAATCCCAAAAAAAGCGCAGACCGCATAAAGGTCATTCCGAATCTCGTGAAAACCGGTCGACTGGTTCAAAAGTTACGACGGAAGGACGTACAGAGCACAATGATCTAAGATAAGCTTACTTTTTAACCTTGAAGAGGACAGTAAGCCAAAAAAGTTAGTAAAAATGCAGGCGAGCAGGCAGACAGGCAGGCAGGGAGACAGACGGACACAGCAGAAGGCTATGGAGTACGAGTGTTTTCTAGTGGCACAATGTCCATAAAAAATTTCGTGAAAATCAGTCACGTGGTTTAAAAGCTGAAATGGAGAGACAAAAAGTACATAATCAGATAGCACTGTGCCCTTCTGTGAACACAGGTTGTCCTTAAGGGAGACTTAGAAGTAGTGTGATAAAGACAGACGAGTGGGTAGATAGATTGAAAGAACAGAAGGAAGGAAGAAACAAAGAAAGACAGAAAGACAAGAGAAAATTTAGGGTGCAAATAAAAACAAACAAAATAAATATATATGTAATGAAGAAACAAACAAGCAAAATGAAATAAATGAAAAAGACAAATAAATGAAAAAACACGAAAAAGATAAAAATAAAGTTGGTACGGTAGGCGGCGCGTGCTGACTTGCCAAATCCTCAGCCTGCGAGTGGCAACATGACTTCTTCAACATAAAAACAGTGACGCTTCCTTTCACAGAAGACATTTCGGCGCAGTACTGTTCTTGCACAAGTTCCTGTTACCGACGTCATAGAAAAACAAGACTTCGCCTTTGCGAACGTTTTTTTCTGCCATGATAAAGCCAGGCAACGCCGCCGACGTTTCCAATACATTTGTCTGTGACACACCGCACATATTATCTAATTGCTGCAGCTATTCTTGCCGATTTACCATGCCAAGTGAGGCGCCGAAGGACATCGAACCTTTACTCTTAATGAGACTGCCTGTCGTGTGTCAGCGTCGCGTCTAATTAATTGCTCAGAACACAATAAAGACGTCTGCAGAAACTGAGATGCAGCACCATGCGTTCTTAATCTCGACACTAAACTTAGGAAGAAGAGTTCCCATTAACCGCTGAGAAGGCAAGTCTGTGGCCCCCCCCCAGGGGTGGTACAGACACGTTGATGGTTAACATAAAATATCTTCTGTTGGGTATTGAACCCCAGACTTCCAACCCGCGACCAGACGCTGTGCCGTCTGTTCTGTTCCCTTCAGCAGGCAGCTTGAGAAAAGTGCAGTAAATTTTGTTTCGTATTGTAATGTTATACTAAAACCTGAGTTACAAATGCGTTGTTAAATAAAGAGGAACTAAAAATCCAATCAGGATATTTGTCGTTAAGTTCCACTTAAGTAGTTTTCGCTCAAAATATGAATACAACCAGACAATTTTCATTCGTCGCCAGGGTCAATACCGTAAGTCTAATTTAGTGCATTAACATTGGATGTAAGCAGAGTGACGAAACGGTGCTACGATGTCTGAAACGGCTCACTCTCTTAGCTTTATAGCTGTTTTCGGACATGTTCTGTACAGAATGTGGCGTATTGCAATACACCTAGTCCAAAAAATTTAGAGGAAAATTTACGTGAAAGTAGGCCTATGTTTCAAAAAGTTTTGAATAAGTACGGTTCCCTATGTCACAAAAATTAAATGAGAAGTCATTTTGACGTTAAATGTAGCTCATTTATTGCAGCCCAGTCTCGTTGTTTCCTATATAATCTCCAAGCAGCATGATCATTTGTTCCATCTTGCTATCAGTTTAAGAATCCCGTCACGGTAGAAATCCGACTCGTTCATTCGCAACTATTCACAAAGAGCCATCTCCATTTTATCGTTATTGTGAAACCGGCAAATTCACAAGCGCTGCTTGTTCAGTCCAAACAAATTATCCGTTGGACGTTATCCTTAAAGCTAACAAAAAGAAATCGTGATGAACACAGATGTTACAGGATACGGAACTTTACTGACTGGACATCACTCGTAAACGCGTAGGCCTATATTAAGTTGAAAGTAAACTTACATAATTTGAACATCAGTGTCTTCTGAGATGTGATGCCGTGTAGTTACATGGCTAGTTACGAAGGCGTGTAAGGAATTTGCTGCCTATATCTTCAGCTTAGTGTAATAATTTTGTTTACTGACGGATGATACTTTTCTGTTCTTCTTTCAGGAAGCTGTACACAATATTTGTTACATGACCTGTGAAATGCGCATAGGAATAGATGTGTGTTAATTCATTTATTTTCTTTAGATGCCAGCGGAATTTGCGAGGAAAATTGTAGGGGAAAGTTATATAGCGGGGCACCTAGAGGGAATAATTTACGCAGTGAAGTCATAAAGGCCTGTTATAGAATTCGCTGAAGCATTAAAATTCAGTGTTCTTTTCTCTGATGGTGACGTTAATTAATGTTCTTTAACATCACAGATAGGACCTTAACGCCCACTACATCCTTCATAATTTCTGCTAAATGAGTACGTAATTTTGCAAAAATGTAGTTGCGCGAACTTATTCACAGATTATCCTGTGAACAAGGCAGTTCCCTGCAACTGCGTTCCTCAAATTCTTTTTCCTTTCTCCTGTCCGCGTTATCATTCAAAATCAAAATAATGTTACTGGATAATATAGAAAAGTCACTGAATAAAAGCGGGTAGTACTATTGCAATAATACATGCAATACTGCAGCTCACAAAACAGTTTTTTCTTAGGGACGCAGAATTCGACGGCCTTCTCCTATTATTAGCCACACGTACTTTACGCGCTACAGTGTAATATTGGCTTTCGGAATCTAGCCACAGCCCTGTCATGTATTAGGTTCTCTGGAAGTTTCAGCATACATTTCAGATGCCAGATTCAGGTTCACTGTAAGAGTATGCGGCCCTATTTATAAGTCTCACAACGGTAGTGAGAGTGGAGGTGTGTAGGGTTGTGCTGTGCTACCCAATGGGAAATGTCCATAGCCCGTCACATGTCTCGGTGATAATGTGGGTGCAGATGCAAGAGACTGCAGACCACACGTCGCTGATGAGTCCAGCGAACCGAAATGACATGTTATATACAACCCATGAAATACTGAGGGATCGCAGGCAAGGCGCATTCAGTAAATTCTAGGCATATTCATAACTTCACTAAAGACTCGAATCCCAGTGCTAAAATAATTCATTGTGCTTCTCCTAGCAGACAGGCATAATGGCTCCCTATCTGCTGTTATTGACTGCCAAGACTGCTATTACACAGCGCAAACGCACGCCATGTCCTAACAGACTCTTAAACAAGAACTGTTTATTATTCCTCTCCTACGTTTTCTCTTCTTCTATGCCTTAAAGAAAAGTTTTCTATATTTATATAAAGAAAGGAAGTTTATCGTCATGGCAAAATTCTTATTTATGTCTCAACGTTGGGCTCAGGAAAATAAGGGAGCGGGGGAAGGAGAAATTGTAAAGAATGAATGCCACGAGACGAGGATTCGGCTAATCTTTGCGCCAACATAAATCGGTGCAGGGACAGAGGAAGAGTGGCACAAGGGACACTAGCCCTGCCTCTCACGTGCTGCTCTGTTTGATAACAAAATCCTTATTTTCATTTTTTTCTGTGGGCATACAGATGATTCCAGGCAAATTTAATGACGCTGTTTCTATTGCACATGTCGTATACAACTTTTATGAACAACTTTTAAAAGAGGTTAAGTTTCGAAATATGTGATTATGAAGATTAGTGTCTTGGGTGATGCGAAAAGGGGCGCATAAGTTAATTCAGATACAAAAAAATTCAAATTTCTTTAATGATGACACAGTAAAGGAAATTATAAAGTAATACACCTCAGTTACTAGTACCTTGGTTCTCGTCCAGTTAACCTGTTGTTGCCATAGCTTTATGAAGAAGACACTGCTTAAACAAGAGAGTGATGACAATGAACAGTCACTTGCAATCAAATTAAATTGAACCTACGTGAAGATGGGAATGAAGAGTAAAACTGAATCCGTGCTTTTAATTTTCTTATGCGACTAGGGGAGAAGTAGAAAGTGGGTAAAGATTAACAACATTAATGTAATGAAATAAAAACAACTCAGCAAAAGGCAAGCTCTCCCGTTGTTCCAAAAATGCTTACGGGCATTGTCACATTTCGAGTTTTCTGCTAGACTGTTGCTCCAATTATGCAAATCTGCGTAACATTTTAATATACCTGTTTTATATACACAAATATATTCAAAGGAGCATTTTTCACAATCTAATTAGAGATCCTTTGAACAAATTTGGACCCTCAACAGAGTGAAGGATATTGCTCTTACGGATCTTGTTCCAGGGAGAAAATATTGAAATTTAAGTGCAGTTATGAACATCAATTTCTCCACGTCGGTATGAAATTATCACGTTTCACTGTTTCCTTTTCATATTACCTTTCCTTTCTTTGCGAGGAGCTTATGAAAATTCCTAAATTCATATTTTTTATTTACCCATTAGATAAGAGTTGTTACCTATTTAATTAAAATGAAATGAAAACACGAGAAAATCAGTACAAATTAGTAAGCAGTAGACACATGCATTATGAGGAGGGCGCTGGCTCGCGCTGCGAGCATACAGTTTCTCGTTTTGCAGCCTCCTCTTATTTCGTCTCCTATCCTCAGTTTGGCCACCCACACAGGCGACTGCAGTATGAAAATTGGTTCTCCTGAAGGAAAGAAATGTACTGAGGCTCTGTGAACACAAAATTCCGAGGACTGAGGAGGAGTGGAGAGCAAAAGCTGCATAATGTTTCAGGACAGGTTCAACTGGAGGACCCATGCAAAGAGCGGCCAAAGTCTTGTGGTTTGTAACGCGGGAATTTCTTGGCTAGGTGACGGCTATCAGCTTCTCAAGATCTTTGCTAAGTGGGTTTATTCACTCATGTTGAAAACTAATAACAAAGATTACGAAATGTACGCACCGTCAAAACCGCGGGCCGACCCATCTATTTTTATTGTGTATACGAAACGCTGCGATGGTTTCAGGCGAAGTGTGCGGCAAGGCAGTAGAATTATGACATTTTACTGGATTAAATTAAAATCCATCGCACTGAAGCACTCTGAAGATTTAAGACTTCGTAATTTTGTCACTTATCTGCTTCTACAACTGAACAATCATGACAGTGCAACGGCTATTAGAAGCCTCTACAATACTTTCTTTTCCTTTTTTTTTAAAAGAAAGCAAACACATAATCTGCATGGTGGAGGTTAAGGAAAGGAAAGAGGTTTATTGGGAGGCATGAGAGATCTATTTAATTTACTCCAAATCCTTCCGGGGAAAGAAGCATTATCCAAGGCCGTCTTCTATCCCTATGCAATAGAGGGAATACAGCTAAGGATTTATGTCAGTTTTGTTCACACAGTTTCAGTAAGTCACGGCCCACAAACACTAATTATGTCCTTGTTTACTTTGATACACAGAACACGCTGCGACAGTTTTTTGTCTTATTTTATTTTTTATTAACAGCGTGCAACGTATGATTAATCTACATGTTAAATCTCAATTTAATTTTAAAGACGCTAATAAAAGGGTTGTTATTTGTCTTTTTAATATCCATTCTATGTTATGGCTTTAATTTTGCTGAAGAGAACATCCCCCTATCATACCTGATTTCATACAGGACACAGTACAGTCTACAAGCCGATGTTCGAAGAACACGGGACAATTCTGTACAAAATTTTGGCAACCAGACACCAGAATATACGGCGTTACATTACAGAAGACAGTAATGTTTATGTGATCAGCTACTTACAGAGGACGACATACAACATAAGTTTTAATGTGTTCCATGTCTGTGCACTGTATCATACAAAAATAATATTCACCAACTAATGCACCAAAATACATACAATTTTTATTCGTAGAAAGCTCCTACATGTTTCGACCCTGCTGGGTCATCTTCAGGGAGAATGGTCTGTTACACTGGTGGATGCACTCATACAGTTAAGTGAGAATGTGCCTTTGCTTTCATCCTCCGTTGAGAGGTATCTTGTACTGTCCGCGGTCAGGGTATGAACTGCAAGGTTGTGAGGTATGCGCGGAATTCCGCGCATACCTCACATGTAGGAGCTTTTACGAATAAAGATTGTATGTATTTTGGTGCATTAGTTGGTGAATATTATTTTTGTATACAACATAACACTCAGGATGTGCACTACAATTTGGAAACCCGGGCACTCCACACGCATTGAGAATTTCGACATCCAAGCACTGTACATAGAGATCAGAGATGAGACACGCTGAAGACTTTACACTGCACGAATGTATACGAGTAACACGCATTTACTTGTGTTTGTTTTAGACACTGACTGCACGGAGTGTTGTGATGCCTGTACTTAATGTCACGCATAGTTTTACTTTTCGATAGAAAGTTTATGAGAACAATTGTGCCTATAAATGTCGACTGCAGCTAACAGTTCCTTGTGCTGAAACTATATGATACGGTAAAGTTATGTGTCATATACTACGCACCGATTAAAAAAATGCAGTTGTAATTTTTGCAATAGACAGACATTAGTGGTCAATATTATGACCAAGGGACAGGGACCCGCGTGTCCATCGGATAAGAGGTTGTAGTGCGCAATTTCTTAGCCAGATGAGCGATTATAATTTTCTAAAAATACCCGCTTCCTTATGGTTTTTTTTAATATCCGATTTTTATTTAACCTTATTGTACCCTATGGGTACGTCAGGGCTCTTGTTTAGTCCACAAAAACAGCATCACACATAAAGACACATACATCTAATGTAAATTAGGTAACCTAAGGAGTACTAATAGCATAAATGTGGTGTTACAAATTGTTTTGTGTGTTCTTGACCTCATAATTTCTTATAAACATAGGAAACAAATCTGCGGAAGGAGTTTTTACAATAAGCTCGTTTGAACACTTCGTACAGTGGTGGTTACATAGCCAGTTAGGCAAGTTACAAAAATAAAGTAGAATTTAAGAGCTAGGCCTCCACAGTAGAGAAATTTACCCGCATTCTCAGGGAAGGTCATGTTATTGGTGTGATATTAAGTTTTAAGGCATAAAATTAATCTTCATTGCATTTAAAAACCCAAATTATGCCTATAATAAACAAAATGCCTCTCATAGTACAGATTCAACAGTTAATGCTGTGTAAGAATGCAATAAATATTTACTGTAAATATCATACAAAATACATAAATACACTATGTTATAAAAGCAGGGGTTGCAATATATACACCACCGTGCTTTAACCCGTTTCCTAGGTGACAGATTTTCACTGCACTGAGAAAAAGAAGTGCCGAGCATAATATATGGTTGTAAGGACATTCAAATATCGGAGAAATACAGACAAATAGGTCTGAACTATACCATCTGTAAAATTCACATGATATTTTCAGGTTATTAACCGTCTAAAGCTCAGCGATAAACAGACTTGCGAATTGCTGTAACATTAAAAAACCTCACTGTTCACAAGACTATGATTCGTATGAATCTCAGAACAAACCATTGTAATTTTCCTGTACGGAACTAAACATCTGGTCCTTACAACGAACATGGACTGTGCTCTCTCTGTGGCGCGCACTAAATTTTTATATGATATTCAGATAAAAGTGAATCTTCAAAAGGTTGAATAAAAGGATGACGATAGAGAAGAAGTGACGAGGGAGGGAAAGAATGTCTAAAGCATTTGGTTTGAAAAACATATTGCAAGATATAACGGTATAGAAGCACAGGACAAATAGGATCGTGAAATGTTTTACCATCCTTAGGCCTTAAAGCGTGCCTTTAAAATGACGCGTCTGAGAAAGGAGAACTAGTAGCTGCATAACTTGTTTTTGTCGCAGACTGTACAACAGTCATGATGAAATATCTTTACACCCAGCTTATAAGAAATTTAAAGTTCAATCTTCTTGCAAATCTGATGTTCCTTCAGCCTGTTGGACACATTACACGCAGTTTCAGCTTGTGTAAGCACAGCGCGATGCTGTCATGCAGTAACTACACATTGTAGCTAAGCTGGCTGTTGTGTGTGTAACAGTAACGTTCTAGGCTTGTACTCGGGTTAGGTGCCCACCCGAATATTGACCGGGACACTTGCAATTTTGAATATTTCTTTCTTGTCGTTTTCTATATTTCCTCCACACACGTGCCCGAAACAGTACCTCGTTTCCGCTACAACCCGCATTTTCGAATACTTTACAGTACGTAAATTACTAAATATCCTAGAATTTTAAGCTGTGTAGTCTTAAGATACAAACAGCGTCATTAGACAAACCAAGGAAAATAATCACGGTTGCCTTTTTTATATTCGTTTCGTTTCGTAGTCCTTCCCTCTTCTAACTACTTGTTCACAGTAGGTGTAGAGGATTTTTATTTTCATTTGATCACACTCAAGCACACACCACATGCGGCAGGGCTCCTCTGGACAAGGGATCGGCCCGTCGCAGAGACCTCTACTTGACAACACAAACACTGTACAAGACAAACATCCATGCCCCGGTGGGATTGGAACCCACGATCCCAGCAAGCGCTCGGCCGCAGACCCACGCCTTAGACCGTGCGGCCACTGGGATCGGCCTTTTTGATATTCTAAAGGGTTAACTGAACTGGGTGTTAGTTTAGTGCACATTCAGATATTTAATATGCTGCAAAACACACAGTCAGAAGTTACAGTTCTTTGCACTTCGCTCAGTATTTAACTTATCTCAGTTCCAAAGTAACTGAACACAATACACGAACCAGCGAGCAGAACACATAAAACACAAGTTCCTACTGCACAGCTGTGAAGTCACACAGATATACTATAACTTCTCGTATTGTTTTAGGCGAGTTTCCATTTTTTCAAAAAAAAAAATGTTAACCTGATCTTGTCTGCTTTCGTACACATAAACACCGTGGCGTAAACAACAATTCCGGGGCGCCTCCCGCGTCTCAGTGTACTGGGCCCTCTATAATTTTAATGAAGTTGCTCCCACATCTCACAACTTGGGGCCACAATAGTGCCTTCTGTCAGAAAAACGGAACCCACTCCGAAAGAAGCCAAAACAAGCTTTAGTATTCCTTACGTTTCGAGGGTGCCTTACCTACCTGGGATTTGCGGGGGACTGGATACATACGGAAGTTTACTGAATTCAGAGGGTTCCTGTTACACTGGCAGTGTTGTGGAAGTGACCACCTTATAACCGAAGTAAACTTCAAGTTACCGATTCTTCTTCACTGCTGTGAGCATTCGAGGAATCGATCGCGCACAAATCTTCCGACATCCAATGAATATGAATAATGTAGCCAGTACCTTCTTGCAAAATGCCAATTTTGACAGAAATTTCTCCCTGTGTGACCCACCGATTTTCTTTAATCAGTTCATCAAGCCTTTCCCTGTGAAACTCATCGGTTGCCATCACAGGACGTCTGACTCTTTGTCACAAATCAGAATTTCCTGCTTCGCCGTCTTTACGTCTGTTGGCCCAACGACGCACAGTGCTTCCGTCAACACAGCCATCACCGCAAACAGCTTGCAGACGTCTGATGATGATCGTTTCCGATCGAGACATGTAGGATTTGCAAATAACAAAAAAAAATTGTGTTAGAAGGACTGATATGTATCTACGTGAATGATGATTAGACACAGTGGAATGGATTCCACTAAATTCATCTTTTGAAGAGCCATTACTTTTCACTCAACCCTCGTCAAAACCACCTTAGTTGGACACAATCACACCTGCGATTGAAGAAAGGTGTACTGCATATCAGAACCAAATTTAAAACACAGCCTGTTCAGTACGAGTATTTATTTTAATTTATAAAACTCACACGAAATAATTTGTCATATTCATTTTCAATTATTATATTGAGATAAATAACGTCTTATATAATACGAGAGGAGTTTGCTAACTCGAAAAATGTAAAATAAAACACTGAATAGCTCTGCAATTATAAGTTTCAACGATACGACAATTCAGAGATAACTGTGTGTAGTATATTGCAGGATTTCCTTTATCAGCAGCCCCCAAGGTTTGAAACACCACCTGATGGCCAGGTATTCGTTTTACAGTAGTGACTCCCTCAAGTCATATCAATGTCATGGCTGCAAGCAGGTGAAAGGACCCCCTTACCTCCCCCAGTTACAATTACATTCAATCGATGTACTGGTTTCCATGGGAAAGAGAACATACCAGACATTGACTAACATGTGGCAAACACAAACACGGGTGACCACACTGACGTCATTTAACAATAAAGAATACCGCAGAAGCATGTTGATAGAAGAGTTCTGTTCTTTATTTTAAATTAAACAAAGCAAAATATCCCCATTTAATTGAACTTCAAATACTTCACGCTATGAGAGTTAAAGTGGTGTATAGCACAGAGCCGTCTGCAGTCAGTAAACGGGTTAAGACTTTCTTGTGGCAATGTACGTATAGCTGTGACCCTCTACTTAGTAACCAGGGTGATGGTAGTGCTGGGGGTGCGGGAGGACTGTAACTCTATAAGATGAGGTTCACTGGCTCGGGATCAAGAGAGGGGAATAAACTACCCCTTAGCTGAGTCTTGCAAAAAAAATTCCGTCCGTTCGTACACACCCACACAGACTCACGCCCTGTTCCTCTCAAATGCCTTCCCCATGCGGACCATTAAATCCTACCTTACAGAGGTCACACGATCCTGGTGGGGCGCTGTACTCTCGTACTAAAAAAACATTGAACACTTCGGGTGCACTGATAGCTATGACTACGAACAAGACTGTAATAACATAATAATTTCTACAGACACCTGCATATCTAAGTGACTAGCTCCAATTCAAGCTTGAATGCAGGATTGCGCTAATCGCTGGCACCAGGTCGCCCGCGCGACGGAATTAAGTACGGTGGCGCCTAACATTTGTGGTCACTCGGTATGGAATTAAATCCATGCCACCCGTTTGGCGCCTAGAATTTTGAAGTGCTTTGGAAAATTTATGGATCTCTGGTTTAATGACCGTGTTTTTCACCGTTATATTCGGGACAGAAAGAAAACTGTTGTGAGCAAGATGAATAAGTACCCCTGTTGTAGTTGGCTAGGCGTAGGAGAAAATAAAGATTTCCCCGTGCACGCCACGAAGTGAAAATTGGGGAGTGGAGGTTCAACTCCACTCATTCTTAACCGGGTACCAGATGGAGGTGAGTAATCAGATTTTCGCAATGGCCACGTCTTTCTCCAGAAGAAGCTGAGACACCCATTAAATAAAAGATTCGGTATGTTCCAGAATCGGCCTGGACGCTTTGGAGAAGAGGACAATCAGTTTCCCCTGCCGAAAATTCATTATTCATTTCTCCGTTCTTCAGCCAGTAGCTTATTAGCTATACTAACTGGCTAGGTGCAGATGGGAGGATGATGTTAAAGTGGAACTCGAAGAAGCAGAATGGAGGCCGTCACCTGGATTCATCTGTCTGAACTCACTAACTGCATGGACGTTATGCATTTTCCACTCTGTTAACACAACACCACGTTTCGGGGACAGGATCGGCGCCAATCCTCAGGCTTGTTCCGGCACCAGCAGGGTCTATACACCAGCATCACAAGCATAACCGTTCAGTGGAAAAAGACATTTTACGGCGACCCCAGGTGAAGACACTAACCAAATGTACTTTGCGTTACTGACACTCCGTGCAGTTGCCTTACACATACAAGGGTTACTTCCAGCCACTGCAGAAAGCAATTGTAACACTGCTATATGTTTCGGCTATGTATTGTTGCCATCATCTTTAGGGAGCCAATATTACAAAGACAAAGCAGGGCATTGTACGTCGGTACAATGCGCTGCTTTGTCTTTGTAATATTGGCTCCTCTTTTTAATGGCGTGGTGGCCCAAGCCTTTGATACCCGATGCTTTCTCAGGAGTTATCGTTCTGCACTACGTAAATTACCATTTGTCAACGTAAAATACGCTGCTTATGTCTTTATAATCTTACAGCTCCCTGATTATGGCTACAATAAGTAGTCGAAACATGTAGGATCGCGAAAATTTCTTTGTGCAGGGGTTGGAAATAAAACTTAACCACATGTTTAGTGAGATTTGGGTTGACGTAATTGTTAAACAGTCTTTGGAACATAATATATTCACCCACCAGACTCCAGTTTGTGTTAAAGAAGAATGTAAGCAATCCTACAATAACATTATGTTTTAGAAACTAATCTGAAGACGGGGGCATATCCTGTCACGAAACGTTGTGTTGTGCCAATTTTATATTACTTTTAATACACTGGATTATGGAAAACGTCTGTATATTTAATGAATACAAATGTGCTATGCCATCGTCAGAACCTTATAGAATTGGATTAATCTGACTCAGAATAGGGAGGCCTGGCAGATTCTCGCGAACGGGGTAACGAAAGTCTGGATTCCATAAAATGCGGGCAATTTCTTTACTGAGGACCTGTTACCTTCTCAAGGACTCTTCTCCCTTGAGAAATTTACAGTCATAGGGCTACAGTAGCGTCATGGCATTGATTGTTGTTAAGCAAGATGCGTTACACTTTCAGACAACCGGATGCGACATCCATTATACTCGTCACAGGTTAGCAAGCATAAACCCCGAAAGGCAAAATTATTTACGCACCAGTACGCCATCTCGAGACGCATGCTACATATACTGACGGTTTGTTATGTCATGTCAAATAAATTACATACAGTGTCAAGGAAACTCAAATTAATTGTATCCATGAACACAAAATACATATGGACTAAGGCTGAAAAACAAGCACGTTAGGTATACGCATGAAGAGTTTTATATTATTAAATATGTAACAACTCTCTGTTAACCTTGTGGATCAGGAAACCACACAAACACACATATACACAGCCAGTACAACAACAACAACAACAACAACAACAACAACAACAACAACGACAACAACAACAACGACGACGACGACGACGACGACGACGACGACGACAACAACAACAACAACAACAACAACAACAACGGCGGCGGCGGCGTTGTTGTTGTTAGCACTTTCCGCAGTGTGTGTGCTGTGCCCAGTATAGCTGTTTTCTGTAGTTCCTTGATATCGTGCTTTCCTGGTACGCTGCTCAAGTATTTTCTGAAGGATTTTGAAATGGTTCCAGTTGCTCCTATTATAACTGGCGTCATCTTTGTTTTTACATTCCACATGCGCTGTATTTCTATTATAAGTATTTATATTTTAGAATCTTCTCGGCTTCTTTCTTTATCACAGTTTTCTTTAGCGGGATTGCTTTATTATTATTATTATTATTATTATTATTATTATTATTATTATTATTAGAGGCAGTCTCATGCTATGCCCGGTGTTATTGAGCACCCAGACTACGTGCCTTTTGACCAAGCACCTTTTGGCAGGGTTTGTCATGGAATTTTAAAATGAGTGTATAAAGCCGGGGACACGGTAAAATGATATTAGGAGTATTATTATTATTATTATCATCATCATCATCATCATCATCATCATCGTCATCATAATCGTTGGTATTACCATTTAAGTGTGGCGTAAAAAATTCTGCATTGAACGGTTTGTGTTTTAATCGTGCTGCAGCAGCCCTTGTTTCAACGAGTTTTCGCCCCTTTCCCAGCCAAGGTGCTAGATTGGGGTTTCCATTGGCGTGACAGGAATTGCGTAGTATAGAGGAAACATAAACTGCCTTGTGCTCGAATGGTTCAGAAATAGAACTTTTTGGTAACCCTGCTCGACTATCGTTACTAGTTTCACACACTCACAGCATGACGTGCTGACGAACGGACGGCTAGTAGTAGTAGTAGTAGTAGTAGTACTAGTAGTAGTAGTAGTAGTAGTGGTGGTGGTGGTGGTAGTTGTGGTAGCAGTAGTGGTGGTAGTAGTAGTTGTGGTAGTGGTGGTGGTAGTAGTAGTGGTAGTAGTAGTAGTGGCTGTGGTGGTAGTAGTAGTGGTGGTAGTAGTAGTAGTGGTGGTGGTAGTAGTAGGAATAGTAGTAGTAGTGGTGGTGGTGGTAGTAGTAGTGGTAGTAGTAGCAGTGGTAGCTGTAATAGTAGTAGTGGTAGTAGTAGTAGTAGTAGTAGTAGTAGTAGTAGTGGTGGTGGTGGTGGTGGTAGTAGTGGTGGTGGTGGTGGTGGTAGTAGTGGTGGTGGTGGTGGTGGTGGTAGTAGTGGTGGTAGTAGTGGTAGTGGTGGTGGTAGTAGTAGGAGTAGTAGTGGTGGTGGTAGTAGTAGCAGTGGTAGCTGTAATAGTAGTAGTGGTAGTAGTGGTAGTAGTAGTAGTATGAATGATCTAGATGCACATATAACATAGCATTGTAAGGAATATTAAAGAAATATGGCTCTTGTAAATAAGATGATAATGTTTCGGGTTCCATAAAGGCAGAGGCGGGGGTTGAAAAGAGGTTTTTCATGAGGAAACTTTTTTTCTTCCGAAGGTCGCTTCTGCAACGCCGACAAATGTGTATGAAGATGTGAAAATGGCAAAGAGTGAATACGTTGTGAGGACTGAAGGCGTATGGAAATGGGCCAGGGTATATTGGCGTTGTTGAAAAACTCGAATTTTGTTACCAAGGTGAATTAGTAAGACGAAGTTAGAGTGGCTATTATGGACAGAGGCCCACAGCTGGATGGTTGGATTTTACCCGCAACAGAAGTCTGAGAAAGTCTCCATCCTGAATAATATCTAGCAATAACTCGTGCTAGGATCACTCAGCCCCCTGCCCCGACCTTACTTCGAACAATTTCCCAAGAGTTCAGAGAATTATTGTGAGAGGTTCACCTCTCACATTTGTTGCTGAGATTGGAAAATCTTTGGATCATAACTCCACAGAGCTTGCATGTCCCCTGGGGACATATTTTACTTTATGCTATTCTACGATATATCTCATATTAATCGTTAAACCACCTAAAGATCAAGTTGAAGCTGAATTAATTATATATAAAGCATGATTTCTTACCGCGCAGTAAACACAGTCTTTCGCTGTTATAAGAAATCCGCAAGTTAACATTGTGTAGGGAAATAATTACCATTTTTCTCGAAATCATAAAGAACACATAAATACCCTGTAGGCATATACTTGAATTCTAGAACATAAAACCTGGCGGTACATATGACGTAACGTCAATACTGGGTTTTAAACGGCCCAGTGATTTTTCGTTAAATTTTTCAATTTTGTAAACAGATTTTTAAACTTGGACAGTAGTCCGCAAGAGCAGTTCTGTATTGCTACAGTATTGATGACATTTTAAGGCTTGATTCGCTCTTATTAGCTTATTAATCTCAGTATCACTACCTGTTGCAATTAGCTTTGTTGTTAATGTCGTCAATCACTTTAATAAGCGAGCTGAATCGAATTTCATAAAAATATTTTAAACTCTTCGAGTACAAAGGCCTATACATAAACTTGCAGAATACCTTTCCCTGTCCCGCTAGTTTATGGAATCATTTTCGGGTACATTCCGAAACGTCTTATTTCCTTCAACGAAGCCGTCTCAACTGCATAGATCATACATGATTGAAAACTTCCTAAAATTACTCTTTTCTTTATCACTCTGATGACGGTGTATCACATTTAAAATAATTTAATATTTGGCCTTTGCCCATCGTCCCTTTTTCAAAATAAAAATTAAAACACAGGCCTTCGTTATCAGGCAGCAGGGTGGGGGAAACGCGTAATCCTTTGGGGCAGACCTTAGTAACCTATTCTAATCATCTGCCCCAAGGGTTTACAATAGCTTACTGAACTACAAATCGTGATGGGTCAACAAATACAGGATTATCACAAGGTCCTGTCTTTCTGTTTGTGGTCGTGCAGATTTTGATTCACTCTTTATAGGTCCGTTACCGTTATAATAAATGAATATCGAGGTTATGTGACGTAAACCAATGATACGTTTCGAAGTTAATTTTGATAAGGCCAGACTGATAACCGATTTAAATCTATAATAATAAATGCAAAGTTGAGGAAGTTTGTTAAAAGAACAAAATATTAATGACGACAAGGAAAATGCTACGGCTACAGATTCATCTTGGTAAAGTTCTGCAGCAGGGCTTTGTTAAACTGTTTTAACTGTCTAAAACGAGCTATGTACGAAAATTAAGTTCCATTATTCTTTGCGTCAGACAGCACAATTTAAATCAGTGAAAATTCTTCACTATGCAGGAAATAAAATATCTGCAAGTAAGCCTTGGAAAATTATGTAGTAATAAATTAAATGCAGTTTAGAAGGAACTATGTCTACAGAACATTGTGACTGGCACTTTATCACCTGAGCATATGGTTTGGATTGTATTAGTTATTTCTAACATGTTATCGAAATACTGTCTCAGTAAGTTTACAGTCAACTTACTCATTATAACACCTAACGTTATTCACAGCAGCGAAAACTCTTCATGAAAAGAAGACTAGAATTTCTATACCACACTATCGGCTATCACAAGTGGAAATTTGGATTATCATGATAAACATGGAGTAGGTCATATATGTAATCGTTAAAAGAAACGTAAATACGGCCATAGGATTCATACAGACTGCCGGCGATAACTGTTCAGCCTTTGCGCTGCCTCAACAACAGTACTAGCATAATTGTCTTCATTCCCTGGAATTTTGTTATAACTAACTCCATTAATATGATGAAATTGTTTAATTACTTCACGCTTGACACTTGCAAATACACGCAACCTAAATTAACTTTTTTTACGTGCAATTTTAATAAACTTCCTACACAATATAAACATTATGGCACTTCCGAATAATCACACGAAATTTAATGCGCTGCAAGAAAGGAAAACTAAATTATACTGGCTTTAAATTAAGACTCTAAAAACAAAAGATGCGACATCACACACCTTACTGTTATTTACTGTCGTGGCACCGCATGCTGATGCAGGCTTTGTATTGTATAATGGAACATCTTACTCATTAAATGGTGTGCAGCTGCCTGGTGACGAAGCACTGGTGGTCACAGGCTACTTTATACACCGGAGCAATTTTTTTCACAAACTTTTTTGCTTCGCAGCAATTCTGGTTTTAATGAAACCTGAGGAAAGTACCGACCAAGAAATGGTATAAGTACCAACCATGGAATGCCATATCTTAAAAACCGTATCCGCTGGCACACGTTTTATAGTCTATCGTACAATGCGCTTGGAGTGACTGAACGAGCTAGTCACAGTTGGGTTACCATGGTCACCGGCGTTTCCTTGGTTACCGTCTTCTCATTCAGTCACACGGGTTGCCCTGGTTATGATAGAGCTGGGTTTCTGAGTGACGTCACATCTCGGATTTCCATGAAGTCACACCAGTAAAGGATCAGCGGGTCAGTATGTCACTATGTCTATTGTTAATCTAAAACGAAGGAATAATGAAACATTGCGTAACCGAAATGAACTGACTGTTCTATAGCGTTTACCTTTCCTTTTGGCGCTCTGAAATGATTTCGATATTTTTTCCCGTTCTAATTTTGGACCAATACTCTATAGGGAATATACGAATCACGTTACTATCAGCAATGCCAACTCTGTGTGCCGTACAACTAGAGCAACTTACTGTTCTTCTTAAGTAGCCAATTATGCTTTTTAAAAATCTGAGCCAATTAAATTTTTGAAAAACTCTGCGAAGCTATAATTCATTAAAGCAGGTATCCGAGAAGCAATTGACCTCCGCGCGACACAGTTTAAGAACCGCAGTATTAAACCACACACGACTACTAAGAAACAAACAAAGTGAGATGTGGGAATGAAACTTGAAGAGTCGAGGATTTTGTACTACGGGCGAGGTAGCTAAGAGCAAGTATTCGCTGCACTCTATAGCTGTATTAGTTTTCATCGGGATGTGCTATTTTTCGTATGTCAGTACGTTGATAACGTAGTATAGAAGCATTAAAAACTAACGTAAGGAACATACGTTATAAGTAAACAGTTACCAGTTGTGTTGATGAAGTCGGGAGGGAGTCCCTTCTGGCCTAGAATGTTAGAACCATATTCTGTTATGAAGAAAGTACTTTAATTATGGTGCCTTTATGTGAACATCGTGCTCGTAATTGCACAGAATAAAGCAGCAGCAGCAGCTGTGTGAAATTTCTGTGTACACAAGAACCCATATAAAATTTAGCAAAGCTGAGAGGAGATATAATTTCATTGAACTTTATTTAGCTCAACCAGTTTGCGATTCTGCATAACCCACTTATTCTGATGTTCCTTTACTTCACACCCACACAGTACCATAACATTATGGACTGTTAAGCTTGCAACTTGAGCTACACGAAAATCGTAAAGTTAGTGGACATATAGATATGTTTTTGGCCTGCTTCCACTTTTATGATTTTTTGCATGATTTGCACGAAATTAACCTTTTATATGGTCCTGTTTCGCGGTACGAAAATGTGTACATGAAAAACATGGGCCTAGATATTGTACAGGTGAAAACCTTTTACTGAAGCAGCCATACTTTTTGATGAAGCGAATATCTAATAACGTGCACGATAAAAAATTTTGGGCAATGCGTGATTTGAGGTTCTCACATCTTCCAAAAATGTAGAACACACTGAAGATTGAGGTAGCAAACTCACCCTAAATGTTCGTAAGTAAGGAAAAATCAGCGCGGCTTTACACAGGCCTACCAACGGGCTTCACTCTTCAGTTCAGCCAGTCTTCGGTGTAGCATGAAGTGTAATTAGCTTTACACAAATTGGATTTGTGTCTGTAGCCATTTACTTTGTACATGTCAGGAATCAGCGGATCCCATACATGTTTCGGACGAACCGCAAGTGCCGTCTCTAATGACGAATTTAATTTGACAGTCTTCTCCAGTAAGTAATATTATGTCCGCAGGGAAACTAAACAAATTGTTATAATTAGGCGGTATAACCTTTGGCACGAATTATACTAAACAGTATGTATAAAAGTCTTGTGGAGCAATGGTTGAAAAAAAAAACATAACCCGAAAAATGATTGAAACTGTGTGTCGAAAAGAAAGCGAGTCACAATAGACTTCATTTCAAACCAAAAATTAAATTCGTTTACACTATGGTTCAGTGATGTCCATTAAACTTTGATTTCAGTTTAAAATTACTGTGTCCCAATACATTTAGTTCCTAATGGCTGTGTTTTGGTGATGTGGGGGTACTTCAAGACTATTCCAAAACAGAAAGTCTCCGGAACGGGAAATATGAGAAGCAATGCGACCAGTGAAAAAGAGTGCCAATGACATACGCGAAATTACTAAGAACTTACTTGCAACACGCGTGTAATCTGGTAGACTCTAGACTCCAGCTTCAGGACCAAAGTTCATTTAGGATGAAACAGGAACGTTCTATGCCTGACACGAGATTTGCAAAGCGGTGAATTTCATAACATTGTCTTCTGGGTTACGACATCGTGAAATTTGGTAGGTGGCTACCAACGCTTTGAAAAGCTACCCTCAAGACTGAGGCTCTACATGTCAGTTGGAACTTCTAAAAGCACTTACCAGAATACACAATATCCTTATCCGGAACACCACAACACGAAACCTGTGTTGTAAATCATCTACTCACAACTTACACAGCCTTCATCAGAACTACATTTTAGGAATACGAAAATATAAATACAAAACAAAGAAATGGCTTCACTGAAAGCGAGCAAATAAAAAGTCTTTGTGCTGTGAACGTGGGCATGGGAAGAGTTCAAAATCTCATTTGTGATGTTTGTATTCTGTTCTCTTCAATTTCTTATCAAAGTAGAACAGTGCTGGCACAGCCATTACTCCGTACATTTCCAGTTTCAAGGAGATATGAATTTATATTCATGGGACTGGTAAAAACTGGCAAATGTAAAATGAAAGTTAGTAAAAAAAAACTTCATTCTGCTCAAACTGGCAGCAGCAAGGACAGAATAAATACTGGCTTTGTTAGCAGATAAATATTCTATGTTATCAATAACGTACCCTGAACCCCTTTCTTTCTTTCTTTCTTTCTTTCTTTCTTTCTTTCTTTCTTTCTTTCTTTCTTTCTTTCTTTCTTTCTTTCTTTCTTTCTTTCTTTCTTTCTTTCTTTCTTTCTTTCTTTCTTTCTCCCCACCATTTACCATTGCACGTACTGTCGCAGTCCGGCATTTATGCTCGTGACCTTTTTGTCAAATTGCATTCTACATACATGTCCAAGAAAATCGCACGTATTTTAGATGCGTTCCATAAAGGATTACAAAAGACTATTAACTTTGTCATAGCCATCCGGGTGCGTGAAGTCATCTCTCAGAAGAATATGTATAAAAGTTTCAGAAATAATCATTAACAGTGAAACAAAAGTACCTCGTGAGCATGTTACTCAATCAACTGGAAGAATAATGTTTATAACAACCAACAATCTTTATAACCGACAAGTGCACTATATAAAATACATATGTGTATTAAAGACCCCTACATACTCGTATGTTTCGACAACAAGTTGTCATCCTTAGCGGTTCATCACAAAAGAATACAGGAACATCACCCCTGAGGATGACAACTTGTCGAAACATGCGAATATGTAGGGGTCTTTATAACCTTTCAAAGCCTAGCGGTAACTTTACATATCACGCGGTTTCACATAACAACAATTCTGCGCTGTGCCCACATTGCGTTTATGTGTTTTGTATGGATCTCAAAACAATCAGCAACATTTGCCTTATACAAAATTAACAGATTGTATTTATAACCGAGATGTAGTGTTTACAGCGCGGTACGCACTGAACCCTTATACAAAACACATACGTTTCGTCTTTAAAGGGTTCATACACGTTATACATGTATTTTGTCTAGTGCATTTGTTGTTTGTTATAAAGACTGTGACAAGATGCACGGAGTATATAATATAAAGTTTGGAAGAATTATGGCCTAAAAGGCACCAATTCTAACCACTGCAGCAGAGAAGTAGAAGTTAAAATAGCGGAAACCCTAATTTTATTTGTTATGGAAACCCTCCACAGTAAAGCACAGAACGTTATGAAGGGTTACACACGGACTCGGACTGGCGACAGATTTTTTGAAAAACCTAGGCAACGAGGGGGGGAGGGGGGATAGCGGGGTGAGTGACTTCATAATACGTACACCCCACCAAATACCGTTAGTGTCAGTACTTTAAAGACGATGAGATTGGCAAGGCATGTGGCACGCGTGTGAGACAAGAAACATATGCAGGGCTTAGAGGGAAAACCTAAAAACCGAAGAACCGCTTGGAAGCCCTAGACATAGAATGACGATTAATGTTAAAAAAAGAAGAAGGATTGGGGCCGGGGGGAGGGCGGGCTAGATTAATCTAGTTGAGTACAAGGATAAGTGGCGGACTTCTGTGAACACGGTAATAAACTGTCGGTTCTCATAAAGTGGAAGGAGTTTTTTGACAGGCGAGCAAATGTTAGCTTCGTTATAAGGATTGCTTTCCGAGGAATTAGCAAAATGTATACGTGTACACAACACACAATGAGTGGGTTTAGACAGAACGATCTGAAGCAGGTATTTGGATTTGACAAAGTAACAGAATGCAAACAATTACGTAAGAATGAGTTTCAGAGTTTGTGGTCTTTACAAAACATTAACTTGATGATGAAATGAAAGATGATGAGGTGGGTAGACATGTAGCACGTGTACCGGAGACGAGATGTGCGTATAAAATTTTACTCGAAAGGGTAGATGGAAGAGGACCTGGGTAAAGATAAGAGATTATTATTAAAATGTATATTAAAGAAATGAGATGAGTGTGTGTACTAGATTTATCCAGTTCAAGAAAGGGTACAATGGCGAGCTGAATTGTAAGTAGCAAAAATCTGAAATAATTTCAGTTTGGACTTTCTGGACTGTCTCCAGCTTTGTCTGCCGGGTCCAAATCAGTAGCTGTTTCACTCACTCGTTTATCTGAGTGCGGTGACCGATCATGTCTCCAACACACAGTGGTATTAATTTCATTTTAAAGAGCGACAGTGGAGAAAATATAAAAAGAAAACGACTCTAAATATGAATCACACAGAATTGAAAAACAATTAGTTTTTCTATTTCGAAAATTGAGAGAGGTTTGTTGACAGGATGAGAGTCTATACAGCTTGTAAAGATCTCTTGGCTATGAAATTAATCATTCATGTGATGTGTGGGTGGTCAACCTGTTAATTTCACATCAGTATTGCCTATTTATTGATGAGTGTTTCATTAAACTACACAGACCTGTGCCTGCGAATGCAGTTACTTGTTATTAAAAAATTGTGCCTAAGATATTGCCGTTTTATAAGTAAATACATTTACATAACACTAGGCCTTTATTTTCAAGTACCCAGCGCTGCGAGGCTGAGTGTGTACCTGATGTCTAACACCTTTTGTCAACACCTTGCAGCTGCACATTATGCGACAAACTGGATTCGGACGAGATTTTCAGCAAACCCTCTCCAGCATAGGCATCTCTCGGGGTTAAGCCAAAGCACAGAATCGCATTATGAGAAGGACTGCTAACTTCCAGTTAATTACACGTATACGTGCGCGTATGAATCTCAATGTGAGCGGAACGAGGGTACCCTGGGAAATCCCCGCAGGTCTAGGAAACAAGATATGGACCTCCATCTGTGAAACAGAGCCATCCGCTAAACTGTATTCCCGATGCCGACAAATCCTATCACGTACCTTTCTACCGGTCCACATTCTAAGGTAGAAGTATCCCTGGATATATTTACGGACATTAGTTAAACAAAATGTGAAGTTACGTAACGATTTTTAAAGCTGAAATTAAATTACATACAATTCTTTAGTTCCTACCTCAAAGAGATCGGATACCTTCCCCGTTATAAATTAAATAATTCAATTCTGTTTCGGACAACAATCGATGTGTATTCTGTGAGCCATATGAAGTACATATATAAAACGTGCGACTCAAATGCGTTCTGCTAATACCGCACTTTGCAATACAGACAGTTACAACTGGGCTTTAAAGAGTTGACTTGTAAATCACAAATATATTTACATGACTGGAGGCAGACTGCAGTAGAGTAATTGGATTCCCAGAAGGAGACAGCATCCACAACCGTGACAGAGCAGTCAATAAGAGGCTGCACTACGGGCTGAGCGACCGAGGATTACTGTTTCGATTTCATACGAAATTTGTCGAGCCTCCAAAACGTCCAGACTGGCTGTGGGTCCAACCCAGCTTCCTATTCAATGGGTACTGGGATCTCATACCGCTGGGTAAAGCAGCCGGGCATGAAGCTGACCATTCACATCCATAGAGTATCGAGATTAAAATGCGTGGATTTATGTCTTCACTTTCCATACACTCGAACGGCGTGCACAGGAAGAACTTCACTTCACTTCACTTCACTTCACTTCACTTCACTTCACTTCACGATAAAGTCTGCAACTACAGCATGTCCCACACAACCTTCTGAGTGGAGGGTGTCTCGGTACTTCGCTCAGAAAGCAAGCAATTACCGCCCTCTAGTGCCGCGGAGCTTTACTTGACAATCCCTCTTACGCCTACATGACGTGGTAAACCGTAGTGCACTACCAGACACTTGGTAAGTACTGGGATATAAAAACAGTAGCCTGCAAAACAAGGAGGCAGCAGTGCTGCAAAAATATATGTCCACATCCATGGAGAAAGCACCCATCAATCCAATAAAGATCATCCACCATTTTACTATTCAACATATACATAAACTCATGCA
The DNA here is from genome assembly GCA_013340265.1 of Coptotermes formosanus. Taxonomy (NCBI): domain Eukaryota; kingdom Metazoa; phylum Arthropoda; class Insecta; order Blattodea; family Rhinotermitidae; genus Coptotermes; species Coptotermes formosanus. The sequence goes on along the minus strand of BLKM01010978.1, from coordinate 930,134 downwards.
CGTCATTTACCCAGTAAACCAGCCACCCAAATAAATAATTCATGTACCTATTAATTATGCTGCTTGCTAAATTACGAGAACTGCGAAACTTTATCTCTGAAATGAAATGAGATTTCTTCTCGTTGTCGGTGGAAATTTTTTATAAAAGGCAGTAATATGATTTCAGTGAATCACATTTAATAGAAACCTTACATAATGAAATTAACGAAATTGGATCTTTTTGACAAATAATCATTTCATCGCTCATTACTTAAAACAGAAGAGAGCAAAGTATGGCACGTCTCGTGTTATATGGGGCAGAGGGAAGCTGCGGAGAATTTCTCCACTAGCTAAGCAACTAGTAGCTTCTCGAAAAGTACTCTGCTCCTCCGTAGTGCTACTTATTAATTTTATATAAACAGAAAGCCATTTGAAGTTCGTGTAGTGTGTACTTTATTCCTTACACAGCTCTCTGCCCACTGAGAAACGGTGTCACATTGTTCAAATCCTTTAAAACAAGCTCGGCCCTGTTACAGAATATTCTTATCCCTTCTACAGAAGGACCGAGAAGGTTGTTCGTTGGTTGGCGACTTTAGTTAACAATGTACAACAGAGGTATTTCGTTCAACTATGTACACTTAATTTCATTCACTAAACTTCACTAACACACATCTCCTTTGGCTTTTTGTAACGATTCGTCAATGTATCTCTAAATAATGTAAATGTTATGCAAAATTTTGCAAATTCACCAAATGTATCGGTGCGTGTTAACATTCGGCTGCCAACAATTATCACATTTCTGACTTCGCAGTGGCTAAGCTGTTGCGGCAAGCTTTGCATACCGAACTGTCTCAATCAGAGGGGCTGCTGTAAATGTCACACTGGAGAGAGATTAAGGGCAGCTCGAGCTGTAATACAATTGACGGGGGAAATGAACTAGCTGCCTGAATGTTTGGCGACTTAACAAAGCGCATCAAGCTTATTTCAAGCCAATTAAATTCGTAATTTGAAACAAGAGAATAAAACGAAACAGAAAAGAAGCGATACAATTTTTGTACGTTACTGGTAGTCTGAGACACCTGACAACACGTAATAGGCTATATGGTGAGTGTTTTGCTACGATTCAGTTCATGAAATGTAATCCTCACGTATCACATCTGAAAATTGAATACAGTGGTACAGGCTTAAAAATACCTGTTACTTTATGCTGGTCTCTCGTTTTAAAAACTGAGAGTGAAAACAGGAATCTCAGGAGAATAAATGCAGCACTAAGGACACAGAGAGATAGAAAGAGAAAGAGAGAGACACGACGAAACAAAGCTGGAGAATATGGCATGTGTCGAATACCTTACTTTGTGCTCTTCACCAAATATCATTAAGGGGAAAAGCCAAGGAAGGAGAGATGGCTGGAACAAGTAACAAGAAAGGGAGAGGTCAGAAATACACACAATTATATTCGGAAAGTCTGGAGGCAAGGGACAAATTGGAAGACCTACAGACGTAGCACAAAAATGTTAAAAACATTACAAGATACGTGTCAGGAATTTGTAAGTTAGATTTAACTGGTCTGGGACAAGGTCACGTTTTGGAATCCTGTGAAACCAGAAAGAACAATGAAGACGGGTGACTGAAAAAGTAGGGAAAATCGTTATCAACTGAACGAATATCGGATCTTTAAGCAGTTATTCGCTGCACGGATTCACGACTGCGTAAATAAATAAAAACTCTGGAAGCCATGTGTACTTGTCTCGCTTGATTTAGCAATTCTCCACGCTGGTATGCTGGCCTGTATGCAAGCGATAATGAATATAATATTCAGGTTAGGCATGAAAACTGTTGCGGGCTAATGGAGTAGGCGGACGTGTTTCCACTGGCCAATAAATAACGTGATATATGAAGTAGGTACGGATATTTATGTCAGCACGACACTGTTACAATAAAGTCAGTGATTTAACGTTATTATGTTTTGGTGAGTAAACCTGAAGGGAAATACTAGGTCTAGACAGGAGGATAATATTAAAATAGATTTAACGTGGCACATATTCCGTAATTTTATCATATTGTTTTCCCTGAGGATAGCTGTTAACAGCCGAAACATGTAGGAGATTAAGCAGCGAAATATTATATCGTTGTAAATATTAAATGTGCGATTTGTTGGTATTAAATATGTACAATTAAAGTGAATCTTAACCCTTTAAAGACGAAGCGTATCTGTTTTATATAAGGACTCAGTGCGTACCGCGCTGTAAACGCTCTCCACTTCGGTTGTAAAAACCAGTCTGTTAATGTTTTAAAAGGCAAAAGTTGCTGTTTGTTCTGATATCCGTACAAAACACATAAACGCAATGTGGGCACCACGTAGAATTTTTTAATGTTCAACCTGGTCGTATGTAAAGTTACCGCTAGGTTTTAAAAGGTGAAAGAAAGAGTGTGGATTGGCGTGGAATTTATTTATCTGGCCCGGGATAGCGCCAAATATATGGCTCTTTGAAAACGGCAATGAAGCTTCGAGTTCCAAAAAAATTGTTGGGGGGGGGGGTTTCATTAGCTAAATATTAGTCTTCTCTAGAAGAAGGACTCTGTTCCAACTTAGTGGGTTAGTTAGTTAGTTAGTTAGTTAGTTACGGTAGAGAGTTGTTATTTACTCTGTTCTTCTCTCAACGTGTCAAAGCTATCTGTGCTTTGAAATGAGACAGCTCCAAATTGGAAGGCAATGGACTTTTTTTTTACATTAATTTCCCTTCGTCGAAGTTTGTTACATCCCTTCTTTCGCTCTTTATAAAAAATTTATTTAAAGTCGCAAAGATATTAAATGAAAAGCCCCTCAAACACTTTGCCGAACTGGCCGCTAGGCGATAAAATTCTGCGAGTCGAGCTCTAAAATATTCAGGAGCTCGAACGGAACGAAACGTATTTCGGTTGTGTATTTTGCTGGATTCTTGTTAACTCAGTGATGGAGCTCGAAAACATTTCGGGCGATGAGGGCATAGAGACGCTTACGTCTCCAAAAGCGCCATTTGAACAACAGTAACTGAAAATGGTTCCTTGTTACGTATGCGCCCTGAATACTTCAGTCAGTAACGTGACTGGCAACGGGCTACAAGGCCGAATTTCATATGCAGTACAGACAAAAAATTTACTTTTTTCACCCCTCTGTTCAGTGTTCAACCAGTCCACTCTCCAATGGGTACAGGGAGAAATGTTCTACATATCTCCTACACCTTAGTGCTTATGCGTATGTACAAGTTTAATTTTATTATCGCCATGATCATAAAAATGTATACCGAAACGAAAGTAACATAGGATAATCAGGTTCGTGAGAACATTAGTATAAACACAAGTGCAAAAACTTTTATGATTCAGCTGATAAACCTCTCTTGAGTTGCAAAAGCACAAAGATTCAAAAAACAATTTTGTCTGTTGTCGAACGTGCGCTCTTAGTATGACGGGGGCGGGGGGGGGACATAATTTAAATTGTTTTACACAAGCGCCGAGGAAAAATATGTCGACGTGTCAGTCATTCAGTCTCTCCTCACAGAAGCGGTCACAGTCAAAAATAGATTAATGTAATTAAAAGTTGACAACTAAGTAAAATTACCAAATCAATAGCGTACGTTGATTACCAAACACCGGGAGAAAGGAAGTGTTAGAAAACATAATGTCACAGGACACAAAAATGTGCAACACTACAGATAAAAATGTCTTCCCTTTAAATATCAAACACAGTTAACATACATAAGTGAAACTAGCAACAAAAACAGTAAAAGACACAAATAACTCCATAAATTGTTTTACGTACTTTAACATATTTTATTGTTGCACAGTGCTCACGGGCTTCTATTATAATGATTACAGCATACTCTGCCGCCGAAATAAATTTAAACTGCACTTTCTGCCGAAATTAGCTCTAAAAATAAATTATAAAGATACTTATATATCGTTGTATTTGAAAATAACATCCAGTGAAACAATCAGATAATTTAAAAATCGATGCTAAATTATAGTAGATATATGAACAATTTCATCAGCAGTTATTTTTATATTACGCGACGGTAAGCTTGGTGATCCACATGGGTGAACGCAGTGTCGTTGTCATCTTGAAATTTATAAGGAAACGATGACCTGGACTTGTATCCTGGTGTAATTTGCAACAACATTATCACAAGGACAGTTGCTCTTCTTAATATTACACAGGCAGCAGCGTACTTGTGAAATGCGAAACCGTGTAGCCTTGCAGGTGGACAGAAATGGTTCAGGAGAAAATGGTGCTTCCATCATCAGGGCCGGGAAGAGTGTAGTCCGCCTGCGGTTACTTTATAACAGCAAAATGCAAGGACTGGCTGATCAGGTCCACGAGAGGGGAAGAAGAGATCGGACGTGGTCCCAGGCAATAGGAACGGTAAACAGGAAAACTGAGAAGAATTTGCAAGACTTTCGTGAATTATCTTTACATTTCGTCTTAATCACAATGTGAGTAATCGCGGTGTAAAAATCTGACAAATGATATCCTACAGAGTATATACATTAACCCTTTAAAGACGAAGCGTATCTGTTTTATATAAGGACTCAGTGCGTACCGCGCTGTAAACATTCTCCACTTCGGTTATAAAAACCAATCTCTTAATGTTTTATAAGGCAGAAGTTGCTGTTTGTTCTGAGATCCGTAAAAAACACATAAACGCAATGTGGGCACCACGTAGAATTTTTTAATGTTAAACCTAGTCGTACGTAAAGTTACCGCTAGGCTTTAAAAGGTTAAAGACGAAGCGTATCTGTTTTATATAAGGACTAAGTGCGTACCGCGCTGTAAACACTCTCCACTTCGGTTATAAAAACGAGTCTCTTAATGTTTTATAAGGCAAAAGTTGCTGTTTGTTCTGAGATCCGTACAAAACACATAAACGCAATGTGGGCACCACGTAGAATTTTTTAATGTTAAACCTAGTCGTATGTAAAGTTACCGCTAGGCTTTAAAAGGTTAAAGACGAAGCGTATCTGTTTTATATAAGGACTCAGTGCGTACCGCGCTGTAAACACTCTCCACTTCGGTTATAAAAACCAATCTCTTAATGTTTTATAAGGCAGAAGTTGCTGTTTGTTCTGAGATCCGTACAAAACACATAAACGCAATGTGGGCACCACGTAGAATTTTTTAATGTTAAACCTGGTGGTACGTAAAGTTACCGCTAGGCTTCAGAAGGTTAAAGACGAAGCGTATCTGTTTTATATAAGGACTCAGTGCATACCGCGCTGTAAACACTCTCCACTTCGGTTATAAAAACCAGTCTCTTAATGTTTTATAAGGCAGAAGTTGCTGTTTGTTCTGAGATCCGTACAAAACACATAAACGCAATGTGGGCACCACGTAGAATTTTTTAATGTTAAACTTGGTCATATGTAAAGTTACCGCTAGGCTTTAAAAGGTTAAACTAAGGAATACAGCCTCAGCTCATGGTCCGGGCGCTGCTAAGTAGAAGAAAGTGAAGGCAAACACGTCAGCTGGTGGGATGATACATACTGGATGATTTCCTTCATCTGTTTCGGAATTAGGGCATGGGGAGGTTACTTAGCGACGTTGTCAGTAACTTTGATTACACAACGTGGAAGGTGAATGACTATCAGTGTCACCCACTGATAAAATTGTAAACATGAGAAAGTCTGAGAAAGTTCCGTCCCAGTGTCACTCTGCCCACCAACAAATCCGCGCCCTGGGATTGAATCTGCACGTCGGAGATGACAAGGCGTCTACAAGCCACATGAGTTACAACATAATCAGTATTTCATTAAAGCACAGACACACGACGTTTTGAGCACTCGCTCTGCTTCCATCATCAGGAAAAATACCAAAATTGCGAATGCACTCTGTTGCGTAAATTGTGTGAAATAATTTCCGGATGAAAAATGAAGATGAACTCGATACAATTGCAAATTTTAAGTTATTCACACCATGCATATTCTTACAATTAATACATCAACCAACTCACGGACTTAATAAAGCGTTCATGAATTTATTTTATTAAGCGCATAAGTTGGTCGATGTATTAATTCCATGCAATTGGCCAAAAACGTAGGGATCATTATGTTTTAATTTCCTGATGACATAGAAGGAACCAACTTCCGAAACGCTGCGCGTCTTTTACAAAAAAAAAAATTCTGGATCGAAAAAGTCTAATGTCACCTCAAGAGCACAACACCGTCATAAACCTTCAGACTTACGGCAATTATTGTCATGTAGCACATCGAGATTCGGTTTCATTTACAGCTTTCAATGGTAATACACTCATTCCTTGCTCTTCGCGGAGGGTCAGGTTCCAAGACCCCCGCAAGAAGTGAAAATCCACGAATAGCTTCTTTTATTTGCGGAAAAAATTGTGACGGGAACTGCTTCTTTTGTCCTCAAACTAGTTGCACACCAGGCGGTACGGATCGAAGACCTGTTCCAGTTGTCTTAAGTTCTGATGCTCCTATCCACTGAAGGGTACGAGTGATGTATTTTTATTCTGGGGGCGACCCCGCAAATTTTGCGAAACCGTGAAGTACAAACCTGCGAAAAGCGAGGGATGAGTGTACTGTGTGAAGAGTGTGAGGGGTCGAGATGTACTTTCAAGGATAATTTACTTCTATGTCAGCATGGATCTGTCTCCCTTACCGAAGCTGAAGCCGAAATAATACTGTCCAAACAATAACAGGATGCGCCATTGAAACTATCTTCCCAGCGTATAAAATTTGCACCATTATGAAGCCTGATATTGCGTATGCCTGGTGTAAGAACCATTGTAAGTCCCTTGAAGCGGTGACGCTTTGCCTTTACGTATACCCTTGCTGCCCGCACCACAATTACGACTGCGTCCAGAGACGCAGGACACGGCGGCTTAATTCCTCGCCGCAACAGTTTAATCTTACAAAATGCCCATTCATTATGTGCGCTGTAGGATTACAGCATACGTCACGGCTCAACACAGCAGACTTAGCGGATCTCGTGCGCGACACAAGCAAGGTCAGTACTTCAAGTTCTGCGCCAGTAATTACAAGTAATTCTTGAGTGCCATCACGACGCTGCCACGAGCGCCGAGACTACGAATTTAACAACCCTGCATACTAATAACGTTTCGCTGCTCTCAGAGAGTTAAATGAAATCCATAGTTTGAAGGAATTTCCTCTCAACTGTTTGTTTCATTTGCAGGTTACGCCATAATTCTGTCAGTAGTTAGACGGAATACCATCCAAAGAACGGACGAGAGTACACGAGGATGTGGACAGGGTGTGGAAAGACGCAAATTTTGGCCAATTTAATATACTACCCTCAATTTGCCTGAGGAGTCTGAGATAGAGCGCGGGAAGCCCTAATGAGAATAGCGGTTAGTCAGGCGGGATTCAAACCGGACATCTCCAGAAGACAAGCCGAATTTGTCCCGCTTTTATCAACTTGCTACTTGAATGTACCTCATATGGGATTAAAAGGAAGACGAATAAAAAATTACGTAAGGAGGTGGCTTTACACTTCTCGCCAAATTTTATTAGGGCGATCAGTAAAAAAGGAAGATTGACATTTTGGGATAAGCAGCATGCATTGGGGAGTTTAGACGTGCTTAGAAGTTTTTACAGGAAAAGCTCAGTTGACAGACCAGGTATAAATGCAAGGCAGGGGGGGAATAATAAAATTTGCTTTAAAGAAGTATTGTGTTAGTGTGTACATTGAATTGATCTACCTCAGGATGGAGGACAGCAGCGGGCTTTTGGGAACGCAGTAATGACACTTCCTTTTACATACAAACCAGGCTATTTCTTGGCTGGCTGAGCGACTATCGGCGTCTCAAGATGACTTGACTACACGGGGCTACTTGTTAAGATTCGTTAAGAAGCCTGCGACTCTGCCATTCTCAGCCAGCTCGAACACTATAACTTAAAAAGTTTATTGTTTATACTTATTAATATACCATTTTTAACACCCTATTGTCAAAACCTCCCCCTGGTCTCCCCCCATGAACATTTCCTCCATTGCACTAAGCAGCAGTGTCACAAGAAAGGTATCATTCTTAAAATTCCGCTGCTCGGTGAAAATTAAGTAGGGGTGTTGTGTGTAACTCCCCCACCCCGGTAAAAGGGCCATTTGCTGTTTCTCTTTTACTGGCGATGTCACTGGCCGGGCTTCGAGCCTGCGACATGTGCATTAGTGTAGTGACATCATGTACGGAAAGTGAACGTGCTTCTACGAAGGAAGAAATTTCTGTGTGACAAACTTTTTTCGATGCCAATCTGTAAGATATGTACATCGTCTTTGTCAGATTTTCATTTAGAACGTAATTTATGTAACAGGTGCAATAATTATGGAGTAAAGACCAGACAGTGAGCTAACACATGTAGTGGTAAAATTTATATCGCTGCATTTATTCAGTAGATTCTCATAACGATGTTCTATTTCTTTACCTGAAGATATGGGGGCCCGTTTTATCCAGGGACATGGGTAAAACGGCCATTTTGTAAGGTTTCTGAAAATCTCTAATTTCAGAGGAACAACATTTTTAAAGAACGTATTAAAAACTATGCCACTTTCCTTAACAATTTCCGCAACTACTACTGTTCAGTCTGTGCCATTAAAATCAACCGAACTCCAGTTACATGATGATTTGCCTTAGGACGGCCGTTTTACACGCAATTCCCCTAAGTTCCGGACTAAAACACTTCACAGTTTTCAGCTAACCGTCATATTGAAGTTGCAAGGAAGTAATTTCCACTCCTTCATACAGGGTGATTCAAATGTAAAGGTGATTAATACCGCATAGGTTTAACAATTTGCACATAATCACCGACAGTCGTTCAAGCAGTCAAAAACTCTCTGTCTGTTATGGAACATATGTAAATTTCAGTGTTACGAAGAGTAGCCAACGAACCCAATACCGATTCGCATCAGTCCACATCCCCATACCGGATCCCCTTCAAATTAATTTTGATATTAACCCTTTAAAGATGAAGCATATCTATTTTATATATAAGGAGCCAGTCCGTACCGCGCAGTAAACACTCCGACTCAGTTATAAAACCCAACCAGTTAATGCTGTATAGGGAAATAATGGCTGTTTTTTTCTGAGATCCACACAAAACACATAAACGCAATGTGGGCAGAACGTCGAATTTTTGAATGTTAAACCTGGTGGTACATAAAGTTAGCGCTAGGCTTTAAAAGGTTACGTACCCATATATCTATATTCCAAAGTTAATGTTTTCCTTGCAACTTTTCGCAACAGATTTGCTTATGGCAGTAGACTAATATGACTTTAAGAAACAAGCAAGCCCGTGATATGAGACAGAGGCAAATTATCCGAAAAACGTAACCTGGGTAGGTCCCGCTATCCATCTTCTCTCCATGCCTCTTCAGGCATTTGGAATAAACGGGGAATTTTGTCACTGTCGAGTCTTGTCGTGTCCTTCACAATATCAGAGCGCTACTCTCTCGGGAGACAGTCAGGTGCTCATATGGGCTGTCATTCGTCTCCGGGCAGACGTATTGGCGCAAAAAATTGACAACGTACAGTTTGTATGCCGCCATGTCTAAAGTAATATATTTATAACAGCCTGTATATGTATTCCGGGTGTCTGATTAAATTCTTCTACTTTAAAGTATGCGAACTACAACAAATAACTGTATTATTTTTAGCCGTATTTAAATTTTCGTATAACGTAAACGAATGTATGAGATGACCGTGATGGACTGAATCCCATTACCACATTTATGTTGGATGCTGTTTACTGTTTCCTGTATTTACTTAAAATACAGTACTTTTAGAGAGTGACTTTTTCGTTCGTCGTTACGTAGGTAGGTAACGGTAAATCTGTCCCTGTGGTTATTAAGCACAACTCCATTAACGCATTAGGGTGAGTGAAAGTATAGCGCTGTGCTTTCTTAATCGCGGCATGAGATTGAAAGAGTGTTTGGCTTCGGGACCGGATGCTTTAGAGCAGGGGTTTTCAACTCGCGGTCCGCGGGCCGCACGCGGCCCTCTGAAAGTTTTTATGCGGCCCCTAAACAAATTTTTAATTTTGAGTGTAAAAAGTTTAATTCAAATAAATAAATAAATAAATAAATGCTAAATAAAATTCATTATGAAATATTTTAATTTTTGTACTAAAATTTTAAACTAGTTTTTTTGTTTTTTATATATAAAATCTGGGTTAATGTCGTAGAAAATATTGCAAGACTATAGTAGGGAATATTTGCAGGGTAGTTAGTAAGCGGCGATAGACAGGTTAGTAAAAAATAAACAGTGACAGATTTCTCACGAAAGATAAACTTTTTTTAATGCTTCTGAAATTGTTTAGACATGTCAATTAACAGTATCAATAATAAAACTTACATTTTTAGATTTTGAGTATGTATCGTTTTTCTAATCGAACCTAAATCCCTCTGAGTTGGCATAGCTTCTGCATCCTTTTTCCATAAATATTCTTGTGGGAATAAGTAGATAAAAATAAATCATCAACCATAAATAAATAAATAAAAATAACGAAACTATCCTCTGTGTGTTTACGTAGGGAAGTATTAGTGGGCAGTTCCTGCAATAAAATGCAAACTTTACTTTGTAAAACGCGAATGAGGCACACGAATCTTTCTGCCATTAAAATATGCCCTTATGCAAGTAAGGGTTGAAGATCCCTGCTTTAGAGCACATATTATGGACGGACCATAGACCCTGCCTGTGGGATACTGAGGAAAGAAGGATCCCAACGCATGCCGCGAATCGCAACCTAATGCCCGGTCGTCTATGCCGGCACTCAATATACTGATCTATCCTGGACCCCCTTACAGTGACAAGTATTTTCATGATATTCATAGCAGTGGAAAGATCAAATACGGAAGCGTTGCTACACTGAACTTGTGTGCACGCCTAGTGGTTAGCAGCCACACCGCCTCACACCCTCTTCTCCCACACGCAGTGACCCTCTAACGTACTTCACCGCCGACCGAACTAATATACTTTATGTCTAGTTTCTAATGTAAAATTCATTAAGCGTACGTCGACGCCTCGTTACATAAAAGGAACACTTTTTCCAAATGCATCCTGTTAAGTGAAAATTCATTAACTTTTTCCCATTTATTTCACTTAAAGTATTGCGTGTGTGGAATCTGATCTCTCGCCCTAACGGTAGAATGAAGATAAAGGATGGAATACTGAGGTTTCCACAGCGTTTACATTGAGGTTTCTGATAATCTTCTGGGAGGTTACGCTGTGTAGCGTTCTTACAGACCCTACCAGCGTCTATGAGGAAGAAGCTACGTTGCTTCGAAACGCAGGAATACGTCAAATTACAAGCTACACATCGTGAAATCGCAGAAAAGAAGACTAGGGAGATTAAATGAATCGTTGTGAACAAAATGCTAAGGAAAACATATGAACGTAAAAGAAAGGAAGAAAATAGAATGAAAAATGAGTGCACAGTGTTAGAGTAATGACGTTAATGGGGTGAGATGGACACGACAAGTAACACCCAAGGAGGCAATGGGAAGAACACACACACATTTTTTCGTTAGAAGTGAAGAAAAGAGAAAACTTGTAAGACACAGGCTTGGGTAACAGGATAGCATTAAGGTGGATCTTATGAACATGGTTATGAAAATGTGTACCGGATACATTTAGCCTAAGGCAAAAACCTTGTGAACAAAATAACAAACTTTCGTCTCCCATAAAATATAGTAATATTCATAGCTGCTTAAGAAGCACTGTGCTCCATTTAGTGAATTTATTTGAAACGGATTACAGATAATCTGAAATAATAATAATAATATAATAATAATAATAATAATAATACAGAATGGTAAATACAAGTCTATAGTTAAGATTTATAAACGTATTTCGTTATTGCAAGGAACAGTAATCGAATGGAAATAAACCGTATAAAATCAGGTGAATATACAATACAGTGGAAAGGAAACAAGATCTGAAGAAACAAGAACGAAGTGGCACCATTCAGTGTCTACAGATAAATGTTCGTTCGCTTCCGGAAGATGATGGGGTACCGACCCGCTCTGAGGACCAATAAGTCTCCTATCCGAAAAGATCAGTGGGAGGATCTATACTCGGGGTAAACCGGCCGGGCCTTATTGGCTACTTACGTCCAACTAGCGCCGAGGTGAAAGAGTGTAGTTTGTTTACACTAGCGGTACGCCTTCAAGGGAAGGGCAGAGGCAATTTTACCTTGACATCTGGAACGTGACAGTTACAAGGTTCTGATGTCGGAAATAACATGTTTTGTTAACATGGTGACGCAGTAGATGATATCTATAGCGCGAACTGATGAATAAATACTAATAAACAGTGAACAGTTGGACTGAGATAATACGAAGAAATTTCTATACTCGGGCTTAAATTTCCAGTTTTACGACTTCAGCTTTTCTATGTTCCTTATGATGCTGCAATTTTGCTACTTGGAAGCAACGTATGTAATCAAAGCGCCGTGATGCTTTGCAGCTACTGTGTTACTCAGCAACGCGCTATCTATATTGTTACATACTTATTCGTACTTTGGCGTACAGCACACTAATCAGGCGTCTTTTTCTCTTCGGTACATTTGTTAATATTAACCATGTACCTTGAATAATGGTCTCTGTGTAGTTATCTTCACAAATCTGGAGAAACAGCGAAATCGATTGAAATAATTTCGGGTCTCTGTGTAGTTATCTTTACAAATCTGGAGAAACAGCGAAATCGATTCAAATAATTTCGGGTCTCTGTGTAGTTATCTTTACAAATCTGGACAAACAGCGAAATCGATTCAAATAATTTCGAGACCTGAGGGGTCTATGAACTTTGTGCCCTCCTCATAATACATGCAATGGAGTGACGTCACAAAGTTGTCGTAAATTTGCAGGTAGTCGATAATATCGTAAGGAGGAATGACGTCTGTTGCTATGGTAATGACAGCTGCTTCAAAATGGGGCCCCATTATGTAGCTTGCAGCTATGGATACTTAGTTACAAAAATTCGGAATAAGGTTCAAATCGTTAAAGCGCTAATTTACGACTGTGTCCTATATGAATTTATTAGGCGAGGGGAACAAATCCTAGTCTAATACTCGACTTATACCCACGTTTTTGTTCATTTAGGCTGCTTTTAATGTCCGAATTATTTTATGGACTATGTGAGAAGGAATTCAGTTCGGACTGCCGGTAGTGCTTGCATGAAATGTTAACATACGCTAATAAAGTTACGAGTGATAAGAAACGGCAGTGGGTTACGCTAGTAGTCCTACGGAAGGGATGTTAATCGCTGAACAACGGAAGAAGTATACGAACATATTCGGAAACCCAGACTCTGATTTCCCTCGTATTGTGATCTTCTGGGATATGACACCGTGTTGTCTAGTAAGATGTTGCCAACGTTTGAGAGGAATACACTGTTATTGCTTCCATCTTCTACACTAAAGAAAACTACAGTAGGTTTTTCCAAACGCTGGTAACAGTACCCGAAACTACGTGATTTCATAACCCACAATGTCACATTATTTATCCTGATCACGGTTACAAGCCCGAATCTCACTCAAACCCACATGAGTAAATGAACACGTACGCTACATCTTATACCACACGATATGTTCTGATATATAATTGAAGAGCGGTATTGATTTCTCCCTTAATATTCAAATTTATAACCATTAAATTTAAGTAGTATCAATAGTAGGAAACAAAAATAAGTTTTATTTTATGCTGAACGAAAGCTGATTTTCCTTTCTCAAAAAAATGATGCAGACGTTACAAAATTTCTTGGAAGACTTCTTTCGTAAAACCTTTATCATTTCCTTCGTACAACAGTGTGATCAAAGATGTTCATATTTCAGTGATATCGTACGTATATTCAAAACTGTCAATTATTCGCACTAGAACTCACCAAATTTCGATACAACTGACTATGAGATTGACTGAACATTTGGCGCTTGTGTAATCAGGATAACAACGTCCAAACAAATGGGTCAACCTAATTGAATTCAACCCTTCATACCTTCCAATACAAAAGTGTGCACTTTCATCCTGTGGAAACATAAACTCTGAAACTCACTTCAAGAACCTACGGCTAAAATTATGGTGCACAGGCCCAAACAGCTAAAAATCATGTGACAAACAAAAGAAAACGTAGCCTATACACATTCCTACAGATAATGATAGGGGCAATAATTGTTGTAGTTCAGTAAAACAGACAAATGAGGACACATTGCTGTTTCAGTGGAGTGCAATGAAATTATTGCCAGAGGTTGAATCAATAAACTGACGATGACATGTGGAGAGGAATGCAGGGACAAAGCATCTGGAATTACAATCAAATCGATACAGGACAATACTGACGGCAAGGTATGCATCGGTAATGAACAATTCGGAATGGCATTCTGCCACCAGCATAATCCCTATTGAACACCAATCAATAACTCTGTACTCTTAACAGCAAGAAGGGCACAAGTCCTGACACTGGCTCAGTTGGACAGTGCAAAGTTTGAGATGAAGATGGAAGGATTTTAATGTGATGCAAAAGCTGCCGAGTTAACCCTTTAAAGACGAAGCGTGTCTGTTTTATATGAGGCCTCAGTGCGTACCGCACTGTAAGCACTCTCCACTTCGGTTATAAAAACCAGTCTCTTAATGTTTTATAAGGCAAGAGTTGCTGTTTGTTCTGAGATCCGTACAAAACACATAAACACAATGTGGGCACCACGTAGAATTTTTTAATGTTAAACCTGGCGGTACGTAAAGTTACCGCTAGGCTTTAAAAGGTTAAAATTCAAATGCTGCCTTTGTTCTCTGAAAGTCTCATATTTGTTTATTTATTTACTTATTTATTTATTTGTTGTAACCTATTTAAATTACTTATGGGTTTTAAAAATGCTGCGAAGACCTCAATGTACACAGCAGCGAAAGGTAGAATGATCAGGGAATGAGGAATTGGAAGGATGGAGGATATGTAAGGAGGGAAGGGGGGGGGGTAGCCTAATTCGAGTTATAATCCGCTAATTTTCTAGATGGACCGATAGCCACAAAAACTTAGCCAGGGAGACCTCTAGTTGAGATCTGAAACCGAGACCTCCCAGATTAGAAGCACGACTATTACATAATAAACCGTAACATTCAGTGAAAGGCTTAACAAAACATCCACGCTGCCCTGTTCAGTCTACATTTAAGGTCGTTAATGTCTTAAGTACTGCAGCAGGACTTCAAACACCGACATTAAACTCGTTTTTATCACAGCCCCACAGAAACAGTGGCAAGCCCTTAGCAGGACATTACTATTAAGCAGAGCAATATCAACTCAAAACATAGGTGACATGCATTTTAAGACCAACACATGTCTTACAAATATACCTATGCGGACCGTTCCAGCTCTCTCTCTCTCTCTCTCACACACACACACACACACACACACACACACACACACACATACACACACAGTTATAGACGAATGTAGAACTAACTGTAATCCATCAGCTTTTGAATATGCATTTTGCAAGCGACTTTGATCGACCTGTCTGCCTTCGTATATTCGAGTTAACAGAGAGCAGGACGCTTTGCAACAGTTCGTAGGCAATGGCTTCAGAACAATCTTTTAGCCCAGAGACACGGAAAGGACTTAACCAGTTTCGAAATTCAGGTTTCCCGCAGATATGTTTATCTAAACCCAGAAATTAACTATCCACGACATTCACAAAACATACATTGACAAATCATCATTCAGTGTAAGACATACAGAGTGAATTAACATTCGGACATGTCCTTAAGTAAATGCTATGTTTAAGACGTCAAAAGTTATACACGACAATCGTTAAAAGAAACTACGAAATGTTTCGAAAACATACTTTCCACCTCTTTCCTACTTCGTGTTGTATGGAAGTGAAAACTAGGCATGCCTATCCATTCCATTCGTATTCCAGACTGCCTGACCTCGGCCTATGTAGCCAAAAAATTGTCACTGACAATCAAATAGCACTCATTTGTATGATGCTTGTTGGTATTTACTAATGTGAAGATTTTTTACTGAAGAAATTTTGAAGAATTCGTAAATGTAAAGTTGGTAATGACACTACAACGTGGCTTCACTTACTGTCACTTACGCATATCCGTAAAAGTTAAAAATCGGACATGACAAAATGGCAGAACAATCCCAGAAATATGGACAACGCCTGCAGTGGCGCACACAAGACAAATATTGTTATTTCACGGGCAGTTTTTAATAAATCAGTGGTCTTAATGCAGTTACTACACATACCGTAACCGTGGTTTGTAAGTAATTTCTGGTTCATTTAAGACGGTATATTCGCTGAAAATACGTTGCGAAATGCTCTCCAAAGCGTGTCCAAACTTTTAATTAAAGCAAGGCATGAAAGCAATTAATGAACAAACACCACCTAGACATCTTATCATAAAGTATAAATATCGCAGTGAACCGTATCTAAAATTTCATCGAAATATATCCGAAGACTCATCAGCCTTCGGTAACCTTTATTTTGACCCTTAAAAGTAGGTGGCTTAGAATAAATACCGGTGAATGTCACTAACAGATGGCAGTACGCATCGCCAGACATGAATAGCTAATTGCGATTTATAAGTGGAAACAGTGGAAATCAGCTCAGCAAGGTTTTCACAACCAGACCTATTGCTGCAACTTGAATATCGCAAGCTGCGTCATACTCCTGCAGTACCAGAAGAAATGAAACTAAATAAACACAAAAGCAACTTTCATAAAAGTTATTTTGTCTGGGTTGTTTTTGTTTACTAAATTAAAAACAGACAAATTTACACTAGTGTGTATTGGATTAGAAACGTTCAATTTAAGTTTTTACCTAATAAAGTGTTAAATGCTCTCAGCAATTCTAGATTGCACACAGTTTACTGTGTTATAAACTAAAATATATGCCAATATTCATTTACTTGCTTACTGGCAAATTGCTCTTCAACAAGACTTTGAATGTATCACTGCATTATAGTTCCAGCCCGCTAGTCACACCGTGTGTCAGTCAGAAGATGCAACAGAGCAAGGAGTACTGAATTACTGCTCAATTACGCTACCAGAACAGAAACAAATACAGACACGACCAAATGCCTGACAACACAAGGCACACTTCACGCTGCTGCATGTGTGCTCCTAACATACACACCTGTAAGCGATATTATCGTCCGGAAACGTGCATTTGTGTTCAGAGTTATACTTGAAAATGGTATAAAAGACGAAAGGTGACAAAGAAAAAGTATATCAAAATAAAGCAATCTGTTATGTTTGCAAACTTGGTGTATTGGGCCTATCTATGTTGAAGCACCACTCCGTCGGCTAGTTCTTATTAAAATGTCCCCAAAAACAGGCACATAGTTCAACTTTATTTTTATAGACTTCAAATTTATTTTTAATAGAATTCCACATATCGTAGTCACGTTTCGAATTTCCTGTGTGTGACTAGTAACTCAAACCAGTGTAATGAACTGCCACCTTGCGGATTCAAGTCACATTTTGTGCTCTCCAGACAGTTCAAACTGAAGCCGTAAAAACGAAGAGTGCAGAAAAAGCATTGCACATCTAAGGCACCAGATTTACCCTTCAACCTGTCACAATTGACAAAGCACTTCGTTTATTTTCTTATTTTATAGGCAGCGAGTGTCTGAGAACTTGTTGCTAAGGAAAACATTTGGGCAGACGAGAGAGGAAGGAACAGCAAAATTGATAAAACTGCACTATGATGAGGTTCACAATTTGTCGTCTTAACCAAAAATTATTGGACGATAAAATAAAGGGAGATGGGGTGGGTGAAACGTGCTCAGCACTTGTGGGAAAAGATAGGATGTGACTACAGGCCTGCATCACTGCATAATATAAACATCAGGCATAACCCTTTGAAGACCGGCTGACATAAGGTACATAGAAGTGTCGACGATAGGGTAAGTCACGGAGAAGTGACAAATAATTCACTTCAGGGAAGGGGTACACTAATTCAACTTATTTCTAGCAGGAAGAAGAATAAGCTGTGTGACACTAAAATTATAATAGGCGGATAGAAAAATTACGACGTTGAATATCCCAAAGCAGGTACCGCTTGTCCTTCTGGTTAAAGTAGACTGGAGACAAAGCAGATTTTGGAATTGAAGAAATTAATTTAAAGGAAAGTGACCTGTTTGATTATTCATTATAACGAAATGTTTATAATTTAGGCAGGGCAGCGTCTTGGTGGAAATTTTGAAGCTAATGTTCAAAGGGCGCTGTGACAAGTACACAGTAGAGCGTACAATTTGGTACCAACCGAGCACTTGCCCTTCGAGCGAGGAGAGCCAGAGAAAACCTTGATGTGGTTGGCCGGTCCCAGGACCTTCCGGGTGCATCTAATCTGGTGGACCCCATACCTAAGGGGTCAGAACCCTATTCAGCTGAATTACAGAGTTACACTTTGTGGCAGTACGAACAGTGTCTTTAACTTTTAAAGCCTAGCGGTAAATTTACGTACCACCAGATTTAACATTAAAAAATTCTACGTGGTGTCCACATTGCGTTTTGTGTGTTCTGTACGGATCTCAGAACAAACAGCGACTTTTGCCTTATAAAACATTAAGAGACTGGTTTTTATAACCGAAGTGGAGAGTGTTTACTGCGCGGTACGCACGAAGTCCTTATATAAAACAGATACGCTTCGTGTTTAAAGGGTTAATTAACAACACGTGTTGCAAAAGGAAACACGTAAGCATAATTGGTGAGCAAAATAACGAGATTCAAATGTCATAGTAGATGGCCTACGTCATACCACTGAGATGTAGATGGTTACATTGTTATTTTAGTTTATTTCAACAAACGCATAATATCTGTGTTATTCTGTGTCACTTGCAAAGAGGAAATATTACCATCTTCCTAATGGACGTAAAGGAAGGTTTATGCTGTCTGTCGATACTTATCTACCAGATTTTACGGCGTCACGTCTTCGAAGAGGGAAATCTCCACAGTTGCCACCCCAACATGAAATCTCATGACACTATGCCTTTTCAGAATGTTTATGAACGAACATGGTGCGACTCCACTGTTTGTTCAGGTTTGGAAATGCAGATATTAATTAACGGCCACGAATATTGCTACCAGCAGACAAAATACCAGTGTTTACCTCACCAAAATTAATTCTGCAATCAGCAAAATAACTATGATCGGGGGTGCTAAATTATGACACAAAACAGTTTTTCTTTTAATCATGTACCATAGGAATATAAAATAATTTTCAATCCCATTCAGCCCTATGAGAGGTTGATGTCAATATCAATACACAGTGTAAAACAACTGGTAGTATTAAACATTCCTACTCGGCTAAACGCAGCAAATGCCAGTATATCCAACATGTTGCATGGGACCGATACTGTAGCGCATAAATTCGAGGCAGAAGTAAATCTGCGGAAACAATTTTTAAAATATCACTCAATATTTTAATAAAATTTCCGTAAGCAAGTAGCCACTTTATAATGTTTCATTCAGCCAAGCATCTCTATTTTAAGAACCTGTGTTATTAATGTAACAGCATTAAAACTGTTTCACATTTCCAGTGTACCTGCCGGTCTTTGATTTATATTGTCTAAGCAGCTTACAGATTATGTTTGCAGGCAGTAATCCCCAGTGAGATTGAAGGTTTTCACGGTATTTTAGATTGTGAAGTACCTGTATTCTGGGATGTGACAGAGCGTAGAATGGTCGATAAGTAACGCCATTCGTCGGCTACGTCGCATGAGACAGTAAATTTTATAGCCACCGCCGGGAAGATGTAAAGCCCGACATTTTCGATGTCTTCTGTCGATAGCTCTTTGTGTTATTCTGCTTGTATCTGCCACTCGCATTTATTCTACACTATCACCACTGTGTTTATCGTGCGTCATCCTGTATCATGTGACCGAGACGAGCAAGTGGACTCCTGTATTTTCCAATCTATCTCGGCCTTCAACTTGAGATTCGCGCACCTTACTTCTGCTAAGTTTTTAGAATACGATGTTTACGCGAAAAGTTTCCAGCCCATTCAAAAACACCGAGGCAACATATTTATTAATTTCACAGTAACCTACTACTATCATAGAGCATGGAAGAGATTCTGGTTCTTCAGGCTGTAGTTTCTTTGTAATATCTGCAGAGTGTTTACAAATGAAGGCTGCTATGTATGAGCAAAGCCCCAGAAATGAAAGGGTTTACGTAATGTGAAGGTAAATATACATCACTCACCGAGAGAGGCTAATAAAAGTCAAGCAGAGAACCATCCCCACCCCCCCACCACTCCGCCCCAGTCCTCTACCCTTGTAGGAAATTTTAGTTGGCGCTACGAACACAACCGAAAGTTAAACTGACGATTAGGAGAGATAAATCACACACACACACACACACACACACACACACACACATATACACACACACACACACACACACACACAGAACAACCCGCCTGCTATATGCATGATTAATAATTTGACTATGTGAACATGGAAGTTTCATAAATTATGCTCTACATAAATTTCGCTCAACCTTCTCTCTTTGACCTGTAACACAAACATAACTCCATGCAGCAGAGTTCTTTGATAAGCTGATAACATCTCAGCCGGTCAAGAAATAGTTCCCCTTGTTTAAAATCCGAATACACATGGCCATGTTTATAAGAGCCCTCCTGCGAAACTGAATCCAATCCCAAATTCTAAACCTCATGTAACTTCAATGGCTAACTGAATACCGAAAGCCCCATAAGAGAGAAAATACCATCTTTATTGTCCTTTTCTTATTGCGACACATACAGTTTTAGATCTTTACAAAACATATGCTCACAATGCACCCTTGTATTTTGAACTGCAGATTCTTCTAGACGCTATACACATACGTGTAATGCCGTCTGTGCTCGTGTTCTGCAGACCATAGCCTAACATTTTCAGTACATATGCAGCCGAACTAACGTCTATGCCGATGTCATTATCGCTGCACCAGCCTCTTTACAAGATACTTAGTGTTTCAGAACTGGCCACCAGTGGCAGTACAAGAAGCGAAGGCAGTTCTCCGACTTCGTTTATAGCTGGCATAACATACAAACCTCACCTAAACCGTATCGATTACGAGCTGCTGTTTTTGGGAAGTGTGTATTTTATAAAACAATGACACGTTACAGGTTTGTCACTTTGGCATTTTTCAATTCCCATGACAGTAGCTTGTAACTTGACAGTCCATATCACATTTATAAAATAACCCATACGATATATTCTGGACATGTTGGTAGACACACTTTTGTTCCTGTGCAACACCCAAAGGCAAACCGCTCTAGATGAAAGAATGCTAGCATGGAGTGGCAGAATTCGGATCCGTATGTAAACGCCGGACAGAACTGTAAAATTTAGTGAAATGGTGAGAATGGCGTATGTATCACTGACAGGTACCAGGTGCAAATATACAGCTGAAGTGAAAGAACAGTGGGAAATAAAGTTTTTGACTTGCTGGAACCATGTATTGAACGGAGATACGAGATACAGCCACAGAAAGTGCAGTGCTTGGGGGGGGGGGGGGTTGCATAATTTTTCAGAGAACGCATAAACTCTCTGCAACAAGCGTACATGAATTTAACCTTTTAAAGCCTAGCGGTAACTTTACATACCGCCAGGTTTAACGTTAAAAAATTCTACGTGGTGCCCACATTGCGTTTATGTGTTTTGTACGGATCTCAGAACAAACAGCAACTTTTGCCTTATAAAACATTAAGAGACTGGTTTTTATAACCGAAGTGGAGAGTGTTTACAGCGCGGTACGCGCTGAGTCCTTATATAAAACAGATACGCTTCGTCTTTAAACGGTTAAGAACGATGTGCATTTACTGCTTCAATCGTAGAAAGGTAAAGTACAGTAAGTAAAGTGCAAAGGTAAGTACATTCGCCATTAGTCCTTCGTCTGAAATTGCTATAAGGTACAAGTAAAACGAAAAAAAAAAGGCTAAATGTGTCGCAGAAGATAGCAAATACATACTTGAACTGTACAATACTGACCCGCGCCTTGTTCTTTGTCCATTTGTAAGAAAAACAATAAATTGTCCCAAGAGACTACCGTTTCACCTCTCCCACAGCACCAGCTACGTCTGTCTCGTCTCTAAGAGAGCCAATCTTCATTTCGTGAACTATAAAGAACACCACCGTAGCATGAAGAAACTGTTGACACCAGAATCCTGCGGTAACCTGAGAGCACAATATCGACTGCATCTGCACCATCAGCTTCGCTATGAAGAATATCTCACGGCTTGCCAAAATGGCGAGCCGTGGCCACAGGCCCTCCCTACTGAATAGACGAGAAGAGGAAGAAACACGTATTCCAGCACTCTCGCCCACGCGAAAGTGAATGAATCACGACAAGGTTGTACAAAGTGTGCAAGAAAAAGGAAAAGAAAGTGAACACCCCCCCCCCCCGGCCAAGTACTTTGGACGCTAACGTGTTATTCTTTTCACTCCGAAATGTGTGATACCAAATACCACACCAATCATGTCAGAAAATAGCACGAACATGTTTTGGAAATTTCAATCCTTTATCTCGGATATTTCGGTAGAACATTGCGAGCAAGAAATAAGAAGCAAAATATTTTTATACTGCTTTCACCGTGCATTTTTAATATATATAAAAACAAATACCGACAAATGTGCTGTATTTATGTAGAGACACTTCCATACCGTACTACATCATACCACCCGACATGTTTCGATGTCAATCCATCATCTTCAGGGGTACATTTTTACCATTGTCTTCACAAGATCAAACGTCGCACCATGAACAATTCATTACAAATCATATGTTCACTGCCCAATGGTGATGTCACAGCAGAAGCATGTACTGGGCAGTGAACATATGATTTCTACTGAATTGTTCATGGTGCGACATTTGATCTTGTGAAGACAATGGTACAAATGTACCCCTGAAGATAATGGATTGGCATCGAAACATGTCAGGTGATATGATGTAATATGGTATGAAACTGTCTCTTCATAAATACAGCGCATTTGTTGATATTTGTTTTTATATATAAGAAGCAAACTGTTAGTGTAGCGACTTAAGGCTACTGGGCTGTCTAGCCGTCAGACGGATTGCTGGCAGTGAACGCGTTAATCAACAGCTCCAGTCACTTTATTAAATCAACTGCACTTACACGCCTTTATTTTTAGGCTGCTTTCTAGTTTACTTTATTGAAAAATCAAAATTTATATAGTTCCTGATTTTTCAAACCTCATCTTTCATTTACAAAGTGTCTTTGGGATGTGACTCTGTTTAGTCTGGTATAAATGTACCTATGCTTCGGGGAAACCTACTGCTTCCAGCTTCAGAGTATAAGACTGTTCTACTGTGAACATGGAGGCAGTAGGTTACTCCGGCATGTCAATACATTTCTGCCTGACTGGAAGACGTCACATACGAGACGACAGTGGGACAGTTTTCGAATTCATCGCGATGAAAGACCACATCAGCAAAATTTATGCTCTTAACAAAAGGTGTGCTGACGTATGCAACTTTATTTCTCTGTTACGCTTTTATTTTATTCATAGTGAAGTTATTAGTCCCAGCAAGACTCAAGGCATTCCTGTCATTTTGTCTTCCTCTGAATTTCTGGATGACAATTCAAGTTGGCTAAATCAACAATGTCATCATCGCTCACTAAATTCAGGCCTGTTGTAAATCTCAACGTTCACACTGCCCAATGGTCTTTTAAGTCATAAAATCTTTGAAAGAAAGAGACTCCTTGCTCCAGATTAAAACCCATAAACATTTTCATTTTAGGTTTATGATACGATTAACATACGTAACCAATAATCGTGGCTACGGAAACTACGGCTTCATATCTTGCCTTATATTCAAGAAATGGCACGCATACCCATAAAAGCCAAGTTCCATACTACATCACCATTATTTCACACGTTTTCTGCTAGTAACGGCTGTATTAAGAAGACGTAAAATAATACGGGGTAATAATCTTACAGTTATTTTTAAAAACCTAGTCTACTATCACGATTAACTTCCATAGAGCATAGCCTTTCACAGGAAAATCTTTTCTCCATGTCTGCAACTTCTTACGCTGGTGTGTCTTTATTGATTACACATACACTTTGTGGATTTCCTAAATCCCTCCAGGCAAATTTCGGGGTAGTATTTCAGGCCAGGACAAGATGAATCGCTTCACATATTTCATAATTCATTGTTCACGTACCATAACAGCATTCGAGTCTCTAAACTGCAAAATATAAACGACAGGAAGTTGCTATGTGACCAGCATATACCAATTTTCAAGAGAATGCATAGCATACATTGCCTTATAATTCAAAAATTTTTGTACACAACTAGACGAAGTGTGTAGGTATGGCTGACAGACTTTAAATTCCTTAACGACAGTGTTTTGAATGCACAGGCTCTATAATTAAATGTCTTTTGAACATTTCATATTAATGTTAAGTGAGTACGCAGCTACAAGAGCGCATCGAGGAATAAATGTAAGTACTGACACAATTAAATGTACACCGACTCAGGACATTCACGAATATATGACAATCTGCAAAGCGACGGCCACTTTGATCCTGTGCCTTCACAATACAAGTCTACATCGTTGGATGCTACTTCGACAGCTTGGCTTTATGTGTAAGACGAAATGAAGAGAGATCCCGGGCGGGGGGGGGGGGGGGGGGTGGGATTGCAGTATACGTGAGGAAAGCAAGACGTGCTCACAGATCTGTACACAGAACACCAGAGGAAAAATAATAATAATAGCATAACGTTAAACTGAATCTTAAATAAACAGGGTGAGAGTGTTCTGAATTTATCTGAAAATAACGTACAATGTCTGCATCTTAGAAACTGAAGTGGAGTTGTACAAAACGACAAACTACTTGACTAGGTGCTATGTGTCTATCAGTAATTTTCCAAGAAGTTAGTTTTAGTTAGGTTAAACTCTACGCAGTGCGACAATCGGCTGCGTTATGCCGTGTCTTCATACTCAGAACTCTGTTGAATTCCAGCTGTTCCGTTTGTGTAGCATATAATCAGACCTCATCCCAATAATACAGAGTTGAGACCTGGATAATTACACACAGTGGGCGACGGCATACTGTCGTGTTTCAAACGTAGCTTCCTCTGTCTTCCCAATGCAGAGTACCGAATGGAGATCATCGACATTTTAAATCCAACAGAGCGTCGTTCAACGAACTGAATCAATGCTGTGACGTCTGTAAGACCCCACACCCCCACCAGCTCGAAACAACTCTCTTGGGATTTTGTAAGGGATGTGAAACAGGGGCATACGGGACATGACTGTGTTCACTGGCTAACTGATTCTTACGTTATTCAACGATGATATTTTAATAGCAGGGGATATGCAGGTTTTAATAAATGGAAAGAAATCGGTGTCACTTTATTCTTGATAAGAAAGTCAGAAAACGGAGATAAAATTGTAGGACGAAAGGGAAGGTGTGAAGAAGGTTAACAAAATTCAGCAGGAATGAAGACAACTGCGGAGCAGAAAGAGGAGAAGAGGAAAGAGGAGGAGGAGGAGGAGGAGGAGGAGGAGGAGGAAGAGGAGGAGGAGGTAGCGAAGGAGAGGACGAAAAGGAAAAAGGACATCTACGTAAGTGAAAGTACATATGCCATTCGATGTTCAGAGTCGAATCTGAAAGGCGAAGACACTAAAATAACACTGCGGTGGGAACTGAAAACGGTAAAACCACTAAGACATGAAATCAATAATAAGAACAAGAATAATAATTAGTATAAGATGGTAAACTATTAACACAGACGAGATTTTCAATCGGGCTTCATTATTAGTGACGGTTAATTCGCTGGTTATTATCTGGTTATTACCCACAGACACTGATTTGCTTAGTTGGAACCAACATCAGAGGCTTTGTTACGAAACTGCCGGTCACTCAGCTAGTCAAGAAATTCCCCGACATATACGGTAAGAAGAAGTCCATATCCTTTTTCACAACAGCCCGCCACTTGACCGCAGCATGAACCACATGGGTCCAGTCCAAGCTGCCACCAAATATCTATTTGATTTTATTTCAATTATTGACTTGTTTTCAATACTCCATTCATTGCAAGCCTACTCTAACACAAGACGTATCTTTCGAAAACAAATCCAGGTGCCACTAGCAAACAAAATGTGCCTATATGAACAACCGTAAACGGTGCATACATTATACCAGCATCCTGAGTCTAAGCATTAACGTTTCAAAGTCCAGCGGTAAATTTACGTACCATGATGTTTAATATTCAAAAGTTCTACATAGTGCTCACATTGCATTTATGTGTTTTATATGTATCTCAGAACAAACAGCAACTCTTGCCTTACACATCATTAAATGTTTGGTTTTTATGAACAAGGTGGAGTGTTTACTGCGCGGTATGCACCGAGTCCTTATATAGAACAGACACAGTTCTTCTTTAAAGGGTTAATGTCGCAAATTCTGACAAATGTCCCTAAGATACTGTGATAAGAATTCTGAAACAGATTGTACATGCCTGGTGTGTACGCACGGTAACAGATTCTTAGAACCTTTCTCAGCCCAGACATTGTCTGTACAGAAGAGGAAATATGTCAGTAAATTAGCAGCTCATTAGGCCTTCCCTCGCTTCCCACGTTAGCTCCGGCTTATTTCAGAATGTGCTTGGAGCTTGTCACTGAAGCCTAGATGTTCAAAGCTGTCAGTGATCTTGAAATCCGGTATGGGGAGACAAAATTAATCTTTAACGGAAATCAACGAAACATCGGGAGACAACTGTAACAGGTCAAAACCAAATTCTCGAAAATGTTAGGAGTAGATTAAATTCGGGAAGTGGTTCCTATCAATCAATTTAGAATATTCTGTTTTCCCTTTTCTCTGGCAACATTAAAGGTACAATATAAGAACCAAAAATTCTACGTGTTGTTTTGCATGGGTGTGCAAATTGGTCTCTCCACATAAGGAAAGAACACAGACTTTTGGGCCTGAGGAGAGGGTGCCGAGATCATATGGACGCAAAGGAAGGTAACAGGTAAGTAGAATGCATTATACAATACGGAGCTTGAGAACTTGCATTCTTAACCAACATATTATTAGACCGATTTAAATACGGAAGAATGAGAAGAATAAAGGATGTTGCATGCATGGGGGAGATGAGAAATAGATACAAAATTTCGGTCAGATCATTTACGAGGAGGTGACCACTTGGGAGATCTTGGGGAAGATGGAGGCGTTGATTTAGGCCTACCAAAATATGGTGTGAAGGCGAAAACTACGTAGATTCACCTCACATTATGGTCTTCTCTTGGATTTCCGCGCCTTGTAGTGCTTAAATTACCGACGTTTCGTGGTAACATATTTCCTCCATACTTAGGGTGACAGAGATGGTTTAGATGGATGCTGAAATCACGCGGAGCAAAATAAATTTTTGTCGGTTATGCAGTACGGTCCTACATAACCAATAATTTTTTACACGAAACGTCAGAAGTTGCAAACACTACAAGAAGCAGAACGCCCCTTCCTCCAAAAAACGCAATGATCTTATCAACAAACCGCCGTGACAGACCAAAAAGTAGATTCACTTCGCACAGAATAAATCCGAATTTTGTGCCATTGTGAATATGCTAATAATCTTCCAAGTTCATATACTGCAGAAATTCCCTCAACATGCGAGCGCTTATCAGCTGTTCAAGAAGTACGTAGCCTTATATAGCACAATACAGTATACGTGTACACTTGATATGACATCAAATAAAATGCCTACTCTCGTAATATTTTGTAAAATAAAATTATATGAAACGCTTTTATATATTAGCACCGATTACAAACAAATTAATAATGCATATGCAATGCGACGTGTAAGAAAAATTCATTTGTACAGGAAACCCACAATTTTCGCGCATAGTTCACGCCACAACTGACGAATTTTTCATATGGTGGGAGGAGCTTTTCTATTCCCTGTTAACATCAGTTCGTGTCCCGTGTTATCAGCATCGTGTCCAAACTGTTCCCACGCCGCGATCACGTTTTAAACTTGCGGGGGCCAAGATTTCGATTCAGCACTGGAAACAGATGATAATCACCCGACAACGAATTTCCCAGATATAATCACAATCGCTCTACGTTCTTCAGTAGGAAATTATACGCTATGCAAATTCTTTTATGAATGACCCTTGTACTTACATTGTAAGTGGAAAATCTGATAAGAAAATTTATGTTTTTGGAATGAAAGGCACTGTGAATATGTAAGGCTATATTTAATAACGATATATATCATCCATGTGAAGTTAAGCGTTTCAGAATGTAATATGTCCATAAGCAGGAAGACGTGTGAGCCGTTGATATTTTGGTAAAATAATATAAAGGTATAAGCATCACTGTCTACATTATGCAAAATTACTTTTCAAAAGGGAAAAATACAATAGCCATGAACAACGGGTGACAGAGGTAAAAGCCCGGGATAGTATAAATTGCGACTTTGAAACCCCCCTTCCGAACACAAGAAAAACAACAAAAATAGACACTAAAGTGTTTTATGTGACAACAAACTCAAGATCAGTAAGTTACTTGAACGTTGTATTTATTAGCCCAGTCGGTATAACTACCACAACTACGCTCCTGTGGGATATCAGGCAGCGTAGAGTTACAGAACCACCACTGCGCTCCCGTGGGATATCAGGCAGCGTAGAGTGACAGAACTACCACTGCGCTCCCGTGGGATATCAGGCAGCGTAGAGTTACAGAACTACCACTGCGCTCCCGTGGGATATCAGGCAGCGTAGAGTGACAGAACTACCACTGCGCTCCCGTGGGATATCAGGCAGCGTAGAGTGACAGAACTACCACTGCGATGCGTACTATCACACAGGAGCGCAGATCTCATCTACATCCGGCGGCGGAAGACTGAAACCACGCATGGTATAATAACTAGGCTACGAGCTGCAAGGCCAACATTTCGAATCCCGAAAGGGACAAATGATTTTCTTCCTTGCTACAAAAGGCCAAGAATGCGTCTGCCCCCCCCCCCCCCCCCGCCCGCCTCGTATTCAATGGGTTGCGGGTACTGCTGTTCTTTCCCAAAGGCAAACTGGCTAGCGCGTGAAGTTAACCACTAAGCCTTTTTTTAAGTTAGCCATACCGTTGTGTTACTTACACGATGAAAGAACAAAATACCATAAACACAACTAAAATGTCCATAGAATTCCTTGTTGCAATATGTTTCGACTGCAATGGGTCATCTTCAGACTAAAAAAAGTTTAAAAACACATAAAAGAGAGTAATACGATTGTGTTGTAATTACTGATATCTCCAGCCCTAAGCGAGTCACTATCGACTGCAATATCCCCACCCACAACAATAAGCATAAGCTTTAAGCTATGTGGTGTACTACGTGCATAATAAATTAATTTTCTGTTTGCGGCTCAATAAAGTATATGTTTTTGATGGGTGGTGTATATAATTGAAGATGATTAACCTTTTAAAGCCTAGCGGTAACTTTACGTACCACCAGGTTTAACATTAAAAATTCTACGTGCGTTTATGTGTTTTGTACGGATCTCAGAACAAACAGCAACTTTTGCCTTATAAAACATTAAGAGACTGGTTTTTATAACCGAAGTGGAGAGTGTTTACAGCGCGATACGCACTGAGTCCTTGTATAAAACAGATACGCTTCGTCTTTAAAGGGTTAAATTATAAGAAGAACAAGGGCAACAAAGGCGTTGGGAAAGGAATTACATAAGGCCGGTATAAGCATTGCTACTGATCGGTGGAAACACGAGCAACATGAACAGAACACACGGTGACATGACTTATTTTCTGTGGGTTCGTAGCTTAAAGAGGAGTGAGCTGATACTTAAGCTATCGACTGAAACCGTAACGCAACTTGATCCTTGCAGTTGCATAAAGTGGCAACCAATCGATCTACTTAAAGCGATAGCTACTACATCGATTGTAACCATAGCACAAATTTTAGAGCTTAGCGTTTTGGTGAAGTGGCAGTTAATATGCAGAATGAAGCGATAGCTAATCCACAGACTGAAAATGCACAGGCATCATTTTATGTGACAACTGTTGGTAGTTACTGCCAGTCGACTCGCTGAACTTATAAAACTTCGACACGCAGTGAATGACCTGCATGCCAAATGCGACGCTTATAAGCGAGCCGACGGTGAACATTTCTAGGATTTTCTTGAAACATGCTCATTAAAAAGCTAATGTTAACTGAAATACACTGAACTGTAAAACGTGGACCCCGGCTAAGGACAAATTAAAATACGGCAAGCGCTGGGCTGCCTGCCGTTATGCGAAACAGTCTGACTGAAGAGTGATGCGGTATGTCAGATAAAATAACGTTCCTGTACAATACAATCTGTACAACTGTGTTGGTGGGTGAAGTTTCAGACAATCTATGGACTGAACTGATAGTTTAGCCCATCGACCTGTGTGTTAACTTGCTATACAATATTCCTTTGCAGCATTTTGAAGGCCAGTATACTTAGAAGAAAGCACTGGATTTCAGAAACATAGGCCGGCACCTATTGCAAGTGGTTTGGACGCTCAAGGAGTCACTCCAAGTGCCTTTACTATTTGTCTTCCATATCATCTCTTTACGCCTTACGTCTTAATTGACACACGAAATTTAGAGTACTGCATGGAGGCAGCAATGAATTGTTTTTATGCCTGATTAAATTAATTATCAAAAACAATATATGACGTTACCCATTATTTATGTTATAGTGAAATGGGGTACAATTAGCACAGAAAATAAGATTCTGGAGCATTTCGAATTTAACTGAGGACAAATCCACATATACACTTTATAAAAGACAAATACAATTTAATTTCCTGGGTGTTGTGTTACTTTTACACTCAACTGTTAACAGCAGAAATCAAACTGAACACGGCTGCTGAGTGACTCTGGTTCACTTGTACTATCTATCTGCCTGCCTGCCTGTCTGTCTTGTCTCTCTGCATGACGGAAGTTCTCAGCAGCTGAGGACCGCGTAAAAGGAATCGAAAATGAGCAAAATAGGAAATTATCATCCCTAAATAGAACGTCAGCTTTCCAAACGGAATCGTTTTAACAGTTGTTTGGCTATTCTGTCGGGTCGACATGAAGGATTTCTTCTTTCGACCAAATTAAATTACAGCAGTACTCAGTGAAGAATGCTTTTAATAATCAAACGTTCATGAAACCTCAAGCCTGTAAACCTATCATACTTAAACTCCACACATCTACTTTATGGTAATGAAATTTAAAAAAAAAGCTGTGAGCGAACTCAAGAGATAATCCCGACAGGACAGACCACAAAATGAGCGTAGGAAAAAGTAAATGTGGCATTTTGGATAACTCAACATGAAACTGGCATTACACATAATGCGGAATTAAATATATGTAAATTAATATGCTGCGCTGAGTAAGTAGTCAGAGAAGGTAACTTAAAATCAGTGATAGGCTATGCCTACATACCGACTAGAAGAAAGAAAGAAATGACGCCCGTTTAGGAGATTATTGGACGAAACGACGCCGAAATTGGCCAACACACGGTCCAAATGTGTTATAGGTGATGATGATGATGACCCTGATCATGACGATGGTGACGATGATGCGAATTGCTAAAATATCGGATTAATAACTGACCACTGAATAACACCATGCAGGCGAGCCTTTGCAAAGGTGGTGATTGTGATTATAAGACGGTTAAAATTCCCCTCTTATTACAGAACCTCAACAGCCGTTGTCATTTTCAAAGTGGCAAGTCATTCGAGCCTATCCTGAGTCCGATAAATTCAGCGCACACCCTCACATTGCAATTGGTAATATATATTTTAATATTATCCTCCCTCGTATATTTAGGTATCCCAATTGATGTAGAAATGTAACCCACAAATCACTTAGCAACCTCGCACAAAAAACTGTGTTCATGTAACAAATAGCGAGAGAAGTATCGTTAAAAATTCCAGCGACTTAGGCAAACACATAATTACATTTGGTTTATACATTGACTGCTGTAGAAACAGTGGATCTGAAAAGTACAGTCTGATGCATCCCGCATTTCTTGAACCCCCATCCTCGCTCCACCTAACCCCATTTCCCTTCAACTTCTTTAAAACTTTCTCAATTTTAACTCAATCCTTTTTCACAGACATTCTCGACTTCTGAAATAGAAGTCGCTTTCCTCTTACCACCCTCATCCTTCCACACACAACCCTCTTAACATCCAGCCCCCGTCCCAACAGTTTTTTTATTTCTGTTCTTTCCCTCTTCCACCCGCAATTTTTTGTTTTCAACCTTTCCATCCCTTTTGTCAAATACGTAATTTCAGTCCTCGCAGCACCACTAGTCTTCAAATGGTAGCATTTTTTAATTTTAAAAAGAAAATCCGAATCTTTGAATAAATCGTTTTTCTTTGGTCTTTTACTTGTAAAAACCACACTGATCTCCAGTAATTGTTTAGCAGCAGGGCAAAATTATAGTTTGCATTACAGTCTTAAATAAGCTTTTATATCTATGTATATATATGTGTATATATAGGTGTTTAACTTAGTTTTCCTGTGCTTAGATCAACCATCCAGAGGTGTATCCCATTCCATGGAACAAAGTCCTTGCCGAGGGGATAACATGTCCTGAGCTAGTCAAGAAATTCCCAAGATTTTATGGCACCCGAAGGTTCATTACAGCATTCACAAGAGACCGCCACCTGTCGTCCTGGGGACGATTCTACTTCAGTCCAAAATTCCGTATCGGAAAAAAAGGGATACAATTTTTTTTAAAGGTAGGATGCGACCTGGCACTACGACAAATAGCACAGACCTTGTGCCAGACGATGTCAAAACGAAACCGTCTGGGATCAATGGCTGCTAATTACGAAACCGGAGGAAAAGACTGAGGTCCAAATTCTTATGGCACATCTCGTATTCTGTGCAAAGTACACAGTGACCTCACAAGTTCTCAACAGAAGCGTTGTAAGATTTTAAGCCATCAAGAACGCCAAAAGAGTAACTATCACGAGAAACGCCGATTACAGTGGTCGCGCGGTGTAAGGTGTGGGTGTAAAGCCGCTCGTTTGCTGGAATTGCGGGTTCAAATCCCGCCGGGGGAATGGTTGTCTGTCTTTTCTCAGTGTTGTGTGTTGTCAGGCAGCGGTCTCTGCGATGGGCTAATCACTGGTCCAGTGGAGTCCTATCGAGTGTGGTGTGTCTGAGTATGAACCTGAAGCCTCGACAAAGAGGTGGCCCTGGCCCACTGGGGCCTGTTGCGCCATGGGGAAAAAATACAAAGAACGTCATAATTCATACACTTTTTACAATAGTGTCAAGGTCATTAAATCAGGGCAAATGCGCAGAAAATATAGCACAAAAGGGCCAAAAAAGAACTTAAATAGTTTTTCTAGGGAAAACCTCAGGGCATTTAGGCATAGAGAGTAAAAATACAACAATTCTGTAACTGTACACAAGGACTAACAATTCTACTGCGGTCATTCCTCTACATTTACTAATAACAGAGCTAAAATCTACGTGCAGTTTTTGTTACAATCGCTTGTAGCGGTGTTGCTAGGATACCGTAAAACATAAACTGTCTGGAGCACCAAAGGTCTACTTCCGGCGCACGGAATTTAAGAGATACAAAATATTAACCCTTTAAAGACGAAGCATATCTGTTTTATATATGAGGAGCCAGTTCGCACCACGCAGTATACACTCTCCGTCTCGGTTATAAAAACCAATCTCTTAAAGTTTTTGTTCTGAGACCCACACAAAACAGACAAGTACAATGTCAGCACCACGTAGAATTCTTTAATGTTAAACCTGGTAGTATGTAAAGCTACCGCTAGGCTTTAAAAGGTTAATTACATTGTCCCTAACTTTTGTATGATAGGACATGCGCACAGGTGGAGCATCAAATCTAACGTAACAGAGTAGCGGGTGTGCGAAAAATCAGGGCTCAAAAACACCTGTCAGTCACAAAAATAAACCGATCTTTAAAACTGTCCGACGTAAATGAAAATTTCAATACGATACTTTTCAGTGAATTTGAACATCAAATTTCATTAAAAGTCCTTCAGCTATACTCAATTTCTTGTACGCCTGAAGATGGACATACCCAGCTAGTTTGGTGGACGCTCCGCAGAGATGCGCATGCATCCAAAAATGGATTTTAAAATCAGACTTAACCCACCGACGATAAAGTTAAGTTCACCAAGATAGGCAATGTATGTGTAACGTAACATTATTGCGCGATCGCGTAAGAAATGTTGTAATGGAAATGCAACAATGCCTTCTAGTGTACTTTTGAACTACGAGTCACTGTCAACAATATAAGAAAACCAAGTGTTGTAAACAATGCTTTTATGGCGAATTTGTCTCCGGCAACAGTAATCGTACTCAGGTCTTCATGTACAGTGCCCGACGTTTCCTCGACATATTTTCATAAAAGTTCCCAATATCAAAATCACGGACGTCCATCCAGTGGCAGCCTCACAGATATACGTAAATGTAAACAGACGGACGTACATGACGAAGCCAACAGGAACTTGCAACGGCTATGCTAACGTACCTACAAATGTCACTAAAACTAAGATATGACAACGTCGAACGTACCTACGATGTGTTCAAGAGCCTCATGGAAGAGCATCTAAGAGAGACATAGGCAGATGTTCCCTTGAGTCGGGAACACTCGGAAATTGGCATTCCGTTGAATTATGGATACGCATTTTGTTCTCTGTCACAGAGCTCTGTAAGTAAACATCTAGCATAACGACCCACTTAACTTCGTATTGGTAAGGAATATAAGCTAATACAAATTTTAACCGCCTGGTTTAGAACGGGTAATGGCACAGAAGAAACAAACAGTCCCACCCTTAGGTTACGTCTCGCTACAGCCTGTTTCACAGCTTTTATTCTTCATTGTTTTTAGTACGTACAACGGTTGTTGACGTTTATTTGCGTTGCACATATACAAAGACAACAGGCAGTGAGTGAGAGAGAGAGAGAGAGAGAGAGAGCGAGAGAACTTCTCAAGTTCAACATCTATCTTCCGTTATTGTGCAAAGATGTATTGATCTCTGAAACATACATACCGAGCCCGGGAAAACTGGTTCCAAATGAGATTCATTTTATTCTTAGGAATCAGAGGAGGAATTTCTTCGAGAAGTTTTGCTTCGATGCGGTATCCAGAAGGCCTGGCAAGACTTCATGCATCACAGGCACAAGGATTTTAATTTAAACTCTACGAATGTTGGCAAACAAGTACAAAGTTTTAATTGGACAGCAATAAATGTTAAAACACATTCTGGGGAAGAAGTCAATGATTACGGACTTCTTGGGTCGAAGTACGAGATACACGATTTGGAATATTATTTAATTACCACAATACACCGACATAATAATAATAATAATAATAATAATTCCATGGAGCAGAGTCCTTCTTGAGAAGCTAACAGGTCCTCAACTAGACAAGAAATTCCCAGAAATTTTATGGAAACCGAAGGTTCATTACCGCATTTACAACAGCCAGCCAACTGTCCCTGTCCTGAGCCAGTTCCATCCAGTCCATGCTTCCGCACCTCAATTCTTGAAGATCTATTTTAATATTATCCCCATCTACGCCTGGGTCTCCCAAATGGTCTCCTTCCCCAGGTCACCCCACCAAAATCCTGCAGGCTTCTCTCCTTTCCGCCATACGTGCCACATGCCCCGCCCATCTGATTTTTCTCGATTTCATCACCGTGATTATATTTTGTGATGAGTACAGACGATGATGATGATGATGATAGTAATAATAACAATAATAATAAAAATAATAATAATAAAGTTCAATGCACATTGTTATCCCGAGCTCACTTAGAAGTGATATTAACGTCTTCTTGAAGACGTCATAGATTACTGTGACCAACCGTTATGTGTGTTTAACTCCTCATATATTTATTTGGGTCCATTCTCAGGGGCTAATTTATCCATCTTTCCAGCCGAGTCGAATCCAATCTGACTTCATAACTCACTGCAAAGCTAAGCTTTTTCCTTTTTCATTACTGGACATTTTCTTTTACACGACGTTACTTTCAACTTTTAGCGCGTACCTTTCCAGTTACACTTAATGCACTTCTTGATTGATGTACTTGGCCAGTTTGTGTGCTTATTTTAAGCGGCTCCTAGACGGTCAATATTACTGCCCAATATTTTTGCCTTGAATTAGTATTGTGCAATGTGTTTCTCCCTAGACAACTGAACACAAAGAAAATTTGTGTTTACATTTGACTCACAGACGTAGTTTAGCCAGAATATTTTGTTTGGGTTTGCCATGCAACTAGGTCTGTGTTCCAAGAATAAAAATTAATGCAAAAAATTAACAAGAAGAGCAATGTACGTATAACGTAACATTGCCGTGCGTTCGCGTAACCATCGTTGCCACAGAAAGGCAACAAACTGTTCCATTTGTATGGCTGTTGACCTGTATGTAGCTGTCAACAATATAAAAACATTTGTTGCCATGAAAACGCAACAATGGGTTCTCTTTGCACTGTTGTCGAGCTACAAAATATTTCGTAATGCTGTTAACAGTATAAACATACTTACGTTTTCATGTCAAGTGCCTGATATTTTTGCCCTATTTTAACAAAATCTGGAGTTTCTTGACAGATTTTTGTAAATGTCGCCCATATAAAATTTCACGAAAATCCATTGAGCGGGAACGGTGTTGACACGTCCGGACGGACAGACGGGCAGACGGATAAGCATGACGACGTTAAAAGGCGCTTTTTACTACCTATGCGAAAGTGTCTGAAAAATAATGGCCACTGGATCAAAGAACGGCACAAGCGAAGACCACAGTACACACAAGCAGTCCATTGGATGGGAAACGTCGGTAACTAAGGACCAGTCTACGCTACGTAACATCCCAGAAGAATACCGTGGCGGAAGCCTGAAATCTCGCATACTATTTTTCTTTCTCTCCGGATTAAAAGGCAAAGTTGTCCCTGTACAGGCCTGGACAGGCCCGTAGGGCTTCAGGAGGTTGAGGCTCCCAGATTTCCAGACAATCGGCACACGAAAGTGGTAAGGTTGTCAGCCATACGGACCGGCGGCCTTTGCCCCTCAGGAAGTATTCCTGGTACTCATTTCTTTTAGAAGCTGAGTCGATCCCAGGACCATAGTGCGGCCGGAAGGAATATGTCAATAAGAAATTCCAATGACTCCACAGGGAATCGAACCCGCAACCTTCCGGCTTGTAGCGCAGTGCTTCCATAAACTGAGCCACCGAGTACCCCTTCTCTCCGTAGCAAGTCACAGAAATTAACTAGAGGTATATTCATTTTTCCTGTGACCTGACAAATCTCTGGTCGCCTTATTTAAGTCTGATGTGACCTAAGAGCGATTCATGTGCTACAATTTGTCATATACTTTATCCAGTTGTTTCCTAGTGGTCGTCGTCCTGCGCTACCTGACCGAGCACTTCACATAAACTGATTAAACTGCTGTTGCGCTCAGCAGGCAGCTAGAGGCATAACGTGCGTCCAGAAAGTTGGTTATATTGCATCAAATTACATAGCGTCACATCCCAGAAGACAGTAATATTCTTCGAGGCTACTAAACTTCATCTGGTCACGAGCCAAATGTATTTCCGATCCATTAGTTTCACGTCCCTGTTGATTTATTTGAAGTATTTCTTTTTCGATCAACAGGTGTTATTTTGCCCTCGCAGTATGCTTTATTTACAGACATACTTTGTTCGCTGGAATTACAAGCACTCAACGCTAAACGATTAAAATTTCATTTAGTTGTTACATTTCAGTTCGCTGAATGGTTAACGAAACAGAAACAAAAAATGCCAGCTGATTCGGGAAATTTGGTGTCTGTAATGTGATAACATAGCCTACACACATTCGTCTGTGAAACAAATTAATATCAATAACAATGGACGCGTATTTAACATCATTTGTCTCCGCTATTTGCACCTCTCGTGATCCCAGAGTGCAGTTCAACCTCAGGCAAGCAAATTTTGTACAGGAAGAGTTTATTTGCACACAGGATCTTGATTCATTTAGACCCAGTCCACGGAATATATTTAGATACGTCTTCTGTTACTATTGCTTATGCTGGCCTAAGTCAACAGCCGGGAGGGGTTTATTAGAACGTCATCATTGTTCAGAGCGCTGTAGACTACTGAGAAAAATTTCACTGCACGAAAGACAAAGGAATAAAACTCCTGGAAAATGTTTCAGTTTCTCAACTTATCCATACATACCTCTTGTACAGTACATACAATTTCCTTTACCACGTTCACATGACTGCGTCACTGTATTTCAGACGCTACTTTAAGACAATTTCCGGCACACCCTAATTTAAAGATCAATTTTAATAATATCCTAATATCTACACATTAGTCTCCGAAGTGATCTCTTGTCCTCATGCCTTCAGACTAAACTTTTGTATGCATTTCTTATCTGCCTCTTGAGTGATAAATGAATAGCCCATGCCCATCACCCTTGATTTCACGACACTAATCACATCGCATGAACAGCAATAACTGTGGATGCCATCACTGCGCAGTTCCATCAAAATCCTGCTACTTTTTCATAGATCCAGAATTCTTTTAACAAAATTTTATTTACTGTCTGCCCACATATGGCGCAATAGTTAAAGTACTCAGCATCAAGGTAATTACATTAGTGACAGCATTCGAACAGAAAGATAAATTCTACACTTCAATATGTTCCTTATTTACATTCTACCGAAAAAAAGTGCCATGAAATTCTTGAATATCTTATATCACTTTAAAAGCTACAACACGCATAGATGATACACAAGGCACTTCCTATACAGCAGAGAACACACTGCATCTCCACTACAAAGACGCCCCTGTTTATTGTAAGAACCATTCGGAGCACATCTACATAACGTCTGTGCACAAAACGCAGTTTCAGAATGTCGCAGCGCGTGGTATAAAGGGTTACCACTGTATTTTAAGCCCTTAATATCTACTAATACACCACCACCGCCACCGCCACCGCCACCACCACCACCACCGCCACCACCACCACCACCACCACCACGCTTTAGGATGGTGCTCTTTTACTGATACCAGGCGTTCCCACCATATAAACGTAATATAAGGCATTTTCAAATTACGACGCTGCCAACACGCTCGAAAAACGGGCAGTTTTAGATTAGTTCTGCGCTGATGCGACGCCCACAGTGCTGTATTACACAGGCGATCAAAAAATGTAAGTTCGTTGCACCTGTCGAATGATTCGAATGACACAGTATTTATATGGTTTCGTGTAAACATGCCAAATGATTCAGCAGCTCTGTCAGGAGGATACCAGTGTACTGAGGACATTTACATAAAATGAGGGCAGTACAAGGTCTTAAATGCACTACCTAATTCTAGCACGTGGACAGAATAACATTAGTCATACAGGTAGGTTGTCAAGGTGGTGAATATTCATATTGTGGTATTTTGGGTTATGACACCGTGCGGTTTGGCAGATGGTAGAAACGTTTCGAAGAAGCGTAGTGCCTAAATATTCAGGCTAGAATATAGATACGGTATTTTGTTTCGACATTCACTACCCACCTAACAGACAGCACATTTTCACAACCCCCAATGCCTCCGTATGAACCCCGATAAGTGCCGTTTAGATGTCCAAAACTACACACTACGGTACAATGACCTCGACAGTTCGAATTGGGCTTTTGATTTACAGAGCTGCAATGCGAACAATGTAATAAACTGATAAACCAAAGCGATTAACAAGAATCAACAGACGATACCGTAATTTATTACCCGGTCGCTGTACACTTGCGTGGTTTCCGGCAGATACAAACCACAGTCTTTTAAATACTTCAGAATTTTTATTGAAGTTTAATATGTTTAACTTTTACATTGTTCTACTGCTGATGTAATGTTAATGCAGTTTTTGTGGCTTCGGTGGCTGAAAAGCAGGGGTCTGAAATAGCCCTCCATCTTCCCCCTGGCTGCGCTTCTGTTAAGCGGAGAGCCACTTTGCACGTCTTTTATAATCCTGTTTTGTACTGTCACCTGTGGTTGTGTTTATGGGAGATCCCCTAAGCTTAGGCAAACCTTCAGCGGCTCCTATTTTCCACTAACATTTTAATCACTCTCCTGTATGTATCGAAGGATAAGACGTGTTAACAATACTCACGAACAGCGTGTTACTATAACACTCTGAATTCTAAACTGCATTTATATAATCGATAATCTTGGGTGTTAACGACAGATAGTTTTAACCAAAGGTGTCGGCAGCAACACCATACCCCTCCTTTCGCCGCGTCTACCAGTTGTCAAATTGTAGAGCTCTTCTGAAATTACTAACGAGATTCGAACAAGGAGACTTCAAAGTTAGTTTCCTTGTTAAATGGTTTCCTGGAATCTTCCACCTTATTAAACTGGGAACTATACTGCGCCTGCGCGCTACCGTAACCACAAATTAATAAGCTTGCAAATGACGTAATTACTGTACGGTTGGCGTCGGATGTCTGAATACGGCATGCAACAAGGGACTAAGGATGGTCCCCCGACTGCATGACCTATTACACATTTATTCTACGGCAAAATTAATTTTAGGCGCGTTCGCAAAATTGCGAAAAGCGACTGTTAGCTTCGTCATGTCTGTCCGTCCGTCCGTCCGTCCGTCCGTCCGTCTGTCTGTCCGTCTGTCCGTCCTTCCGTCTGTCTGTCTGTCCGTCCGTCTGTCTGTCCGTCTGTCCGTCCTTCCGTCCGTCCGTCTGTCTGTATGTCTGTTCGTCCATCTGCCCGTCTCTCTGTCCGTACGGAGAAACTCGGCTTCCACTGAACGGAGTTTCATCAAAATTGATATTTGAGTATTTTCCGAAAATCTGTCGAGAAGATACAAGTTTGATTAAAATCTGATAAGAATACCGGGTATTTTACGTAAAATCCTATGTACACACATCGTAGTATCTCTCTGAATTGTTCCTAGAATGGGAAATGTTCCAAACAAAAGTTGTAAAGAAAATCAAATCAAACACATTATGGTCAAAAAATTAAATAATATAGTGCACAGAAATCTAAGTTAAATATTAGGCACATAACATATTTAACTTATATATAGTCCGAAATTAACATCATAAAGTGGGACGTGTATTTTCATTATCCATCTACACGAACATATGTTCTGACATGTGCCAGTTAAAAAGGTGACATGTTCCGACACAAAGGTTCTATCCGCAGGTCATGAAACACGTACGTATAAATTTTAAAAAAGCGTATCACTAATTGAAGCTTATTTTATGTGTAAATTGCCTGGATACCTCCCTCCCCCGTGGCTCAGAACATACCGATATGCTAAAATTAACCTTCGTATCACAAGGTTAACACACCATGTGAAGTGGCCATTCCCGACATGATATTGCAGGTCGACTTACAGATGGATTAGACGTCCTCCAGATAATGGACGGTCACGGCGGATGTGTTAAAAAAAACACTCGCCGTAAACTGACAATCGCGGGGTCTGGGGGTGCAAATCCCTCAACCTAAAAGCTATTCTGTTGCGAAATGTTACCGAGGGCCTATAGGTAAAATCCGCTTGGAAAACCTAAACGTGAAATGGAACGAAACAAACTGCTGATCTACATCAAAGTGCAAACTGTGTTCACTTGATGCCGAGGTTCCAGTCTTGTCGAACATGACTCTGTGCGGACCTGTACACGGACAACCATAAGGATGGAGGTAGGAAAGCGTATACGAAACGTTGGTACCCATGTACAAATCCACATATCCGAACAGTTGGGCGCTTCATCAGCATCGCTGTGAGAAATCCCTTACCTCCCCCACATATTCAAGTGGCTAAGGCTAGGATGAAGCAAGGACTGCATTGAAAATTCGGTTTCCATAAAGGGCTGAAATTTTCTCGGCTAGATGAGCAGCTACGAGCTTTTCAAGAAGAACTCTGCAGATTGGTCTCCTGAGTGGGTAAATTTAATATTAGAATGATTCACAGCAGTGTAAAAGCAGACTAAATTATTGCCGTGTTCTGATTTAGATGCAAATTCCATTATGGATTGCACTGGACTATAGGCATACCCCTTTCCACATCTGCTTTAAACCTTCAGTTATGAAATTCAATGGACGAGCATGGTCACCTTTAATGCGAGAAATATGAAGACGTCAAACATGACTCGGAACATCTGTGCCTTCTGGTGAGTTCGCAGCGTCAAACGGAACAAGAAGTCATCAGCGTGTCTTGCGGGAGCTGCGAGTGCAGTAGCCAGCAAGTGTGGGCTGCATTGTAAAACTCAAGTGGGCAGTTGGCACCCCCCCCCCCCCGCTCGCAACCCACCAGGCAACATAATATCGCATCTGAAAGCTTTTCAGCCTTTACAATACACCCTCTAGAATGATGTACTGTTGGAAAAATCCAAGCATCCTTAAGAAACTGACGTCTCTAAACACGGATAAATCGGACTCAGACATTTATGAACAGCCGTCCGCCAGTAACTCCATGATCCAGAATCCTTGACAAACCAACAATAACACAGTCAGTCAATAAAAACGACCTCTCGCGTACCTCAAAGGGTCATTAGAGTGTTTACAAAAGCCCGTAAATGGACAATATCTTGAGCCAGTGAATCCAATCCAAGACCTCACGCTTATTATCTCGTGGTCCAGTAAACTATTATGGCGACTCGCTACGGTGTGGACGGCCCGGGGATCGAATGCCGGTGGTGGCGAGATTTTTCGTACCCCGCCAGTCTGGCCCTGGTGTTCACCCAGCCTCTTGTACCGGGTCTCCTTTCCGGGGGTAAGGTGGCCGGGGAGTGGCGTTGACTACCCACCCCCATCCACAGCCGGGGTTAAGAATGCATTTTGTTATGTGTATATACACATACAGTATATGTATCATTTTTACCACTGACACTAAGCAAGGTTTTCTACAGTAACATTAGAAGATAGTAACTTCATAGTGGCTCCGTTAGAATCTCTTATCAGCCTCACAGATATTTTTCTACAATTTTATCTCAACGGAAGAATTCCATCCGCATAATTCGTTTTCGTAGTCCTCCCCTCTTCTACCTACTTCTTCACAGCAGGTGTCGAGGTTGTTTATTTTCACTTGATCACACTCACACACACACACACCACAGTCGGTAGGACTCCTCTGGACGAGGGATCGGCCCGTCGTCGAGACCTCTACCTGACAACACAAACACTGTACAAGGCAAACATCCATGCCGCCGGTGGGATACGAACCCACAATCCCAGCAAGCGCTCGGCCGCAGACCTAAGCCTTAGACGGCGCGGCCACTGGGATCCATTCGCATAATACTAAAGCAAAATACTAGAGTGCAAAGAAACCATCCTGATGGGTTCAGCTGGCAGTAAGAAACTTATAAGGTGGCTTCTACTGCACTTGCTCACGTCCAGTGGAAGAAATCAGTTAAAGCAGATGACAAGGTGCAATATAAGAGATGACTGATTCACTACGAATTTTGACCTGACGGAGACTGGTTAGAATCTAGCCTGCACGGAATATCTCTCACTTCCAGTCGGATACGCCATTACAGTCTCTCCAGTCAAGACTCCGCTGCTTATTCTCCCTTTGCATATGTAGAGCCCTGTTACCTTACGCTCTTGCGTCACACCGCTGACACTGCTTCTACGCGGCACGCTCCACAGTACGTCTCAGTCCTCATAACTGATTCACTCCATGCACCGAAGCGTTTCATGAGAAGCTAACAGTCGCTCAGCTAGTCAAATTCCCTGCCTTTTACAGTACTCCAGATTTTATTGCGATTTTCACAGGAGTATACAACTTGATCCTAACCCGAACGAGTGAAATGCAATCCACGCCCTCAGCGACACTTCATTTAAGATACAACGGAATAGTAGCATTCCATTTTTGTCTACGTTTTCCAACTAGTCTCTTTCCTTCATAACTTCTAACTGTACCATAAAAGCTACATGACTTTCGCGTCTTAGCGCCCTTTATTTATTCAACCTAAAATTATTTACAGAAGAGTATAAATTAGAAGTCGCTTCATTATAAACTCTTCCTCTAGTATCATTTCACCTTTGTGCCTCTTAGTACACCCAGCTCTTGGAAGCCTTACCAGAGGTGTAAGCACACCAACACAGTTCGTGCGTGTTTGAAATAACAAATTTAATAATAAACTAAATAAGTAGATAAAGTGAAAACCAATGACTTTGTTTACGTGACATCCACTAGC
Organism: Coptotermes formosanus; assembly: GCA_013340265.1. Lineage (NCBI taxonomy): Eukaryota > Metazoa > Arthropoda > Insecta > Blattodea > Rhinotermitidae > Coptotermes > Coptotermes formosanus. Next base: position 885,970 of record BLKM01010978.1, on the reverse strand, counting down.
TGGTTTCTTTGCTTATTTCCAGCACCCAACACAAACAACTGAACACGCCTGACGCCGTGATTAAACTCACACATTAATCTGCATGAATCAAAGTCAAAAATAAAACAATACAAACATAACTTACATACACTCACAGCGCCAGCACAGGGGCCCAGGCCTGTCTCCCTATCGTCGCCAAACCAAATTTAGATGCATAGTCCAAAACGGAATTTAGATGATGTCGACAACTCGGAAGTTCAAACAAAAGTGCACTAAGAAACAGAAGGTATGCAGGTAGGTTGAAAGGATTTAGGCTGGTTAAGAGAGGGGAAGGGAGAACCACTGCGCAAGTAAATACAAACGTTACAAAAATACGTGCCAGAAAATGCCGTCCCTCATAACACACGACATGTTAGGACCAAATAATCTCCTCGGCAATTTGTTCTCTAAAACTCTAAACCTGTCTTATTTTCAAAGGACGAAAGACCAAGTAAGAGAATGCCGGACAAAATCTCAACAAAATGTTAGTTAATATATCCTTTGAAAACGTGGCCAATTTCACATATTTGGGAACGACACTACCAAATCGAAACTGCATGGACAAACAAATCAAAAGCACATTACATTCAGAGAATGCCTGCTTTATTCGGTGCAGAATACTTTGTATTCTCGTTTGCTATCCAAAAAATACAAAGATTAACACAGAGAACTATAATTTTGCCTGTTGTTTTTTACGGATGCGAAACTTGGTCTGTCGCGGTACGGATGAACATGGGCTGAGGGCTCTCCGAACCGAGGTGCTGAGGGATACATTTGAGCATATGAGGAGCTTAAGAGATGTCTAGAGAAAAACTGCGTAGTAACGAACTTCATGACTTGTACTTCTCACACAAACATAAATCGGATCATCACATCGAGGTAAATGAAACGAAGGGAGCGTGTGGCTCGTATATGACGGTGAAGAGAAATATGTACAGGACTTTTTGGGTTTCCCATCCCGCTGTGCCTATATATAACTGTCTTTAACCTTTTAAAGCCTAGCGGTAACTTTACATACCACCAGGTTTAACATTAAAAAATTCTACGTGGTGTCCACATTGCGTTTATGTGTTTTGTACGGATCTCAGAACAAACAGCAACTTTTGCCTTATAAAACATTAAGAGACTGGTTTTTATAAGCGAAGTGGAGAGTGTTTACAGCGCGGTACGCACTGAGTCCTTATATAAAACATACGCTTCGTAGTTAAAGGGTTAATCTATACCGACAAGTACAACACAGCACCTTGTTTCCCAGTTTTTATTATCACATGTTTCGGGCACGCGAAGCGTCTACCATCAGGTAAAATACAAGACATGTCTCAGGAAAAGTCTAAGGCGGAGGTTTTTACACCTTTCCCTTACAGATTTGTATTGTACCTGATGACTGACGTTTCGCGTGCCCGAAATATGTGATAATAAAAACTGGGAAACGTGGTGTTATGTTATACTTGTCAGTATAGATTACAAAGAGTGTACATGACTTTGATGGGGAAACGTGAAAGAAAGAAACGGCTTTGAAGACATGGACTTAGGTGGGAGGATAATATTAAAAGGGATCTTCAAGACATACGATAGGAAAGTGTGGACTCGATTGATCTGGCTTAGGGTAGAGACAACTGGCCGGTTGCTGTGAACACGCTAATGAACTTCCGGATTCTACGAAATGCGGGGAACTTGATTAGATGAGAAAGTACTAAATTTTTCATTCACGAAATGGGTCCATTGAGTGGGGTTAGAGAGACAAAGGTTGTCAGCCTATACAATTTTGATAATATCTGGGAAGGAGATGATAAATGGTGGAGCATTATCAAACAAGACGTTATGATGTTGGATATGAGAAGAATGGAAGTGCTTACATACTTAGGATATTTTGACCATCCTCCAAGCTGAAGCTGTGTGTGTGGGATTTTTATGGTCAACGTTATAACTAGTTTCCTCGAGGGGTTCCCTTTTCCGCTGATCATTCTACATCATCACCGACATCGCGAGCACTCCACATGCTTTGAAATTTAAACAGCTCGTTGAGTGGAACGGCAGACTAGAATACAGAAACCCGCTGGGCTGAAATCTGATCACGTGACAATTCCGAAGCAATACATTTGTCACCGTAGGAGCCATCCTACACATTCGACACATTGATAAACTGATTTTTTTTATTATGCAACGGACGTTTGCTTTGATGATCGTTCTGAAATCAAATTATGAAAAGCAACAGAAATTAAACGTAATCTCTCTTATCTAAAATGTATTCAAATTTATTTTCTTTCTTGTCTCTCTTTAGTCAGAAAAATTCTGTTTGCTTCCCTACAGTTTAGACTGACAGAGGATTAGTTAGCCTAGAGTCATTCTCGTTTCAAACAAAAGGAATAATAAAGAATGGAAATCAATTATATTGTCAGGAAAACTAAAGTCACAAAGAGGGCAATTTAAAATTAACTGGTTGTATCAACAAATATTCTGTGTAGCTTCGTTTTAGTCTTTTGGATAAAATATCCAACACTGAACTAAAGAAGTTCGTGTAAATACTTACATTTTAAAATAAAATACTTTATTTTATTCTAATTATTAAAACAAACAATAATTTAAAACCAATACTCAGAATCAGTTTGAACAAAGGCGACAGCGATCAGCGGAATACAGAATGTAAAAACAGTAGTTGGGGCAAGCAAGTTGAAAACGAGTAGTGTTTCACCAGTTTAAAAGTGCGTCATTAGAGCGCTGTTTAAAACATGCGGTGTTCAACATAACTACTTACGTACCTATCCAGCGACCTAACCAACCAACCAACCAACCAACCAACCAACCAACCAACCAACCAACCAACCAGCCAACTCCATGCAGCAGAATCCTTCCTGAGAACTTAATAGTCCCTCAATAAAATAACTCCGGGCATTTTATGGGACATGAAGTTTCATCATCGCACTCACAAGAGCCCGCCATCTGTCCCTGTCCTGAGCCCGATCAATCTATTTCACGTCGCCAACTGAATCCTGGAACATACATTTTAATATGATCCTCCTATATACGATTAAGTCAAGTTGTCTCTTTCCCCAAGCCTTCCCCACCGACACCCGGTATGCACGTTTCCTCTTTCCCATGACATGCTACACGTCCAGCCCATCTCAGGTCAATAAAACAGAATCCCAAAAGTAGGAATACATATGTGTGTGTGTGTGTGTGTGTGTGTGTGTGTGTGTGTGTGTGTGTGTGTGTGTGTGTGTGTGTGTGTGAAGTAATGCGAACAAACTTTTTCGAATTGGAATAATATACCGAGGAACAGAGAGAGAAAAATCTAAGTTGTTTTTAATTTGGAATTAAATTGCAAAAATTAACAACAGTTCAACTTAAACTTTCTTACGTAATACACATTCAAGTTACGTTTCATGTTATCTTTTCTTGCTTCTGAAACTTCTATGACATTGCTTTCCATTTGGACTGACAGAGGATTATTTTGCCTACAGTCACTGGATTTTCAAACAAAATGAGTCCTAAAGACTCAGGATGCCAATTAGATTCTCAAGTGGATGCGACACAAGACGGAGCCACTTAAAGCACTGGGAACACTTTCAGAGAAGTGCTTGCTATGTTCTTATAGCGTACGTGTATTGCACCCTACACTGCCCGAAATGTGCAAAACTTCATAGTGATTATAAATTTGCAGTCACTAGCTGTATGCCACATTAGAAAGTTGTATACAAACACGCATGCATAAAACGTATTCCATGTAGCAGCTTATGTCATTGAAAGCTGACTGTCACTCAGCTAGGCCAAGTTAAACTAAACTAAACTAAACTAAACTAAACTAAACTAAACTAAACTAAAAAAACTTGCATAAATTAAACTAAGCTCCACAGGCAGAGTCCTTCTTGAGAATCAAATATTTCTTCAGCTAGTCAAAAAAATTTCCTGCATTTTATGTAAGCCAAAAGTTCACTAGCATGTTTACAACAGCCCACCACGAGTCATTATCCTGAGCCAGATAAATCAAACCCACAGCCTAAGATATGTGTATTCTTTTAAAGATCAATTTCAGCACTACCCCTTTACCTGTGTCGTGTTTTCTTCTTTTCGGATTTCTCCACCAAAACCCTCTGTGTACTGTTCTTCACACACATCTGCCTTGACTTGATCACCCCTATAATATTTGGTAGGGAAAATAAATCAGGCAATTCTGCCTTTCGAAATTTGCTCCAGTTCCCTGTTACTTCCGCTCCCCAGCACCCAGACACCTTATTTAGCACCCTATGATTGTCACTCGTCCGTTAAAGACATTATTCCATTAAAGAAACTGAAGGTTCGTTGTCTGGTCACAACAGTTCCCAGCTGCACATGGCCCTGAGTCGGTGGAATTCAGCGTGCTCCTTTGAACACTCTTTCCTTAAGATTCATTTCATTATTATCTCGCAAGGTTAGATCCTACAAGTGGTCAGTCCCCTTGAGGTTGTCTGAATAAAACAGGTTACACAACATTCAGTCTTCATTATGCGTGTTACATGTCTGAAATACGTACGGCTTATTGTTTGAGAGAATTGTTTAAAAATAATAAACACCAGTAATTAAACCCTCATTTAAATTAAATCTCCGACATAAATTTTATTACAGTTCACAGGAAAAGTCCACTTCCACACATAACCCTAAAAGGGATCTAAAAGTCAATGAAGTGTTGCTTGGAGACGTGTTCACTGTATTTTGCAGTTGTGTGGTTCATATGCTAGAGCAGCGTTCCTCAACCTTTCATTTTTACAAGGAGAAACCCCTAAAATAATTTTTAGTGCCCCAAGAAACCCCTGCCTATGAAAACTAAAAGCAAAGGGGCAGTTGGTAAGGAACGGAGAATATTCCGGTACTGCCAATCCCGGACAAAAATTCCAGCGATATTTCGAGGCAAATTCAGAATTTTTCGCAGTACTTACAAATTTTTATTTCATCCACAATTTCTCGCGGAACCTCTAACGATATTCTGCGTAGCCGGAGGCTTCCGTGGACTTCTCCTTGGGAAACACTGCGCTACAGTAATCATCAACATACCCCAATTACTACAGTAACTTTTTCTATCGTAGGTGTAGGGTAATTTAACACATATATAAATCAACAAGGTTACTAGTTACTGAGAGGTTAAGCGAGATGGAAGGCTGAAGTCAAAACAAGCAACACGACATCCAGCACGGTTCCTGACCGCCCTACCCCCTTGTCCAGTTCCGTGATACCAGTCCCGGGAGTGAAAAGGCCGAAGCGCGAATTTGACAATGTATTTTAGTGCCAAGGTTTAGAATGCCTGGAGTTATCTCAATATGCTTTCACTGTTATGCAAGGGTAACTGAACTAGGGGTGCACAAATCACGGACACCAAGTCGCCATGATGACTACATATTTTACTGTGGCGCCTAATACTTCTGCGTCCTTACTGTGCACGTCACATCGCTTATCTGGCGCCTAGCTAATTCATATTAGACACTTAACATTGCTTAGTTAATTAATTAACAAAGTTATGTTCCGTACATTCGGTGTTGTTTCACTGACGTCAGCAAAGCTACCAGAGGACGGTGGAAAAGCTATTACTGGTATATTACTACCGCGGTTAGCTATATTCTCCGTTGCTTTAGTACAGCAATCCCTCCATAGAACTATTATTATTCTGCTGTAATAATGAAAAAATTTCATTAGTTTTAATACGTATATTTTAGTATATACTGCAATGTTGTTACATGTATACTTACACAACAAAAAAGCTACTCGTGTAAACAATGTATTAGTCTGCAAAGCAAGTACCAGTAATTTGTCTGCTTGCACTAGAGCAGTCAAACTCCGACACAGCGCCACACTCACTTAACGCCAATGAAAGTCTGTGAATATAAATGCCTTGTTATAAAGTATTTTGTTTTACCGCCTCACTCGATAACCGCCATAAATTTAGGTGAACAAAGAGTGCCGCTGTAGCAGGGTTTGACTGCAACTTGAAAATCTAAATCTTTGGGGTGTGACGATGTTTCGTTGAGTCAGTAGTTATGGGCGTTTCGAAGGATAGTTGCGCCTTCGAAACGTCGGGACTACTAGCTAAAAGACACAGTAATACATCCCAGAATATTTACAGCTATAGCAACACCTCTCTGAGAAATATCACATCTTGCATAATAATAATAATAATAATAATAATAATATGATTACCCTCCAGTCTGAAGAAGTCGCGGTGGAGTCAAAGCACGTAAACAAGCTGTAATGAAACGCTGAAACATACAGTACTGCTTCAAAATAAATATGACCCGAAAACATTATATTCATGCATTGCCTAGTCTGTCTTGCGACAGATCCGTAAACGTCTTCCACCGCGGCTTCTCCACAGAATGCAACTTAGTGCTTCCTTTTTTCAATTCCAGAATCTTTTCCTTTCCTTAGATGATCATATTACATTAGATTAATTTTATTATTTCATGTTTTGTTTTATAAATACAAGGTTATTATATGACGACACTGAATATAGGAGCAGCATTTACATGAGATGTGTTGCATCAAACATTGAGCCGTAGAAAGGAATCATAACATGATTCCTACATAACATGGAAGCGAATCATGAAATTCGGACTTCTGCCGTTATACTGCTGGGGAAAGCGCTCACTGTACGAAATGAATATGATGCCTGGTGAACCTAAAATGCAGTTCGGCGGTGAAGGCGAAAGGACTAATAATGTTCCCTACCGGAATTCGAAGACTGGCGATCCGATTCCTAGCCAGCATTCTTATTTACCTGCTTTCCATTTGTACCAGCAGTCCCAGGCGCAGTGGTGGTAAAATCGCATAAGTAGCCTTTATTAAATATGCCGTAATCTTCCGCATAACGTGTAGCTTCAGTATAATGCTACATCTGCCTGTGACATTCTTAGGTTTTTAATTAATTCTAAAGACCAAACAATAACGTCAGAGGCGGAAATTATATCTGTAATTGCAGAGTGTATCCAAAGAAAATATTCCAATTTTTAATATAACACGTTTCTAAAAATACTAGGACATGAACAAATCTTCATGAACTGGCTCTGTATCCTACCAATGGTCTGCAGAATTTCCTGTCTATGTTATTACTAGACTTAACGGTGTTGTCCTTCTTCTATGAAAACCTATTTCGCGTTAAAATATCTAATTACTTAAAAGTTAAGAAAACTTCAATGGGACAGGCCAAACAGAGATAAAACGCATACCCAGCTTTTAGCCAGAAGCCTGAAAGGAAGAAGAAACTGTTTAGGAGGTGTACTCAGAGATGAGGAATAGTATTAACGTACATGTTAAATAAATGTTACGTGAGGGCGTGGACTACGTTCAACTGGATCGGGATGGGAAGCAGCGGCCAGCAATTGTGAACACTATAATGGATTATCAGGTCTGTAACAAATGAGAAACTTGTTAAGTGAATGAAAGTCTATCAGAATGCCAAGAACACAATTTTTCGATATAGTTGCTTACTAGCTATGTAGCTAGTTCTCATGCGCAAGAAAACTATCTGAAATGCGACAGCTACTCTAAGCTTATCATTAAGTGCATCTCTGCGCACGAAGCTAACCACTCACCCTTATCGCTTTCCGAGATTAAGAATGCGCGGAGTTGTGTGTCCAATTCCACATACACCTTCATATCTTTGTGACTAAAGAACAGATGCAACTTTACCTTCCTTTGCTTTACTTAGAACACTGTTTACTTTATGTCTAAAGTAACTGTTTTTGTTTTACGGCTTATAGTGCCATGGATGTTTCTTTCACCACCTCTCTGGAAAATATGAAGAGACTAAGTTGCAAGAGGTACAAGCATAGATTTGCCTTTGTAAAAAAGCGAATATTCATAACAAAGGCTTTGTATTTCCATAGCGTGTAAAATGAATTTAATTCAACACATTCATATGCATCAATCTCAGTCACCTACGGCAGTTTTGACCCCCCGCCTCCACCACTAAAAGTAGAAACAATTGTAAAAATTTAGCATGCCACATATCAGTCCTCGAAACTGAAATAAAAAAGGTTGAAATTATTTTAAATAAGATAAGGGATCGAAATCTGGCTCGTTCATTTTTTCGCTACAAATAGGATCAATAGTGTAGTTCTACACGCCACAATTTATCACCATTTTCATACATTACAAGTTACAGTTTTTCCAAGAAAATATTCAAGGTGATTTCCCCTGAGGTGTATAAGCTCTCCCCCGAATTGAACGTCAGAAAGACGTAAATTTGTCCCTGTGCACAGAATCGAAACATGTGCGGGAAAGAAGCATTCGTAATTTCGACATTAAACGAAAGTGAATGCAGTCACGCGTAACCAGATACAAATTTGACATGGAGTATTTTTCCTGGATCTGTATTTCGTTTACAGAACAATAACTTTCTCCACTGTAGCTGGCAGTTTGGACTCCAGAGGTCCTATAAGTGTCACTTTATTAAATTCCTGCTTCTAGTACTTATCACGCACATCATCTGTGAAAGACTTCGATGAGCCAAACAAGATTCAACAATAGATAATTTCGCAGCGCATGCAAATGCCTTCAAAAAGGGAGTTCGCTCATTCAGATGTAATCACATTGTGAAACTCTAAGCAACGAAAATTATCTGTATGGGGGGCCATTCTTTATAATTCGTTTCAATTATTCTCTTTTTATTCTCATGGATATGCACGTGGATACCCACTGCTGTGGTCGCGTTAGAGAATGGAGGAAAATCGCCCGATTCTGATGTCAAAGAGAAATGTAATTTTCTCTGTCTCTCCCCCTTATACTTCTTTCCTGCCCATCAACACTTGGCAGCGAGGGGATGAGGAAAGCAGAATCAAGACAAATGAGTTTCGCTTGCCAAGGGCTAACTTCATTCAGCGAACATCACACAAGTGCTTCCATCAATTCCTTGTACCACTCTTAAACACTGTGTCTATTATTATGGCCGCTGTCACCTGTTCTACGACGTTAATAGGCAATGAATGTCTGCCTGTTTATTGCGTCCTATCAAAACATAACTTTGCACGCCAGAATATCAATGCACACGCTACAGTGAAGCCTCAGTGACTTAGAGCTGCCTCAAAGCTCAGTGAACACGCGTTCAGCCGCTGGTGGCGAATCAGCCTTGATTACTGAACTGCGTTCTAACAGACTTAGAAATACGTAATGAAGACTGTAACGTGTAACAGAGCTCCTAGTGTAGTTCCCTTTATAGGACTTAATAGTATATATACATAAAATGCTACTTATTACAAAATAATTATTAATACGATTACGAACACTCGTTCTGAAGACTTATACTAGTTGAGTGTCTACATACTGGGCAAGCAGTCATAATAATTTGAAAGCCTTTATAAAATGATTTCGAATTATAAGGACCTGACCTTTCACATATTTATATTTAATTTTATGGCACGAATAGTATTTCTGTAAAAAATCAAAGCGCATTTGACGGGTAGGGCGCGTACCACATACGGCATACTGAAAAATGCTTACAAAATTTTAGTCTGAAAATACGGACAGAACATACATCACTTTGGGGAGTTATGCATAGGTTGAGAGGGAAATAATAAACTTCATCGTGGCAAAATAATTTAGGCGGTTAAGACCAGATACTTCTGGCGTTGTGCAGGGTTCAATTGCGCGACTTGGGAACATGATAATGAACTTAAAGATTCTATAAAGGACTTATTAAATATCAGCTTATAAAGGTGAAATTTGCTTCACGAAGACAATAGAAATATGATCAGTAAATTTATGTAGGTGAGTCTAAATTACCGCACCCCTTTCTCAGTAGAAGAGAGATAACAGTTGACTGTATTTCGCCGACGTTTTAATTCTGCCGGTCGCCGATGGACGAATGCCGTTAAAGAGCAGTAGCTCACAACCATCTTACCGCACCACAGCCTGCAGTCTCCATCAGCATCACCGTCGTATTCCTGTCCGACGGCGCTTCCCAATCGGCAGGCGCGGATACGAACGGCAGTTCCCCCTGCACCAACAGCAGCCCTTGCACTACAGCGTACGATACGCTCAGACGCCATTTTCGACACCCTAAGAGCTAAATTGTAGTCGTGGTTAGAATTTTAAAGGCATTGCTAAGAAAATCCCCTTTTACGCATGCAGGATTTGTTTCGTTGGAAATAACATATATTTCTGTAGGTATCACTGTCGATTCCTCCACCGTGGCGGCATCGCTGCGTGCTGACAGCAAGACATCCTTCCCCTTCCTTGCCTAATCCGTACAGGAAGCATGATCTCATTCGCCTCTTGCCAGCTACAGAACATGCTATATAGTGAACACCACACGACGCGTGGCTTCCCTCCCTTGGTATTACTCTTTTCTCCTTACTCCAAAAAATACTTTCAATGCCTAACGCGGTTTTTTGTCGTGGGTTAAAGTGGCCGGAGTGTGAAGTTTACCATACACCTCCAGCTAATGTCGAAATTAATGAGTCCACCTATATTTCTTTCTTTCCTTCCTTCTTTCTTTCTTTCTTTCTTTCTTTCTTTCTTTCTTTCTTTCTTTCTTTCTTTCTTTCTTTCTTTCTTTCTTTCCTTCCTTCCTTCCTTCCTTCTTTCTTAGTCCTTCCCTCTTCTACCTACTTGTTCACAGTAGGTGTCGAGGTTGTTTATTTTCACTTGATCACACTCACACACACACACCACAGTCGGTAGGACTTCTCTGGACGAGGGATCGGCCCGTTGCAGAGGCCTCTACCTGACAACACAAACACTGTACAAGACAGACATCCATGCCCCCCGTGGGATTCGAACCCACGATCCCAGCAAGCGCTCGGCCGCAGACCTACGCCTTAGACCGCGCGGCCACTGGGATCGGCCATAAAAGAATATGTACATATTCATTATTGTTCAAACTGATGGTAACCTTTCACGCCGAAATATGTAGTTGAAATAATACTAGAATAAATAATTGTGTGTGACTGGATATACTGTGATTTTTAACATCAAGAACGCAACGGGGATGAATCGTCTTAAAACTACATCGAACGCTGATCCAAGAAAATGAAACTCTTCAGGTGACCATGACACCTAACACAAACATTACGACTAATATAGGCGCGAGGATGTCTGTCGGTAACACGCAACATGTGGGTCATGTTCTGGAGGCAACACACCCTTCGGGTGCCTGCTGGCCAGTACAGATCTTGCCGCCGAATATTCAGTCATAACAGCATTATTATTCTAGGAGGTAAAGGTTCACCCTATAACAGGCCCTGAGGGCTCAAGACGGGGAGTAGAGTTATAGCTCTACCCGTTCGTCAGCCTCGGCATGAGGAGGGGACGGGGTGGCTAGCCCCACGCCCCGGCCGCTTTACCCCCGGGAAAGAGACCCGGTACCCATCGTAAAGGAGGCTGGGTGGGCCCCAGGGCCGCTCTGGACGGCTGCGGAAAATCTCGCCCCCACCGGGATTCGATGCCCGGGCCGTCCAGCCCATAGCGAATCGCTATAGCGACTACGCTATCCCGGCCCATAGCATCATTATTCTGTTAGCAGCAACTCAGAACTACATTATAAATACAAGCGGCTAATTGACGAAAAATAAATTTCATTGACAATTATTTCGACCAAAAGAAGAAAACCCCGTGGCTTATGTAAGCGGAATATATACAAACGAGAATTTTAACAGTTGAAATAACGACGTATGACATGGTAATGCAGCGGGGCCGTACGGAATTATCGACACTTTTTCTATCACGCGGTTGAATGAAAATTCTTGATACAAAACGCCGAATGCAGTTTGAGGTTAATTGTTGCCTTAAATTCGAGCAATTGAATTTTATGTAGTGTAGAAGCCTTATTCTCCGCTCTGAGTTTGGCTGGCAAATTCTCTATTTTGTTTTAAATAATGAAACTAGGGAAAATGCCTTAATTTAAGCGAGTTCTGTGCTGGACTACGGTAACAGAAAAGATGCGCGAACTCACGCAAAGTTCACACGCGGTAAATAGCTCCGGTGTTCGTATGAAGTGTGCGGGACACCGATACAGACGTACTGACTTCAGGCAGCAGTGGTGGTGGTGTTGTCGACACATTCCTAGTCTGGATTGTGCATGACTTAGTAGTACAAAATGTGGCAAACTTCGAACCAAGATCTATTAATTCCACTCTGAAAGTCCTCGAGTAGCTTATAATAGCACAGTCAGTGAATGACTGAGTTTCATGGAACTCGAATGCTTACTTTAATGTCTGCAAGCCCCAGCATTAATACATGTCTGAGTCAGAGAAATCCATTCCATGATTTTTGATCTTATCGTTAATATACTAGTACATTTTAATATTATCTTCTATCGACGCCTAGGCATCCAAAGCTTTCTCTTCTCTTCTCTTCTCTTCTCTTCTCTTCTCTTCTCTTGAGGTTTTTTGATCAGACTTCCGTATGCATAACTTATGTTTCCCATAAGCACTACGTCCCCATAATTAATATCAGACAAATAGTGGTTTCAGTGAAGCTCCCCACTAACCATGTACAGACTAGCTGTCATTATATATATATACACACATACATACATTACATACATTACATTACATTACATTACATTACACACACACACACACACACACACACACATACATACATACATACATACATACATACATACATACATACATACATATATGGCCACTTTAACATTAAAAACTTCCCATTTTATCCGCAGAGGGCACTTACCTGTTCCGATGATCATGACAATAAGTGGTGATTATTTCCCTAAACAGGATTAATTCACTTGTTCTTACAATGGTGCTGCAGGCTATTTTCTGTGAGATATACATGGGAATTCTCAAACTTAATTTGGGTAAATTTTAGCCCTTAAATGCTTAATGCAATTCCTCTGTAGATATCGGTATAAGTCAAACACCAGAAAATGGTAAGAGTAGCCTGTTATAGGCGGGATTTTAGAGGCCGTTATACATCTTCATACAGTGAATACAGACAATACGAAGATAAGTCTTTTGAAATATGTCTTTCCTCTTGATGAATTTGCAGACTTCTTCAGTCTTAATGGTCCAAGCAGTCAACATTCCAGAATACTCGTACTTATATCTTCAACACTACCGGTTATACGGCCTCAAATTTCACAGAGCGAATTGCCTCATCTGTCACTGGTAAATGTGAAGGAATATGGTAAAAGTCATTATCAGGTCTCATACATTGGACTACCCTGAAGATGGACGTAGTAAGCTCCTTCTGTTTGTCGGTACTTATGTACCAGTCTACACGGTGTTATGTCGCAAACGACGGAAATCCTCACGAGCTCCGCTGTGAAGACTTCGCATCTGGCATGCCAAAGATAATTTAAAATTACACGATCCGTCGTCCCAGAGAAAGCTCTTTAGGAGAAAATATTGATTTCTGCATCCATCACACCTTTTGTCCTCCGTGTCTCTGTGTTTGACTGTCAGCCCGGTTCATCTGTTTGCCTTTGTCAGTACGAATCTTGCTCCATTCGTCTTGGCCATGTCCACTTCCATCGTTCCACCTGTCCAATCACCACTGTCCTGTATTCACAACGTCCATTACCAAAACTCGCTCTATTCAACACTGAGACACTAGACCTATCTGATGGAAACACTCAGTGCAATACTGACACAAGTTACAGAAACAGCTTCAACAGTAGTTTATATCACAATTTCTCATTTACGCGTCTTGGATATGTCGAGATTATCTGGCCTGGGACTAACCTATACGTAAGGCTGAGCTATTTACTTCCCTGCTGCTGGTAAATTACAGAAGCTTAATATCTCCGAAATTATTTCATACCAAGTAGCTAACACTCTGACTTTAGAATAACGGGGTTCCATAAACATATCGTAATGTGGGCTGAAGTCTTTTGGGTTACTACGTCGTGTCAATCAGTCAAACAGTCTATTTTCTTAAACTGCTTTACCCTGAAGAAGGAGGCATTACATTCATTCGAAACGTCGGCACCTATCTACCATTCGACTCGGCATAGCATCATAGAATATTTGAAAATTAACACGTTGCTAAGAACCTCACACATTAGGTTTTTATATTAATGGATTTGTTATTAATTTTATGTCGTTAATTTACAAATTAATAATATAAGCATGTATAATAACTCTTAAAAACATCGGAATTTCAAATATTTAACAATGAACGTGACTTTCACGAAGAAATTCAGGGCACGTACATTTCGCCAAGTGCTTACTAAAATACAGCTCAGAATGTTTTGTCTTCCCGTCTACAATCAGAAACATAATGAGTACAATAAATGCACGAAACTAAAATTTTGAATGTCTGTTATGCCGATGTGAAAGTTGTGAAAGCAAAATAATAAGAAACACTGCTATTTTGTATGGCAGTTTTCATCGTCGTAGGTTTTTCCAAACGTAACGTTTAGGAAACTGTTACCGCCAGCACATACGATGTTTTCCACCCAGTTACGCTGATCGGACAGAGACAGTCTCAATCACAGTACTCATATATACTTGGTAATGTAGAGAAATTAATTTACGAGACGTTGTAGTAGGGAAAACTGAAGCCGATAAAAAATTTCCAAATAGCGTCACGTTTATGGTAACAACGCCGTTGGAAAAACCTTTTAAACTTGTTTACATTGCAGGCACTGCAGAGGGAAGTGCTAGAAAGGGTATTTTGATCTAAGAAAGCAATTAGTTAACTGTCTAGTGCAAAGTCCTTCTTGAGCATCTAACAGGCCCTCAGCCAGTAAGAAACTCTGCCCTTTTATGAAAATCTGAGATTCACTGTAGAGTTCAGGAGAGCTAAGGGAGAGGCATTAACAGAAAAATGGAGAAAACGGAATAATTGGAAGTACAATTATTTGTAGAATGCTATTTAGAATACATCAGGGCGAACAAATCAAGGAAGATCGAATACAGTCTGGTATTTTGCATAGAAGAGGACGTCGTAGATTGAAGAAAAATGCAGTATGATGGTGTGGACTGGAATGAACGATTTTAAAACGAGATACAGTCTTGAAATCTTTACACGGCGTACAGAATCTTTTGGTTCCACAAAGGGAACGATATTTCTTTACTGGCTGAGCCACCGTTAGTTTCTCAATTATAAATTTCCTACAAGTAATTATTAAATACACACACTCCAGTCCTTTTGCAGTAGTTACGATACGGAATGTACAGTGTAAGTCGAATTTTGCGCAAGTCGGTACTGAGTGTACATATGGTAGACTACGCATGCATACACAAGGAAGTCCAACTGAAATTGAAACTCCAGCACACTGGAACCTCACCGGCGGCAACAGAAATTCCCCCCACCCGCCGCATGCGTTATGGTAGTGTTTACGGTGAAGCGCGCTGTCTGAATGCGGATACACAATCCTGTGACCGCAAAGTAAAATTCGGACCGCGTTTCAAAAACGTTATAACTCAATTTTTTTACTTTTTTAAAATTCATATCTGAAATTGCGTCACTTGAAACTGAGTAAGTTGGGAGTGTCTGTAATTACAAATAGATATTATTAATTTAGGCAATAATTGTGGAAATAAGTTGTTCTTTTGGAGTATGATACTACGGATATCAGAACTATTAAATATTGTAAATAAAAATCATGTGTTAACAATATTCGCAGCACGAATTATGATTTTCCAATTTTGTGCATTACGACGTATCACTGTGAATCTACTATGTTACCCCACATTGCTCTGTACACTATTTGGTAGTGAATATCACAAGAAGTGCTCCAGAAAACTCTTCGGAATATATAAGACATATTTTTGAAGCAAAGTGGTGTAAAATAAATGCGTTGAAATGAACCGAAGAGAAAATAAAACAGTTCACTTACTTCGGTAAACTAGACGACGAAAATTATTTGAACAAATATGAGATTTCCAACAGAGAGAAAACCAAAAATTGTTTCAGCACATATATTTTATAATACAGAACCTTCGCGTGTCGACCGTACAGACACAGCACTGCCGCCTGCACCGACCAACACTGAAGGATTCATGATATAATTTTATAGAATTACACCACGTTAAGCCATTCATCGCCCTTTTCCACACGTACCACAGCCGCATTTAGGTTATCTACGGAGTCACAGTCAGTGTCAATAATACAGCGTTTATGAATATTCTATTAATATATATCCTGTCATAATAAAACCTTAAAGTTTACCTTTATCAGTATTTAAAAAATTTAAATATATTTATATTGCGATATTATTCATAGGCTTACTTGGATCCAGGTAGTTGTCTTCTGTCGTCACTTCATTCTGCTCACGCAACTATTAACACAATCTGCTGCTGAGTCTTCTTGGCACTCTGTTTTGTTGGTCTGGTGCTGCATGTAGCAGTAGTCTTTGTACAGTTATTGTGCTGATATCTTTCAGTCACTATATTCACCTTTACTCATGGTTTTATTATTTCAGCTTTATTATTTTTGTTGTCGCACTATCTTACGCCGTTTTAAAATATTACAGTTATTATACGCACTCTGTTCCCTCTTACACCGTGTTTACGGTACTCAGCACTGTACGGCACTACGTTGCCGTTCTCACTTTCGCTTTATGGGGTATCGTCCTTACATTAAGCAACAGAGGTCTGGTGCATATGACTGCCGTGAGTGTTCACTGCAGCGCTGTTTGACTGGTGCTGTTTCTTCCTGTTACCAGACGTTACGCCCTGCCCCTTGCATGACTCTCGATTATGCCTACTATGATAACCGACCAATAGGGCAAAGTGTGCATCCACCGATATGTTGTCCGCTTATAATGCAGACGGTTCTTCCTGTTCACATATAAAAACCTTCTCGTAAATATTTATCAGAAACCCGATTGGAATTACCTTTGCCATGTCCAGTATTTCATAAATTCTTTCACATTCGTCGTGTATATTTCATAGTACGTGTTTTGCAAATGTTGATTTATCTGCCCGATGTTCCATATCGCATACTTTTACATGTTAAATAATAGATATCACTACAGTTATATTAATGTATTTGGGGATTATTCCTGTTTTATGTTTGACGGTTTTATCTGCACCAAAGGTTATTCTAATTTTGGTGTTCCTGAATACATTTGGTATGACTGGAATATGTCACAGTGGGAGAAATTGACACGATGTTTTTTTATCTTCAAGTCTTTGAATTTTTATCAATATCGCGCATTTTGTTATTTAATTTGAACTTCTTTTACGTTACACCAATACTTATTTTGGACTAATAAAGTTCCTATTCTATCCATTTATTTTTATCTTTCATTATGTATGATGTGACGTTCCTGTCGTCGACCTAACATGTATGTGAACGTTGCTTTTTTTGTGCTTTTGGGTGTACGGATGTATTAGGAATAATCATGTCTATCGGAGTAGTACTTGTGAATTGGACAGTTTGACCCTAGAAAGTGAGACCACTACTTTGTCTTGAAACGCCCCCTCATGTTGCACCACACCCCATAAGAACCTATTAGCTTCTCAATCAGGAGTTTGCTCCAATGAGCTGGTTATTCCAACATCGTGCACTTAAAGGTGGAACAACTTGTACAAACACATGTCATTTGAAAATGATCATATGCATTTTTCCATGATGTATGTTTGCACAACAGATCAGTGTAAGAAGCACACGCCTTTAAGGTTAACGTTACGTACTGAAAGACACTACAAGTCCAAAGTCTGAGAGTCGTCGGCCCCTCACCGCGGAGGCCAATCCATGTGGCATTTATGGTGGACAAAGTGGCAATGGGGCAGGTTCTCTTCCTATACTTCGGTTCTTCTCTCTCGGTATCAATACGCCAAGGCTCCACTCTCATCGTCATCTGTCACCGGCGCTGTACTGTCTTAATGACATCGTCCTTAAATAATACGCTTAAAGAAGCAAAACTGAAAGCCATGAAGGTGGTAGAGCTGCTAACAGTAGGATTAAACTCGTCGGTCAGATGGAAGATTTGAGACAACATACGAGGAGGTTTGAAAAGATTAAAGCAGAATCTCACCAGAAACAACTCTACAGATACAAACACAATCCCGAGAGAGTTCAAATAGGAAAGGCCGTACAAAATCCTAGTAAGTAAAATGAATACTAAAAAACTAAAAGCAACAAGAAAAGGCGCAATTACTTTGTTTTACAATGTCGTTAGTGACACAGCACAATACGTATTTTTATTCTACGTTAGTCGTTTTTTATTTCACATCGCTACTATTTGAAGATATAATTACATACAAAACTTGAGACAGTTCACATACATTTTCTTAATTTTCCTATAAAGTAATTTTTTCCTAAAATTGCTAAAATATACGTCTATTACTTCCAAGACTTGCAATCAATAGCAAGGCATTTCATAAAATCAAATGCCGCTTAACATAGCTTCTCGGTCACAAAGCGGGAATATCCAAAAGATCCGTGAACGAGAGGCGTGAATGCTCTGTCGCGTTCCTCTACATTGTGCACATCTACGTACATTCATATCACCGCAGCAACCGGCGTGCCTTCTCATTTTTAATATAAATTCTGTGCCACACAAATACACCACACACCAAGACCTGAATAACCGCTTCCTGACAGTTCGTCCTTAAAGAAAATCCCTCTCCTTCAGAGTTCAGTTAATCTGACGTAAAGCGATGAAAAGATCTCGGTACCCAGCTTCAGAAAGCTGCGTGTCTGCGCTAGAAGTTGGCACTTCCACGGAAATTTCGTACTTAATCAATAATTAACAGGAAATGAAAAAAGGATTACGGAACTGTTCTATCTACATCCTTCCATTTATACAGATATCCCTGAGAATATTAAAAAAATACTTTTAAAATTTTTACTGCATTATCTCATAACTTCTGAACTGATTTTCAACTCACCGAAGAATTGCCAGTTTTAACAAAGTAACCTACTCGTACACCGACGAGCACTGAGAGCACGACGAACGGTATGTAACATCAGACAACATCCGCTGCCACTAGGAGTACCCTAGCAGAATTTCTGAGCTTCTTATTGAAGCTACTTCACACAAATAAAATATTGCGATTCAGCGTCTGTATGAAAGACGCTGGGTACGATGATGATGACTGGATTAACCTGGCTCAGAAAAAGGCCCAATGGCGTGCTGTCGTAAACACGATAACTAAAAACACGATTCTCTAAAGGAAGAGTGTTTCTTTACTGGCTGAACAACTAGTAAAAGAGGTAAATTTGTCTTTTGCCACGCCATAAATGCGCACAAAGGGAGCAGAGCTATAGCTCCTCTCATTCTTAACCTCGCCACTAAATTCCCGTGAGTGCTCAACATTGCGCCCCAGCAGCTTTGCCCCTGTGAAAGAACGCTGGTACCTATTAACCTTTTAAAGCCTAGCGGTAACTTTACGTACCACCAGGTTTAACATTAAAAAATTCTACGTGGTGCCCACATTGCGTTTATGTGTTTTGTACGGATCTCAGAACAAACAGCAACTTTTGTCTTATAAAACATTAAGAGACTGGTTTTTATAACCGAAGTGGAGAGTGTTTACAGCGCGGTACGCACTGAGTCCTTATATAAAACAGATACGCTTCGTCTTTAAAGGGTTAAAATAGGAGGCTGCGTGGGCCCCCGAGCCAATCTGGACGGTATGAAGAACAGAAAACCTGTTGCATATAACGGGGGTCGAAGCTCGGACAGTCCAGCTCGTCGTCACTCGCTACACGGAATACTAACAAATAATTAGCTTCTCAACAAGTGCTCTTCAAGGAGTTATTTATGACTATCAACTCCTTCAGCCGATCACGGTGGCCGCGCGGTCTAAAGCGTGGGTCTGCAGCCGCTCGCTTGCTGGGATTGTGGGTTCAAATCCTGCCGGCCGAATGGATGTCTCTCTCTTGTGAGTGTTTGTATTGTCAGATAGAGGTCTCTGCGTCGAGCTGATCACTCATCCAGAGGATTCCTACCGAATGTGGTGTATCTGAGTGCGATCTTGAAGCCTCGATAATGAGGAAACCCTGACCCACTATGGGTTGTTGCGCCACGGGGAAAAAAAAAGTGAACCCCTTTATACGAAGTCGCGTTTATATAGGAATAAATGAAAAGGTTTACGGTGATAACAAACCGTATGTACAAAACGATGGTTCGCTGAGTGAGAGTATGAACCTGCAAACCAACTGTAAATACAAACCTGCCTTACGTGATAGATCTTCGCCCGTCGGGCTGTAATGAATAGAGTTAATGAAGTGAACCCTGACGGCGCAAGTTCTTCTAGTATGTCAACATTACGCAGCAAATTTAAACATTTTTAACCTTACCAGTTCGTTAGTGCACTAATTACTTTTACTGTTCTTCGTTTCGCATTTGTGTTTGTATATTGGCCATAAAACTTCCTGCTTTCACATACATGCATGTACAATGCAATTAAAACAACATTCGGGCAAAGTTGATGAATGGTGTAGAAATGAGAACAGATATTTTGTAGTTCTACCTACGTATTATACCTTAAATTTCAATTTTATCAGGAATCTGCTTTATACTGCGGTAAATCTACTGGCTTTCCAATGGAAAATTCAATAATAAATTACGTTTTTACATTCTAAACCATTAGTCCAGCGAAAGAAAATTTAGTTCACTAAACCCTGAATAATGACATATGCATATGAATCCCACATTTTGTTATTTCATGCAAAACTGTCTAAAATAACGTTACTACATCACAGACAATAAAGTTGGCACGAAACACCTGTGAGTTACGTATATACTATTTTAAAGCCACTGTCCCATCCTCTTCGATTTCCGGTACTAATAATGCTTGGTTATTTCACTAAACATTTATTTTATTATGTTATATCAACTGAAAAATTTACCTAGACTCGAAAAGAGAAGTGTTTTACATGGTAAAGTTAAAGAGATTAGAAGTGAAACCGTATGGCTTAGTCTTTAGATATTTGTCTGAAGAGAATGAGTGAAGAAAACGGCGAAAAATGCCATGGCTGTTGAGTACTCCCAAGACAAAATCAGCCGTAATTTTAATAGTTCTCAAGGAAATAATTACGAAGAATGTTTCATTTTGGGATGCGATACTGTGCAGCTTGTTTGAAATTCAGGATTAACACGCTGTTTAGGCGGTTTTGCAAAACTGCGAAAAGCGACTATTGGCTTCGTCATGTCTGTCTGACTGTCCGACTTTACGGAACAATCCGGCTCTCACTGGACTGATTTTCATGAAATTTGATATTTGAGTATTTCTCCAAAATCGGTCGAGAAAATTCAAGTTCCATTAAAATCTGACAAAAATAACGGGTACTTTACATGAACACCAGTACACATTTATGATAACATCTCGCTCAGTTCTTCTTAGAATTAGAAGTGTATCAGAAAAGTGTTGTAGAGAAAATCGAAATACGCATATTATATTGAATAACTTTTTCCCCGAAAATTGTGCGGTTTATAGACAGAACAAGGTGGAAAAATACGGCAGAGCCAGACAGGCCACATACGACAATATAATAGGGCGCAGGCGCTTTGCATGCTTGATAACTAAGGCTATAGACACACGCTCAGAATATGTAATACTTACTGCTTTTCCACGGCAACAACGGTTACGCGAACGCGCCTCAATGTTACGTTATAAGCAAATTTCCTGTCTTGTATTTGGGAAAGTGGAAGCACGGAGACTCCAACATTCTTGTATTTAGGAAAGTCGAAGCACGGAGACTCCAACATTCTTGTATTTAGGAAAGTGGAAGCACGGAGACTCCAACATTCTTGCATTTAGGAAAGTGGAAGCACGGAGACTCCAACATTCTTGCATTTAGGAAAGTGGAAGCACGGAGACTCCAACATTCTTGCATTTAGGAAAGTGGAAGCACGGAGACTCCATTCTTGTATTTAGGAAAGTGGAAGCACGGAGACTCCAACATTCTTTTAAGACTCGGTGCAACAGTTTTCTCCGAAACATGGGCGAATTTGTTCCATGATACACGGAATCAAATCTAAGAAGACTATATATATCATCTTCAGAAGTCGTATGCTTCGCTGCAGTAAATGAGGCAAATCCTCTGTACGATTATTACAGCTAATGACAGCCAATTAAAGTAAACAACAGTGCATATCACATAACAAAAGAAATACGAAATTTGTGACGTGTATTTCGAAACTAAAATAATTCGCTCGACAATCTGTCATTAACCATAACACACAGGGACGACCGTCTGTCTGATGCACGCGTTACAGCCTCATAATTAGGGATAAAAGGAAATCTGTCTGAAGTTCAACATTTTTATGCGTTATAAAGTTACGAGAAAATAGGATTTACACGGTGGCGGAACGGCAAATCCATACACGGGGTTTCGAAAATATATCCACAGGAACCAAAGCTATTGTCAGCAGGGTAAGGTGACCCAGGTAGGACGATGTTATATGATGCGATGGTAAATAATGTATAAGCTCACTGATACGGCTTAACTCAGCGTTCATTGGGGAAATTACGGAAAATAGCGGAGATAGAATTTAAGGTCCAAAGACCGTAAGAATCCCGAGACAAGTAAGGAGCCGTTTGTGGCTTCACTTTTATCAAAGAAACTCGGTAAGACAGACGTTGACAAGCCCCTACAATAGAAGGGATTTCTGGCATTTCTTATACTTTCTAGATAAAGATGTTAATAATCTGACACCTTACAATATACGTACTTCAGTAACTTTCTATGATTTTTCTAAGTTCCTTGCCATCTTTTTGGCTTACTTAACCTTTTAAAGCCCAGCGCTAACTTTACATACGACCAGGTTTAACATTAAAAAATTCTACGTGGTGCCCACATTGCGTTTATGTGTCCTGTACGGATCTCAGAACAAACAGCAACTTTTGCCTTATAAAACATTAAGAGACCGGTTTTTATAACCGAAGTAGAGAGTGTTTACAGCGTGGTACGCACTGAGTCCTTATATAAAATAGATACGCTTCGTCTTTAAACGGTTATTAATTATTCACGTTACGTACACAATCAACAGGCCTGATAGAGGTCCACAAAATCCAACAAAGACATCAGTTTTCAACAGTCTGAAATAAAAATCTGAATGTAACTAGAACATATTGCTAACCACATCCTTTAGTCATTTTCCTTTTGCCGTTTTCAGTTTTCCACGGCCTTCCATATCAGGTCCCTCTGCTGCGTCCACTTTTGCGTGGCACTTCAGATGTCATATCAGTTCGTCTTCAGAGTTCCTCGTATTTCGTCTGTCCATCTTGTAAGCTGTCTTCTTATAATGCCGTCGGTCAGTCCAAACTAGTATTATACAGGCTGAAAATTCGGATTTGGGTTGGAACAGCACTCGAATAAAAGGATGTCCTTGTTAACATACTATACCGTGTGTACTTCCAGGCCTTCCAGTGGGACAACTCTCATGTAAGAGGTCCTACAAAATGTCTAAGAATATCAGAATTATTTATAATACGATAGGTCGGAAATTGTGATTTATGAGAGAAGAGAAACAAAGCCGTTTTAGCGATTCCAAAACATTTTAAATACTGCAGTTAACGCGAATTCTGCTTACATAATCCGTTTAGAAGTACACAAAAAAACTGACAGAATATTTAATAAAGGGAACTCGTTTAAAGTTTGATAGAAAAATAAGGTGCTTGAAAACTATGAAAATAAGGGTATCTTCGTCCAGTTTGACGGAATGAGAAAAGTCTGCTTAAGTGAAGCACTTACCTTCATTTTAAGAGGAATATATATTCCGAACAGAAGCTGAAGTGAACATATGTAACAGAAAGGTGAGGAACATTTTAGTTATAATAAAAGACAGCTATGCAGACACGATTTTACACGTTAACTCATGAAGGTCAAAAAAGCAAACGCAAACAAAATAAGCAAAAGTAAAAATGTAAGCACGTTACACAGTACATACTTACATTTAAGCAACCAGCAATGAAGAGGTTAAATACCTTAAGTGCCTGTGATTAATTTCATAATATCGACACTAGTACGAACTCTAAACAACCCAGTAAATGTACGCACATTGTAATAATCCTTGCTAGCTGGCTCCTTTATGTTAAGGACCACGAAAACAGTAAGACTTCCGGGAAAAGAATTTAAGTGGGCAGAACATATGCCTCATTCTTCTCTACGGCCTTTATTTTGAACATTATTTCTGCCGACATAGGCTCAAAATCAACAGAAACACATACAGGCCTTCTGATAAAATGTCACTTGCCACTCGATGTTAACCAAATTTGAATGCTTCCACAAACACTACTAGTAGAATTCCCCAATCTAACTACCTTATCAACCAACCACCCAACCGACCGACCGACCGACCGACCGACCGACCAACCAACCAACTAACCAACCAAACCAACCAACCAACCAACCAACCAACCAACCAACCAACCAACCAAACCAACCACACAACCGACCGACCGACCGACCGACCGACCGACCAACCAACCAACTAACCAACCAACCAACCAACCAACCAACCCCATCGTGCAGGATACTTCTCGAGAAGCTTATATTTCCGGCGCTAGTACCGAAATTCCCAGCATTGTATACATACCGACGATTCATTGCCGTGTTCAAAGAAGCCCACCACTTGTCAGTGATCTCAGCCAGTTCAACCAGTTCACGCCCTCCCAACATCTTTATTTAATATTCATTTTAATGCGGCCCTCCACTCTAGGTCTAGATGTTCAAAGCGGTCTCTTTCCTTCACGTCTCCCCACCAAAACCCTGTACGCATTCCCCTCCTTCTCCATACGTGTCACATGTTCTACCCACCTCATCCTCCTTGGTTATCCTTGGTTAGGTTATTAATAACGTTCGGTAGGCAGCATAAATCATGGAGTTCCTCCTTATACAGATTTCTTCAACCTAATGTTTACTTCCTCCCTCTTATGCACAAATATCTTCCTCGGCACCTTATTTTTCACCCTAAAGCATAAATATGAATTCAGAGGTTGACCTGTTATGCTTACAGACAGACAGACGGACGGACGGGCGGACAGGGCGAAGTATTGCATGTATATTTGCTCTTCTAGTTGTGCACATGCCAACAAGTCTGTGTAAGAAACTTAACACAATAACGAGAGATCAGTGCAAGGCATTGGCTAATACAGCGCTCTGTGAAGGCAAAAATGCTTAATGTGATGGCTGGCTTACCGCATGCGTGTAATGAAGGCTGGGGTGAAATCCAGACTTGACCACACTCCCAAATCCGAGTGTTTGACTTCGTCCCATGTTGAGTACTTGATGAGAGAGCAGGCAGGTGACGGCAAAGCTGCAACAGAAGAAAACTTTAAATGAAAACATAAAACTTTGTATGTTTTAGAAAATTCGGCTGCCAGTACATAAGCAGTACACATTAAATGTGGTGTATGTTTCGGGATAAAAATTTCAATGTAGTTAATTCTCGCTATTTTACTTGCTGCTCTAAGGTTCCTTGTATCCTCAAATAACACTACGATTCCTCCCAACTTTCGATTGTCTTCCAATCACGTCATCTCAGGGTCAGTAAGCTATGAGGAACTTTACAGTTGAGGGTAGGAGGAGAATACAAAGGTGTGGGAACTATGAATTCACAAAGCCTAATGATATTTGCAGTTGGCCGTTTAACAAATACTAATACAAAAGTCACGGTATTGCAGCTTTCTGCAAATTTTACGTTGTTAAGGTTTGAAAGAACGCACTCTAATGTCTACAACATGATATCAAGTGGACGGATTCTGATTTCGATATAAAGATGTTACCCCTTCTCTCCTGCTGTTTTACCGTTGCAACAAGATAATCTGTCATTATGAAAACCAAATCAAAATAATAAAATGCTGACCCATTGTTATAATTTTTCAGGCTCCTAATAAAGGAACTTACAATAACACTCGGCAGAGGGTGAAAGAAAGCTGTTCTTAATGAGACATTTACGACCGGCAAGACTTGAAGTCAAAGCGGGATGTCGTATAACATGATCCTTTCCTTTACAGTTTGACCGAAAAATACGTGTATGCTTGGGTACAAATTATATTTAAAAAGTGTCATTTTTTATATAAATGGGGCGTATTTGAAAGAAAGTTACTGCAAAATGTCCTCTTTTTGTTGCAACAAATAAAAGCATCTCTTTGCGAAAATGTAACTAACTATTCCGATATGAACTGAACGACATGAAGGGGTGCGATAAATATGTCGCCGTCTGAGATTCAGTGAGAAAGAACCATTAACATAGAACATACAGGCCAGGTGACGTAGCCTTAAAAGCGTCATATCCCAGTAACAATCAAATTAGACACCGGAAACCCGGGCAAAAGGGCAGGGTCAACTCCTCTGGTGAAAATTCTGTGAAACAGTCCACGGGGTGTTTCATAAGAAATGCCCAAATCAGAGCTTTATAAATTTGTACTTTTGACTAAAACTGACAGCAATAATCAGCATGAATGCAATTCCTCATTAGCACAGATGTCATTTGGAAGTCAAAATTTACAAAAATACTATTTTGAATTACAATTTGTCGCAATCACGACAAATTGTAATTCAAATTATTCCTTTCCGACACAAACTTGTGCATTAGTTTTCTATGTATACAACGACAGTTGTGTCTTAGCTTTCTTTGGATGACGAAACTGTCGAACGGACAGACAGTACTGCTAAAATCTGTTCCGCCTACAATCACAGTTTCCTTTGCTGACACAAACCTTCGGCGGATTGCAGCCTGGTCACACACTATTAATGTACGAACGTCAAGGTTTGTTTATTATGTGTAATTTTTCTGAACCTGCAGAAAAATGTTATAAATAAAATGGTCTGAGCAACGTGAAAGCAAAAGGCAAACTTAGGAGACAAACGGTAAAGATAGGGACAAAAAATGAAGAAAGGAAAAGACACAGTAAAATAACATAAGATACAAAGAAAAAAGAAAAAATGAAAATAAAAACAAAGTCCAAAACGGTAGTTTACTTTCCATAGCATACTTTCAGTGCATGAATATTGATAGTTCGTCGAGAATTCGTACAGTCTGGTATGTCTATGACATATCTCTATACAAGGTTTCGCACGCAATAAATGCTACCACAGACCCTCTTTGTATTAGCCAACTCTAAAAGGAAGTATTTTGAAATTGGAAAATGTTCTTGAAGAGAAAACTAGACATAATGAAACAGGTAATCCTTTCTTCTCTTCTTTTCTTGAGTCACTTCCCTACCGTATGCCTTCTCCTGGTCTTTCTTCCCTTTCTTAAAAGACTGGCAGTGATCCAGCAGTTACTGTTACACAGTCGAAAACCACGTATGTCCCTTGTGTACTGGTCATATTTCTGTTTCAGATTACACAACAACAGGCTATTACTTGAGAAAATTCTGCACTATATGTTGTAGGATTTATTGGTATACAACATATTATAATCCTAACCCAAGTGGCGCAAACGTATGAAAAGTTGACACAAAGACGCGGGTCTTACCAGGATAGTCACCTTACGTTCATTGGAGGGCTTACACAGAAACATTTATCATACTTATATTGAAGGAAGAGATAAATAAGCGCACTGCAGAAGGCATACAAAAAGCATCTCACTTGTACGTTGACCTATCAGCGTGTTGAATCTGAACTTACATATGTCGGCACACTTCTGATAGTAACTGCGGTTTGCGATAACAGCTTTCTTCACGCTGCATAAAAACGGCCATAAATAATGCTTAACAAGCTGTCAAGATTGAGGGTGTCACAGTTAAAACCACTGCAAACTGTCTTTCAACACACAATATTCGTTTCAGGAAGCCCTACCACATAATGCACAAACACTGTAAATTCTTATGTCACAACAAAATGCAGTGTATTGCCGTTCCATGTAGTCTACTGATCAAAATCTTGCTTTCACAGTAATTTCTGGAAACAAACATGGACACAGGAAACTAAACGAATGAAGCGCTAACTGTCGGCAGAATAGATAAGCTTTTACCAAATAACAACAAATGAAGATCGAAAAATATTACACAGCGCCGCTTATCGGCATGAAAGGGTACTAACTATTACAAAATAGTTAACAGTTAATTATGCTTGAAATACTGTATTGGGAATAATATGAGGTGAAAATAAATCCGTACTCTGGATAAAAATCAGCATTTTACAAAATAATAAAAAATAAAGTACGAAAAACTATACTAAGTGCTTCCCACTGGCATGTATGAAAACCGTTAAAAATAATTAATAGATAATTATTTGTGCTTCGAAAACCTGCACTTAAACAATTATTGGTAAAAATAAGTCCAAAATTTGGAGAAATCTGCAAAAATATCAACTTTCGCAAAACAATAAAAGGCATAAAGTCTGGAAGAACTAAATTCAGCACACCCCTTCAGTAGGTATGATTACTGTTAAAAATTAATAATTAATTATTTTTGGAAAACTTGTATTGGCAATAACTCGAGGTGAAAATAAATCCACAAATCTGGAAAAACTTTAGGTCTATCACCCAACACATCTAGCTACACGGTAACATTAGCAACTAGTACTGAAAAGTGATTTCCAAGCCTAACTGCCGCCGACAAAAAGTACTGTTCCGAGTTGAATCTACGGATATACGTACAGTATTTCGAGTCATGTACACGATACGGGCTCAGATCACGCACAGTGAATTTCTGGGCTACTGGTGGTTAACATGCAGCCCCGAACGGTTGAAACCACAACGACGCTCACCAGCCACGGAATTCGAGAACACGAAAGCACCACTGATTGTACCTAGTTAGTGTCATCCATTTTTCCCAAGCCCGAACATCCATCTCTTTTGCACTTTTAACGTAGGTTGTATAAAAACCGGCGATTCGGCATTTACAAGGGAAGTTAGAAAATGAGGCAAAGGCCAACTGCAGATCAATAAACTTCACGAAATTCCGTCCAGTGGGAGGAGAGTTGTTACATGCCGACAACCACACGGACGGAAGGATGGATATGACGAAGCTAATGGGCGTTTTTCACGATTTTGCCTACGCGCCTTCAAATCACTTCCCAACAGAGTACGGTGGAAGATTTTTTCCAGTAGTGTGGATGCAGTTTTGAAGCCAGTGCTATGCTTAAGTACATTTTTATGGGAAAAGTGTAAAGTTATATTGCTTAATATCGAGCGTACTAATTTACAGAGTGGCCACCGCGCTTAAAAGGGTTAAATCATAAAATAAATTCCCAGATTAATGTTCGCCGCACGACACTTGTGCAGATGGTAGCTGAGAAGACAGACGAATGAACTCTACGGAAATCTGCCTACAAAAAATGAGTAGGTGGTTAAAGTGACAGGACCATAATGTGCGCTTGGATGAGTCGAACGAGTGACATAAAACAACCGCATGGTGTGAGGTTTGTTCCACCCTGCAGGATATAAAGAGCCTTCTGGCACGTGAGGATTCAGCTGAGTAAAATTCAATGTGTACATGTGCTGGAGGCGAAAATATTAACTCTTTTTTTTTTTTTGCGAAAGTAGATTCTAATTTAGTTGCCCTCGGTTCATCTTCTTGATTAGAAATTACATTAAAGAAAACACATTACAGTCCCTGCCCATTGCACCTAGAAGATTTAATGCGTAACTGTACGGCAAAGAATCATTCCTGAAAACGTGGAAGTCGGTCAGCTGATAAACAAATCTCCTGCCTTTCTAAAACATAAGTCCTATATTAACCTTTTAAAGCCTAGCGGTAACTTTACATACCAACAGGTTTAACATTAAAAAATTCTACGTGGTGCCCACATTGCGTTTATGTGTTTTGTACGGATCTCAGAACAAACAGCAACTTTTGCCTTATAAAACATTAAGAGACTGGTTCTTATAACCGAAGTGGAGAGTGTTTACAGCGCGGTACGCACTGAGTCCTTATATAAAACAGACACTTTTCGTCTTTAAAGGGTTAACGTGTTCTTTACACCTAGTCACTAGGTCCCATCCCCAGTCAGATTAGTACAGTCTACATGATTCTGAAGTTCATTTTAATATTATTCTTCCACTTGCGCTTTCATGTCCGTGGTGGCCTCCTATGTCCAGATTTTCAAACTATATATTTTCGCATTTCTTATGTACCCTACGCATGCTACATTCCAGCTACATTGCATCGTTTATGATTTGTTCACCATAAAAACATTTACCCAATTTCACAAGTATGCAACTTTTGTGATAACTTTCCCATACAAATTCACACACGTTTCAGTTTGCACAAACATTTTACATTTTTCTATCTGCTAGAATATTTAGTGCCTTGATGCTTTACACGCAAGACATAGGCATATTTCAGATTCGTAGAAAAAACAAGAGATGTGTCAATAAATCTCATAAAATTGCGAATTTTTGTAACAATGGATTGTTGTGTTGTTTTGGAAGTGGGACTGACGTTTTAAAATACAAATATGATTTAGACCTACATGGCCTTTCCTTTCGGGAAGTTAATGTTCCTTAAAGGTTTAGAGAAGTATAAATAATTCAAACATGTCAATAAACCAACCACTACGAACGAAGAAATCTAAATAAACAAAACCTAACCAACGAACTCAAATAACTTCGTAGGTAGAGAATTTAAAAATACAGCACCGATGACACAAATGGCCGCTACAAACCCAGCCCTGTCAGTTCAATCTACATCACATCGTCCCAGTCTGTTTCTTGAAGACGTACTCTAATAACATTCAGCCAAACGGAAATGCATGGATATGACTCTCCTGCCTAGCTTGCAGATGACACCAGGATCTAATTCCCGGCGGGAGATCCGTTCTCTGATCGAAATATTCGAAATTTGTGCCCTCACTCCTGACAACTGCTGGAACAGTATCATGAAAAAACCGACGAATCATTACTTTCATAAAGCTACTGACTTATTATTCACGATGACCTGTCGTGTTAAAATACAAAATACGTAATAGCAACTTACGTTACCTGACCTCGGCAGTTGACACAGCCCTGTAAATGGTTCACTAACGAATAAATAACGACGTATATGTTGCAGGGCTCTTTGGGAATTTGACGACGATTCATCACATACGGGATCATTCACCCTTTGAACTTTTCCCATCGTACTGTGTTTAAAGTAAAGAATAAAACGCAGGATTTCGGGGACAAAATCGGTACTCTAGGCTTGGGGGTTGACAACAGCCCAGCTGACTAGATGTTTAATTCTTTTACCTTAAGGCGGAGACTAATCATATCCCCGAAATATTGTGTTTTAATGTTTATGTTAAAAAAGGCACGACGTATAAATTCCAAAGAGCACATAATTTAAAAACGTAGTCCTACATTAGGAATCATTTAATTCGCAGACTTTATCCATCGTCTCACGTTATATCATTATTATTATGATCATCATCATCACCTTTCTTTCTTCTTCTTCTTCTTCTTCTTCTTCTTCTTCTTCTTCTTCTTCTTCTTCGTGCCGACTGACTTATCAACATTTATGTGTAATTTATTTTTCCGAGCATCTGTTAAGTAACTGGCTTTTATTTCTTTTGTTTTGTTCCTTTTGTCATTCTTTCATTCAAGTGTACATTTATGCTTATTTTTAATTGGCCTCTGGGTTGATGGCTCAACACTTTCACCAATTAAAACTGAATTATTAAACAACTGGTTTCGGAGACATGACGGCTTCCCTTCCTCCGACTCTGTTCCTTTAACCCTTTAAAGACGAAGCGTATCTGTTTTATATAAGGACTCAGTGCGTACCGCGCTGTAAACACTCTCCACTTCGGTTATAAAAACCAATCTCTTAATGTTTTATAAGGCAAAAGTTGCTGTTTGTTCTGAGACCCGTACAAAACACATAAACGCAATGTGGGCACCACGTAGAATTTTTTAATGTTAAACCTGGTGGTATGTAAAGTTACCGCTAGGCTTTAAAAGGTTAAGTAAGGCCTTATTAATTTTTGTTTATATTTTAACGCTAGACAGTGGCCGAAGTCTAAGCACTGAATGATTCTAAATGGTATATAACCTACCATCCTCAGAATACTAAGGAATTATACTATTCCTGTAAGTTTCCCATGCAGTAGTCTCGAACATTTCTGTCTTCATGCCATGCTAATAATTCTCCCTTCCTACTCATGCAAATCAAACTGTCTTAGACGAGCAGCAATAAACTGTTTCTTCAAGAACATTTATATCAAGATGCGTTCAACGCTTTAAAGCGTCTACAAATTGGGTGTAATGCAGTTGTGTGACAGATGTGAAAAGTTGGCGACATCCGGACCACAGAATGCGCTAGCTACTTGTTTTGAAAAAAAATCCGTTCAGCCATTTGTATCCGTCCAAGTTCCAAGTTCCGCCCTAAGACTCGTAGACTGCGAGAGGAATTAGCAACAGTGGCACTAGTCAATGGGCACGTGTAATGTAAGAAGCTGATACAACACACCAGAATGGATCTTCCAATAACAAGTACTATTACGGAATTTTAAGAAAACTGACAACTGTCCCTCAGTGTGTCACTGTGCAGATAAATACATATTGAAAAAGGTGCGAGGGTCGGTCAGAAAATAATATTACTTGGCACGTAATTTCTGTAAGTACAGAACCTACAATCACTATGATCATATGAAGGAGATTCTTCGTCGAGCAATTATCATCTGTTTTAGCAACGACACACAATCTTGGCGAACACAAATCTGAAGAATATCACGAAGTGGAAACAGCGGTGACACAGTGGTTGATAACACAGGACACGAACTTGCATGAACAGGGAACATGAATGCTAGTCCGACCTTACAACAAATGCCTTAAATGTGGTGGAAAATATGTGGAAAAATAGTGGGACAGTAGTGCAATTACATATGTACTATTACTGTTACAGTTTAAAATAAAGAACTCAAAATATATGCACAGTATATTTATTTTCTGAGCGACTCTCACACAAAAACGATTAACAAAGTAACTTATGAGGGTTTGAATTGGATGAAACTGGTTCAGAAGAGGATACTGAAGGGCAGACTTGTAGTCTTGTGAACACAGTAATAAAATAATATAATAACAATAATCACCAACAAAATGCACTATATCACAATCAATTTATTTAGTATTCATTACCCCGACATGTTTCGATGTTTGTCTACATCATCTTCAGGGGGATGTCTTCACACTAATATCATAAGACACTCGTCACTTTTTAGATTAAGGTAACTGAGGCCGGTTTGATTAGAGTGTTGATATTTCGATTTTCAAGAAACACACCAATATATACACAAGCAGTGGTATCTATAGTCTAAAATGCTCAACCTGCAACCAGTTTTACATAGGACAGACAGACCGCGACACAGGCACGAGATTCAAAGAACACCATCGTTAGGTACGCAACAACAACCCAAAGTCAGCTTTTGCTATGCATATCCTTAACAATAACCATCAATATAATTCTATCGAAGAATCTTTACAACTAATAGTGCCGTGCAACAAAGGCAACAGAATGAACTATTTAGAAAATCTATATATACAACAATTACATAGTCTAGGTCTATTAATGGATGAACAATGTACATTTGAACATAATCCCCTATTTGCCTTACTCCAAACCACGCGCCTTTCAATACTACTATACAGCGCCATCTGACTTAATCATAACTATAACACACCACCAGCCCTAGCTCAGCAACTCGCAGTACACAGACAACACTCCGCCATGCAGAACACAACAGGAACACAATACAGGTAAGCACAAAACTGGACGAATATTTATTTTCATTTTCATTTCTACCAATTGGCAAAAAAAGGTTTTCTACCTTTCTTACCATTTTCCTTCTTTACAGACTGTTACACTAAACTTTCTTCGCCAACGAGGATTTATGTGGCTTTTCAATCCATAAACAGACGACTGCATGACTGCCCAGTTATATAACAGTGTACTGTATAGTGAAAACAGTGTGTTGTATAATACAGAACATCGAATTTTAGCATTTTTAAACGTTTTAACATCTTATCTTTAGACTATAAACCAAGTGTAGTGCGACAATGTATTATGTAATGTGAAACATTGTTTCTACATTTTAATACTTTAACATTATCTGCAAACTGAAAATCGAAGTATCAACACTCTAATCAAACCAGCCTCAGTTACCTTAATCTAAAAAGTGACGAGTGTCTTATGATATTAGTGTGAAGACATCCCCCTGAAGATGATGTAGACAAACATCAAAACATGTCGGGGTAATGAATACTAAATAAATTGATTGTGACATAGTGCATTTTGTTGGTGATTATTGTTATTCTATGTGAAAAATGCACAGTGAAGACAAAGTGAAAACAGTAATAAAAGTCTCATTTCCACAAAAAGCAGGACATTTCTTGAGAAAGTGCATGACTATCAGCGTGCAAGAGTGATTATGATCACTGAAGTTGGTTAGTTATTATTATTCTTAGAGGTACCGCCATGTTTTCAAAGTATCTTCAGAATAATAAAAGGCGGGATACTTAGAATAGCATCCTGTATCTTGATATCTTGTTCTAGGACCTGTGTAAAATAAACGCTTTTTCCCCCAAGCAATGTTTGGATTCTTCGTACAAAGTCTAAATTCCTCTCATCCCCTTGTAAACAAGTCTTATAATAATAACAACAATAATAAAAACGTTATGTATAGCGAAGGCCATTTTTAAATATAAAAATATTCTGCGAGATGCATATAACCACAAAATGCCTTCTCATTATTCATCAGGCTGAATGAGCTAGCGTATTGTTCTCGCAGATGGCCGTTCGCTCATGACCACCTGACAAATTGTCACCTCATTGTTTCAAATAGCGGCACCAATAACAATAACCATGATTCAGGGTGGGTGCTGTATGCTCTCATACAATAGAAATTGGCTGGCTGTGTGGGGAATCATGAATCCATCATGCGCTCATGCCTCAGGCACTGCACAATCTCATCCAAAACACTAGTTACCAGAACTGTGTTAAGGCGGGCCAAATACTGTCATACCCAAATAAAGCACAACTTCTGAAATAAACGTGCAGAGCTATCCGAGTTTAAGGATTAATTCTGAATGCAATCAGTTACAAAATATACTAACAGGAAAGTGAAAATCATAAACTTTCTGAAATTAAAGGACTCACAATATGACAACGCGGGAAGAAGTCGGAGATTCAAGTCTTTTGGGCAGTTAAGCCGTGTCGACTGCTGAACCGTCAACGGCGTTTCGAAGGAGCACAGTTACTGCATCTTCAGCGCCAAACAGTCGACTTTTTATAGACTGGTCAGTGCTGAAGTTGAACGTCGGTAACTGTTTACCATAAGACATGACGTCGCATCTCAGGAGACCTGAAGCTTCAGCAACGCAGCTGTTGGAACCTCACGTCTTTTAACAGGGGGAGTAATTCATTGGGATCGATAAAAGTTGCACGGAATTGCAGGATATGACAACAGTATGTCGGAAGTGGTCTGAATATCTGATAATGCAACGCGTGTAGCAGCTTTAAAAATATAAAACAAGATGTTATGCGAACAACCTACGTTATCTAACAATCATCAGATTTCTCACTCTATATGCCGATGTGACGATAGCTGTAAATTTACAAAAATTTCATTTAACAATCCAAACGTGTGAATAATTTTCTCAGCAGGTCTGCAAACAAATTACAATTTCTGCCAACATGGCATACACGGGGTATAACCTCAAAATCTTTTTTTCTCACAGTCGCCATTTTCATACTTGCAAAGATGTAAAACGTCCCACAGAGCTTGAATGTCTCAGACGTTGATCACTATGGAACCGGTAGATATTTTATGTATATAGGAACTGAGTTCTCACTTCGAACTTCTAAACTCTTTCGTTCGACAAGTAAATACAGAATACAAATATTTCAGATATAACAAGTTACGACAAAAGCATACATAACTCCATGACAATTAGCCGTATAACAAACCCACGCATTATGTCGCTCATTTGGTACAATGACTAGGCAACGGGCTAGACATCCAAAAGTTCTTTTCTTCAACAAAGCTCCCACATGGATTTTCGGGTCCATTGGCCTTCATATTCAAAAACTAACGGGGGGCCTCTAACCGGAGTGAAAGTCGCTGGTTCGTAAAGCTGTCACTCACTCCTATGTAGTGCCGAGGTTAGAATGACTGGAACACACCTCCAGTCCCCGTACGTCTTTATGGCTTGCACAAGGATAACTTTACACTTACCCCTATACCAATATTTTTATTTTTGTTCTTAAATTCTCCAATAAAATTAGCGCAAAGGTGACGCATGGTTGTCACGTGTCGTCAAAGTAGCCAATGGCATGTCTCCAGTTTTTCGTGAAGCGCCGATCCCCACTCAGTGTTTACTACGTTATTGGTTATCCTTATAATTGGGTTGTGAGAGCCTTTAATTAAAAACGAATCAGCAGAGAACTGGCACGAATTACGTAAGAGCCGGCTCCACAGGCATAGAGGCCCTCGGCCCGTTTTCTGCTCTTGCGACAGACAGCGTGAATGCATTACACTGCGTACATACCACGGAGCATTTAGGGCACGAAGTGCTACGACATCGAAGAGGAACGTATACAAACATCTGGCCGGAACCCACTTCTACTGGATATGCACAAAAGTGAAAACCGTACTTTACTGCGTAGATCTGATCAGTGGTTCGTAAACCTTGCGAACTCCTTTACAGGCTATACATTCATACAGACGGACGCAAGTGGTTGTGTAAGTTATTATCACAAATTTCTTTTGATGTTTATAACAGGCGTCTTAAAATATTGGTTTATGGTAAATCGTCCATTACAGAGAAATATGGAAAACTCCTGAAAAAATACTCTCTTCACCACAGCCTTGTGCGTTCTGTATACTGCCCAACGAAATATTATTTTCATGAGAATACAGGGACACATTTTTCTCTCCCTGCACAGTCACGTGGGTACGCAGTAACGCCGTTGGTTGAAGCACTGCGAAAGGACATGGGTTCGATTCCCATGGGCCACTGGATTTTTGCAATGACTTACTCTTTCCGGCCGCACTATAGCCCTGGGGTCGACTCAGCCTAAAAAAAAATGAGTACCAGGCGTATCTACTGGTGGCTAAAGGCGGCCGGTGCGTAGGGCTGACAACCTTACCACCTCCATGTGCCGACTGTCTAGAAATTCTGGCAGCCTCAACCTCCTGCAGTCCTAAGGGACTGTCCAGGCCTGTAATGGGACAGCTCTTTACCTGCACAGTTAGGTACGTACAAGTGTATACGGTATGGGTTATACAGAGGGTTGTTACTTGCTTCTGTTTTAAACATATCACTTGAGTAACAAGAGGAATATGTATTTGGAGTTTCTAAAGTAATTCTATTCAAACCTCATTTACATTTTCTCAGAAGCTCTAAGGGTTTAGCTCCATTAATGCAGCTGTATAGAGATACATTTGTCCGAAGAATAATACAAAACCATGGTTCTTCCGCCCAACTGGAGGTATTAAAAAGATAATGAATGTACATGTAAAACACTTGTGTACTTCTCTAAATTTTGGATATTCAGCATAACAGACCTAGAAGTTCAAATTAAAGCTAACCTTCCAAAACTGTTTTACGGAGGCCTCAAAGTTGCACACTGGCGCATTTATCGGCTGTTTTGGCTGCAACCTTACCCAGTCTCAGCAACATATTCTCGGATAATTCTTTAAAGACACGTTACAGGGTTTTATTCACGTGTCATTAAGTTACTTACTAATCATAACCACCTGCCATTCTGAATCAACAATATTTAAACCAAACCTCATTTTGATGGACATATTTTATTGAAAATACCCTACACAAAATTTCACGAAAATGCGTCCGGTGGAAACCGAGTTATTCCATGCACACAAAGAGACTGGTAGACAAAAGTGACAAATCCAATAGTCTCTTTTCGCAATTTTTTGAGAAGGCGTCAAAAATCAATGTGATGTCGCATTGTTTCGTTTTTATAATCTGAATTTAATTAAAGTTATATTAGGGGTTTTATTACGGTGCACTAAATTTTACGTCGGCTCAAGTATACAATGTCGTGTTACTGTTCACAATGTGACAAAGTTTATTAAACAAGCATAGAGAAAGATTAATATATACGTGTTCAGAAGTATTATATTTATGTGTGATTTACCAAATGAAGGGTTATTATTCCACCAAATTTTAACTTTTAAAACACCCTAGAGAATAACGGACACTTTAATAAACGCACTGTGTCGGAATAACTTCCATGTCAGTCCCAGCTCTACTGTAGCACGAACAAACGAGACGGCATATTAGTTGTGTTGTAATGCTTATCATTGCAGACACCGTAATGCTCTTTTACGACACGGTTTAAGAATTCCTCACAGGGCTAAAAACTTGTAACTGCCCAACTCTACTATCTACTTTAACTTGTAATAGAATAATGAAAAGTTAAGCTAAGCAAAATGAAGTCTTGCAGAAAAATTTAAGTGTCTACAATTTTGAAGTTTCTGTTCTAAAAAAGTTTTACTTCTTATTCCACTTGATGCCACTTCGTGTTATGAAGATACACACACACAAAAAAGGAACAGGAGAGGGATTACACAAAAAACTGTGCTGACGTGTTCCAAGCTGATAGCTTACTACAAATTCCTGCCTTGCTAAAGAAAAGGACAAAATGTTAATGTGGCAGACAAAGCCTTTTATAGGCAGCTAAGACACCGGTAACTATTTTTCTCAATATTCGGGAGTTTTAGAAACACAGCCTTCGTTTCGCTTTCAGTCTTCCCTTAAACTATAAGTTGTTTAAGTGGATTTGTTTTGCTCAGAAATGAAATATGTTTAAAGTAGAAACACCTTTTTCAATTAAGGTACAATGAAAGTTATGTACGACGAAAAAACTTCGTGCTTTGTATGAAAAAATGTAACCAAACTATACACTTGAGCCCCTCCGCATTTATTCCGTTTCCGTAATCAGTATCTAGATTTCTTTGTGTAATTTTTCATTCATTACCTCTCCGTATATCTCTACGTCTAGTCTCCAGATTTGAAGCTGTTGAATATTCAGCAGAGGCTGTAAGAATACCTCCAGCGAAAGAAAAGTTCCGACTTGTATTTCTGAGTTGCTTAATATTAACACAATGGTGTTGGTGCTAATACCTTACGTAAAAGCAACAAGAGCACCATTAATACTCGTGTGTGTCTCTTTAATTATGTAGAGACATATTTTAAATCATGCAATATTTGTTGTGGGCGAATTTGTGTTGAATGACGTCCTTAGATTTTCGATGGAAGGCGTTAAGTGAGAGACCACTTGGAACTGCGCGTGTCTTTTCCTATGGAAATAAACGGAACTGTGAGTGCACATAGCAAAATTAGAAATTTTGGAATTTATTAGTTGTTATCATATATATATATAACAGGACTACTAAGTATTATAAATATAAATGCATTGCCTCCTATCTCAGAACTGGAAGTCAGGCAGGAAAACATACATAAACATTTTTAACATAATTCTTCTTTATTGTGTTTCGATTATTTGTGATTTTCCACTATTCACAAAGGACTGAAGAGTTCACGTTGATTAGGCAGTAAAGGATGTCTGTAGGCAACCCGGAGGAGGTGGATACACAACCCATTGGTGTGCAAAATATGATGAATCTCAACAGCTGCAAAAATAAAAACACGAGCTCGAAAATGGGACATTCAAAGAGCTATAAAAGTGTGCGAAGTTTCAACCTTGACGAGTGCGGTCGTGTAATGAACCTTTATTGGCAGAGTCTAATGAAGCTCTAACTTTTTGATGATATTTCTCGTCCGGATCTCTACTCTTTATGTGTCCTCGAAAGGCATCACAGTTCAGATTTCCTGCTCCGCTGAACAGTGAGGTACATCTGTCGCTCTCTGCTGTACTTTCGTCTGCTGCCTTAAATACAGTCTTGCCAATATTACGAGACAATATAAAACCTTGTTTTTTTACATTCCTCTCTAAGCGATGTTTACTATCACGTTGGGATCGAACAGCAATTGTTGCATATTCAGAATTATATAAAGGAATTTCATTGTATTAAAATGTCAAAACATAAAATCAGATTGTTTTACGGCTGTGTGTTCAGGAGTATAGTCCTTGAGAGCTCTTTTAACATTATCTCACTCTTTTTGTCACACTTTTAAACCGCTACAAAGCTATATGCTTATCTTGTTTGTAAATACGCTCTCTACGAATCATTTCGCTTAGTTACTCACAACAAATGAGAAATTATTCAAAAAGTCTGTATACTCGTATTTTGAGAAGAAACTTCGGTATTGACCCTTAGTCTTGTCTTCAAAATGGAATTTTGATTTTCCAAAATACCTTTTCCTCCTGCCTTAGTTAAATTACTGTTGGGTACCACTAGCTGTTTATCTAAGCCAGTTCTATGGCATATTTTACGTTAGATTACGTTCCAGTTTCAAATTACAAAAATTAGAACCAAAAAGTGTCATTAGAGGGTACAGAACAGTTATGATTTCACTAATGATACCGCGAGGAACAATCATAACTTTGGCTAAACGTTACGATTACAAGTAAAGTTGCCCCTGCGCCTGATTAACCTCGCAAGTCAAGCTGCTGCTGTACTTGATGAAGGACCAAGACATGACGACTTGTGGGGAGTGAAGTCGTAGCTGCTTCTCGTTCTTAACATACGGCGTATATGGAGATGAATGGTCAGACACACGCCCCGGTCTCTTTAACCCCGAGAGAAGAATCAACGCCACTCATAGTAGAGAGGACTGCGGGTACCAGAAAAATTCTTTCCCACGGCGAATGGAATTGGGACTCTCCGAAAGTTCAGCTGCATTGCTGAGGGAGCTACTCTGGCTACTGGAATAAAATATATATAAATTGCTGTTTTTAACAGTTTATGTGAGGACAGTCATTGCAAACAATTTACCGTGATTAGTTTTGATTTAGGAACAAAACTCACAGCTAACAACCTTATTCCAATTTGCTGTCACCTGGCTCTACACTGTCAATGGTTAAAGAAAAAAAAGGTACTACTGCAAGTAAAACACACTTTGGTACAAAATTCCTCACACGCTACCAAAATTCTCACACGCACCCTTGTTTAAGGACCGGGGACTTCAGACAGTGTTTACTTTCCTGAGAATAGTGACTTCCAGGTACACTCTGTCTTCCTGACGTGAATGCTAAGAAATAATCGCCTCCGACGTTCTGAATTCAAATTCAGAGACAGCGAGAGGTGTCGTCATGGTGTAGCATTACAATTAAGCATTATGCTGGAGAAAGCTTTGATCATGAGCAGTCTGCACGTCGCGCCAACCCACTGCTGTAATCTCGAAACGGGGGGGGGGGGGTTCTCTTTATAATCCCCGTCATAATTCATTGTGAAGGTTTCTGAGACATTGATAGTGTTCGCTGCTTTATAAACAATGGGAGTGTTCATCTTCATAGAAAGGAGCAAGTGACGTGACAGAAAACACTAAACAATGCTAACAGCACACACATTATTTTTATCTTTTTGTTGCATCCAAAGGGAAGTACTCGCGAGACTGCGAGGATTCGGGAACAGAGAGCGGAGAAAATATTTGGCTGTAAAGGGGGAGAAGTTGGAGGGAAACGTGGAAATAGGATAATGAGGAGCTTCACGACTTGCACTTTTTAACAAGCATTACCAGAATGATCAATTGAAGGAAGACGAAGATGACGAGGCGTGTAGCATGCGTTAGATGAGAAAGGTACATAACATTATATTAAGAGAGCTTCAAGGGAATACATTGCTTGAGAGACTTGGGTATAAATGGCGTTATAATAATAAAATATATTCTAACAGAACGATGTGTGAGAACGTATACTGTGAATTACACATTACAGAAAAATATTACGGAACTGTATGACGCCTAGCCCTTTTGTTCATTGATTTAATGAAACTGTCAGGAACTAGGAGAGAATAACATCACAGAGTGAAATGATGAGTAACTGGCAACTTTTAAAGACTTCGAAAGGAATTGATTGTCGCCAAATTTAAACTACTATCCCTGGAATTATCTAGGAGGATTGCAGAAAACGACGGAAGCTCTTATTTTGGATAGTCGGGGTTTAGGTTGGGATTGGGCCTGGGATGCTTTCTAAAGAAGCAGATATGCAGCAAACTCGACGGCAGCGTTCAGCTAGTCGCTCAGGTGGTCAATAACTTCCCCGGTTATTGCAGTGATTAAACCAGTCTGCCACAGACCCCAACCCATACTAGAAATCTCGCGTCTGTGCCTCCACACATTCTTCCTTAAGACGTTTTCATCCTCTCATCTAGCCCATGTTCTCTCCTTCAGTTTTACTGAAAATTTTTATACCCAAATAGATTGTCGCTCCTGTATATACTTGTGTCGAAAATAAATTCGTCATGCAAGCAGTGAACGTAAGGATGACGCAACTGAATCCGTTGATCTCGTACCGGCAAGGACCAAGCCTGTGTAGAGTGCCTTAGAAACTGTTCAGAACTGTCCTTGACACGCTAACAAACCTCGAGCTAGTAGCTGTGTGCAGGCGCGTGCTGCTACACCACATTACCACAACTTCTGGGCCCTTCCAAGCGACAAATAGCCAATTTTTATACACCGTCCCTTCCTAAATGTAGTTCAAAACAAGTACTGCAGTTTCGCGAACTATCTCAAACTGGCGTAATTTCTATGAATTTCAACGCAGGCCAAGTTCGCCTACACCATTAATATTCGGCCATAAAGCTGCCGTATCTTTGCGACAGTTGTATCTTCCGACCACAGCTGACCCCACCAGAGATGAAAATTTGTCAAGTTTGGACTTTGCTAGGAGTCAACGGCAGTGGTAAGCTACACAGCAATGTCCAGACTGTTTGTTGTAAGGAAAACCTTACAACAAACAGTCTTGTCTTAGTAATGGTTGTGAGTCTGTTCTCTCCGATTTCTGAGCTTATTAATTTTGGTTACACGTAACACAAGTAGAACTATACGGCTAACCAGAACTCTGGGCCGTCCAAAAATTTCCAATTACTCGATTTAAAAACAGCAGGCATAATGCATTTGCAGTTATAAGTAAAAGAAATATTAATGCTGAATTTATATCCCCACTATTATGATAAAACTGACGTGCCAGCTAATTAACTAACGAATCAACCAATCCATTAAATAACGAATTTTCTTGTAATACAGTCGCATGTTTAAATACAACTAAGAACAAATTCCGCCAATGGATATGATTATCAACGTGCCTGATACAGTTACGGTCTTTGAAACCAAATTTCATATCAACCTTCTAGGCATCCAGTACTCACACCAACATTTCTATAAGCATTCTTTGTTTCCACTGTCAGAGATATATAGTTAGCTCCTCGTAATATTTGTCTGGCTGTCTAAAATAGCATTAAAGAAGCAAAAAATATGCAGTTGTTGATTACAGGGTAATCACCATTATTTGTTGGTTACTGATACATCTATCTTCAGTAACTTCTTTTTCCCGTAAAATTATCGCAGTTCGCTTCTTCACTGATATTAAAAATATCTTCTCACATTAATAAGTCCTACAGTGAAGTAAAAGCGTGCCTGTGCAAGCCATAAAGACACATGGGAGTAGAGGTATAGCTCCACGCCTTTTGAACTTCAGCACTATAGGGACGTGGGTGGTCAGTTTCAAGACCCGGCCGTTTTACCCCCGGAGAAAAGATTCTCCCTCTCCAGATTCCCAATGAATATGAGGCTGGGTGGACCACAAAGTACATACTGACAATT
Source organism: Coptotermes formosanus (assembly GCA_013340265.1). Taxonomy (NCBI): domain Eukaryota; kingdom Metazoa; phylum Arthropoda; class Insecta; order Blattodea; family Rhinotermitidae; genus Coptotermes; species Coptotermes formosanus. The sequence continues at coordinate 842,442 of BLKM01010978.1, read as the reverse complement.
TGGGACAGGTAAATCTTTTTTTCTCTGCTGGTTATCGAACGAAGTTTCCTCGGCCATCCACCCATCAGTTTGGTCTCTATACCAACTGAGCTATCACGGCTTCCGTCATATAGGGGAAATAGACAAAATAATTAGATACGTTTATTCTGTTTGTGTGCACAGATTTCGTTACAGTGTTTGTGAATCTAGACACAGACGATCAGAATTTTGGAATAAGTAATCATTATCAGTTGCTGAATTCTCCTCTTAAATTAAAAAACGTGTCTTTTTTCTGATTGTTAATGTTTTCAAATACTGAAACACATTACATTATCTATCAACTGACATAATGCCGCGTTTGGAGTCCTTGACAGGCCCGTATGTTCAATTTTATCTTAACGACCTCGACATTTTTGAGCACATGACAGTCCTGATTGCTGTACCCAAGCTATTCATCGAACTGTTCTTAGTATTATGGATGTGCTGATCCCACCAGCACAATACCGCCGAGTTTTGATGATTGTTTCAAGTTCGTATACACTTCACGAACGTAGGGACGAATTTTCCGGACAGATGTCATTACTCGTTACATTATTTACAGTCGTACCGTTACAAAATGGGTAATATGGACAAGAATGAATGCATGAATGACTGGATGAGTGAGTGTGAGTGACCGACTGCGTGTACGTGCGTGCGTGCGTGCGTGTATGTACATACGTCTGCTGAATGTGCTTTTACGAAAGAAAACATTGTTCAGTTTTACTGAAATTAGTTTACTCCTGTCAGACTCTGTTAAAGTCGAAGGGCAGTGTTGGATACTTCACATGAAATCATATATATACCTTCCACTCATGCACAAATATCAAGTGTGACTCAGGAAAATACCACTGAGAAGGGTTTCGAAACGAAACATATAGAGAAAAATCGAAGATATTTTAATCCACTATCTTTCCAGTAAAAAATCGTGGTGTTGCGATAATCAAACTGAAGGCATTACTACGCTGTATTACGCTGTGTCGACTCATAATTCGAGAACCGCAGGAGACAGAAGCGCAACAGGATCTTCGTACTACGGCCATTTCCCCAGAATGCTTACGTTGATAAAAACACGTATTTTCATGATTATTTCCTCTACAATTGCATCACAATGAAGTTCATTGATACATAAACTATATGTTTAAATTTTTAAATATATCAATCTATATGCAGATACATCAAGTATTAGTAGGTACAATTTTTAAAATGATTATTATTAAGATTAAAATGTTGTAATTTTTGTTGATTAAGTTTACTGTTTCTATGTGCGAATTATTAGGACGCGTACAGCCACTTGAAATTATTACAACTACTAAAATTTTAGACATATTAACACTGCAGTCACTAGAACTCATACTACCGATATGTGTGGCATTTCCTTTCTAAGTCTCCTGTACCATAACCGCTGGATACAACGTGTATCTGTAAGTACACTTTCTATCGTCTATAGCTGGATACAACGTGTATCTGTAAGTACACTTTCTACAGTCTATAGCTGGATACAACGTGTATCTGTAAGTACACTTTCTATAGTCTATAGCTGGATACAACGTGTATCTGTAAGTACACTTTCTATAGTCTATAGCTGGATACAACGTGTATCTGTAAGTACACTTTCTATAGTCTATAGCTGGACACAACGTGTATCTGTAAGTACACTTTCTATAGTCTATAGCTGGATACAACGTGTGTCTGTAAGTACACTTTCTATAGTCTATAGCTGGACACAACGTGTATCTGTAAGTACACTCTCTATAGTCTATAGCTAGATACAACGTGGATCTGTAAGTACACTTTCTATAGTCTATAGCTGGATACAACGTGTATCTGTAAGTACACTTTCTATAGTCTATAGCTGGATACAACGTGTGTCTGTAAGTACACTTTCTATAGTCTATAGCTGGATACAACGTGTATCTGTAAGTACACTTTCTATAGTCTATAGCTGGATACAACGTGTATTTATAAGCACAGTCTATGTAGTCTATCATTACAGTTCATTCTACCTTGTGTCCCTGTTTGTATGTTGCAGGCACAGGTACTTGCTCGTTATTGTGTTTATTATCCCTATGTGGCAGTTCCAATATGCATCACAAAGTCTACGGAGCACAGCTGGTCAGCTTGTAGGAGGTGTGCACTAGTCACTAAATCAGAAACACGTAAGAGAATGAAAAGAGGTACGATTATATACTGAATGTGTGCTTTCATGGTTATTGATTGAAAATGGATTAGTAGGTACATGGCAGAGGCAGCTGCTGTAATCTTTGTTAACACTGTGTTTCCAGAATGCACCTCTTTGGGCCATATCCAAACCAAATAAATTCAGCACGCACTATCAAAAACTATTTCCGTATGATCCGCTGAAATGTCATCCTCCCCACCCCCACCCCCATCCCCACCCACCCACCCACACACACACACACACACACAAACACACACACACACACACACACAGAAGACATATGTATATATACAAATACACACAAAATATATCCCTAGGAAATCAAAGGTCATAATTAACTGCAAAGCACACTCCCTCAAACCAGGATTTTTGTGCTCCAAATTTAATTATAAATAAATTTTCACACACACACACAAACTTCTCCTCAAACACGCTTCCAAATTAGATCTTCACTCTTCAGGGATGTTACGAGCGTAGATTGGAAGTTATCTACCGGCGTCTCGGGACAACCTAACAGTCCCATCTTGAAGGGTCAAGCCTGAACCTTGAAGATGGGACCGATAGGTTGACACGAAACGCCGGTAACTAAGTACCAATCTATGCTGCGTAACATCCCTGAAGAGCGAAGATTTGATCTGCACAGCAGCTAAAGCCTGAAATCACGCATGCTTCCAAACTTTTATATACGTCCTGCATAATGAAATGCGACATAACTCACTGCACGTGTTTTCTGTGGCGTCTGAATGATTTTAACTCACTTTACACTTCTAAGCATTCCAAACAAAACTAATTCCAAGCAGCAGGGTGTTTCTGTGACATTCACACAGCCGGCCAAGAAATTCCCTGCTGTTAAGGAAACTGAAGACTCAGCTTTCACAAGGGCCCACTGATGTACCCTGTCATGAACCAGCAAAATTCAGACGTCACTTGCAGACCCTACGCTAGATAATTCCATCATATTTCTGAATAAAATTTTGTACGCATTTATAATATTTCCACAGTTTCACAGGCCTCATACACCCCATCCTTCCTGACGTCTTTACACTAATAACGTATGGTGCACAGATGCCTATTAAGAAGTTTTTCACTGTGTAATTTTTTCATCCCCGTGTTTCTTCGCCTAGTTTAGGCCCAAATGTACTACTCTGCACCTATGAGCTTCTCGTTGGCTGAATTATTTATTTACGGTTTATCCAACGATATTGTCGGTAGTTTAGCATATACTGTCGAATTATAGGTTTATTATTGAATAACGAATTGCATGGGATGTTGACTGAAACAGTAGTTGCCTAATGAAAAGTGCTGGTCCTACATTGCGTGTATAAACGGGAGGAAAACCATGAAAGATCTCATGATATCCGGCCGAGCGGTAACACCTTCCGAATGCAAAGCAAAGGGCTGAGGTACCAGCCTTTAGGCCCACGTTATTTAGCAGACAATATAATATTTCGTATATTTTATTCTGGATACGACAGACAGGAACACGTCAAGGAAACCCGCTGCACAGTGAGAAATCCTTGGATGGATGTATCAATGGATGGATGGATGGAATGGATGGATGGATGGATGGATGGATGGATGGATGGATGGATGGATGGTTGGGTGGCTGGATGGATGGATGGATGGATGGATGGACGGACGGACGGACGGACGGACGGATGGATGGATGGATGGATGGATGGATGGATGGATGGACGGACGGACGGACGGACGGACGGACGGACGGATGGATGGATGGATGGACGGATGGACGGACGGACGGATGGATGGATGGATGGACGGATGGATGGATGGACGGATGGATGGATGGACGGATGGATGGATGGATGGATGGATGGATGGATGGATGGTTGGGTGGATGAATGTTCCATTCTTTCAAGTTTTAGATAGGAGACGACAAAGGATGTTTCTGAACCTAACGGATCTTGTAACTGAATTTTAAAAAGGGGTACGGGTATCTTTAAATAGGCGGAGAATATTTTAAACTGCTTCTTCAGAATTTTCCTTTAGACACCACGTCTGTCATATTACAAAAAATCTGTCTCTACTACTCAGAAATGGAGAGGAATGTGCAGAACACTGTGCTGCAGCTTCCTAATACACCTACTGAAAGACACAAACATTAGCGGAAAATACGGACAGGTGACGGTAAGTAACCGAAACAACTAGCTATCGTGTTGTTGCCAGGACTGTACCGCAGCGCCGATCCTGACAACAGCCTCATAACCTTAAGGTTCTGCGCCCTACGAGAGACTTCAAGCTACGGCGTTCTCTGGACAGTTATCTATCATCTACATTTAATAGAATATAAAGTGCTGTTTAACCCTATTCTTACGACGCTGTCACTACAGATGTCACGCCAGCCACAGATCACGTTTCTTTTTTTTTTTTTGCATTGTCTTTGATGCAGATATCTGGACCTGAGAAAAAGGAGGGTGTTAGATTCCGTTTTATTATATTTGAAACAATATATCATTTTTCTTAGACCAATATGTGACTTACTGCTGTTTAATTCTTGTTCCAGCTACAATGGGACAGTATTTGGACTTACAGCCATCTGAACCTGAAACAGCTTGAAGTTCTCAGAAAATTACTATAATATCTCACATATGATAAAATTGGACTTACATCTTTCTGCTTCTTAGGTCCAGATATATTAAAGATGAAAAGTTACAATTAGAAGGAACTGCTCAGTCCTTCTGTGTATATATACTGAATTATGAGTGATTGAATCAGTGAAAGAATAAGGAAATATAACAGCGTCTCTGCCATTGTCTCCAAAAACTAATCTTATCTCGCTAAGTCTAAATGCTTCTCACGATGACGGGTGGCAGTAAACAAGGCTAGTATTTTACATGTTAAATAAATACTTGCGAGGGCGCAGACTGGATTAAACTCGCCCATATTACTGTAAAGTGGGGACCTCTGAAAGTACGATAATGAGCCTAGAAGTTGTATGAAAGACCGGAAATGTCTTAAGCAGCTGTATTACTTTCTCAAGCTGGATTGTGCTTCATGAAATAAAGTATATTTTCATCAACATATGGTCGGTGCTGGAAATGCATGACCGGTGTTCTAAAGTTGACGCGTTATTTTATGATCAGTCAGTACCGAATATATAACTTTTGATGCTGTTATTCAGTACGAAGGCTATACATAAACTCCAGCAAAAGCAGCAAGCACAAGAAAGCTCTTTCAAGGTTTTCAAATGTTGAATCGCTTATAGAAATGTTTCCCATTACGAAGTGCCGTGTTCTGGAAGCTTGTAAAGCCAGGAGAGTGAATACAATGCTAATACACACATCAATCAACCGTATGAAAAGAGCAACATTTCACCTTCACGGCCTCTCGATCGACTACCGACTGATCCTTTAACCAATCATCAACTCATTTTGAAATCTGTTTTGTAGACACCTTAATGGAAAAGTGGGTTGGTTCACAGGGTTTGTAGATAAGACAGTTCGCCTTATGTATGAGTAATGGCACGTTGCTAATATTTGTCTTACGGAGCGTGTCAGCAGCCATTACATTGACGGATGAGAGGGCGGGGTGGGCAGAGGGGGGGGGGGGGGGCCGAACGCCAGAAATCGGATACATTGAGGCCCTAAACAAATTAACTACTGAATGTTTCCAATTAACCAGATCCATAAAGCACAGTCATTTTCTGCGAAGCTTAAAGTCATTCAACTTGTCAAGAAATTACCAACAATTCAGAAAATATCATGTTCACAAGAGACCGCAAGTTGGTCTCATCCTCGGCCATATTAATCCAATCTAACCCTTCCTATCATATTTCTTTAATTTTTAATCTAATACTATCCTCGCATGTACGCCTCGGTCATCTAAGTGTTCTCTTACCTTCTGAATTGCCCACCAAAAGTCTGTATTCATTTCTGTTCCCCTCTATACGTGTCACATACCCTACCAATTTTATCGTCCTTGATTTGATCGCCCAACTCATAGCTGGCGAGGAGAACAAACAATTAAGCTATTCATTGTAAGTCCTCCCCAGTCTCCTATTACTTCTTATTTCTTCGGCCCGAACATCTTTCTCAGCGCCCTATTATCAAACATCTTCCGCTAAATTCTCTTGATGTTAAAGACAAATCTTAATGCCCATAAAAAAAACAAGAGACTAATTGTATTTCTTTATACTTCATCTTTATATTTTCAGATACCAAACTGCAGCTAAATAAAAAGCAATCCTAAATTCTTATCAGAACCAATGCAAGTTCTGTGCACATACACCGTAAAAATGTCAACGGATTTTTCTGTCCCAAAATGTAAAGTAAGCCTACTTATTTGAATATGTACACTTCAGCAGAAGTGCTTATACAGGGTGTATCTAAAATGCTTGGACAAATTTAAGAGTGTGTTTTTCACATCAAAAAAAAAAAAAAAAAAAAAAGAAAACCATTTTATAAACACTTTCAGAAATTCGTGGTTTTTTAGTTTAATTAAAAGATTATCCGTGTCAATAAATATCTATGTAATATTTTACTTACAACCAATAAATTACATTTAGCGGCACTTTCAAAATTTAATAAGTGTTGAGTTGTTGCTGATTTCCTTATTATATATCAAGTCAAAATTCATAAACGCTCAAAATATCCTCCACCTGGATCCATACACGCATGGACACGTCTGATCATGGACTGTCGCACCCTTTCAAAGGTCCGGGGCGGTTGTGAATGGTTTGACAGGCATCAAAATTGCGCTGGTGAAGCGCCCTTTCATTTTAAATTGACGACGAATACACTAGGGGTGTTAAGTGTCCCCCCGGATTAAAGTCTACTGGATTGAGGTCGCGCGAAAGTGAGGGACGCACCTGGAAACTAAATGTTTGCGGACAAGTACTTATATGAATCTTTACTCTTGTTTTGTTGCAGGAAATCCATTTCTGAAATTTGTCCAAACATTTTAGATGCGACCTATGTACTGTAAAATGTTCAACAATCAGTTTCCCATAAGAATACGCGCCAAGCCTTGACAGCAATGCAGCGAATTTAATGACGTACTAGGTTCTCACCGAATTCCTTTTCCTTCCGTATCAGTTGTAATTACCTCGCGCATCCTAAAGGAAGAATTTTCTTCTGATGTTTCAACAAAGAAGCTAATTAAAAGGTGCAGGAAGGAACTTCTCTTTTCGTCTTGCCCTGTATTTATTACAGAAGACAATAAGTTGTACTTTAATTACGAGACAGTAAAAGAAACAATAAAATTATTTTTCATTTAATCGCAATGGCCTTTGTTAACGTCGCCAATAATTAGCAATTATAACAATGATTTCATACACAAGTGGCACACAACCAATTGTAATGATGCTAATTACGTTGGTGCTGCATTTGGCAGCAGTAAAATTTATCGTGACGTTTCTTTTGGTACAGGACAACTGCGTATATGAATGCAGTGATCATTACGAAGAAAACAGCTTACATAAACATTTATTAACTAAACTTCATGGGAACTCTGCCTTTACTATTCCATTAGATTGTAGCTGTAAACTGCAACGATTTGTTTAACTGCCAAAATGTCTCCTGATATAAATTTCTGAACCATGAAGTAAAATTTGATCTTGTATATTCAGTCAAAATTTAAAATATAATTGACTATAAATGACAAAATTAATTGGTCTCAGAAGTTTCCAGAATGTAAACAGTAACTTTGCCCTTTAGAAAGACGACGACGACGACGACGACAACAACAACAACAACGAGAAGTCGGGCGTATGAAAATTCATTTTGTGCTCTAATTTTAAGGAGCTGTCAGTCTGTCAAGAACGAGACACGTAAATGTATTAATGTACACGGACTCTTAATATGCGTGTCTACAATAGGCGCAAATAGACATTTTGCCGACTCTGTAAAGGACTGTGGAAAACAACAGTTCTGAATAGAATTAGTTGTGTTGTTAAAGATGAGAGAAAATATGTTTTCCCCGTGGCTATATAATAATATAAACTTTAAAATGCACCCTTATCTTGCTTTCCGCAGGCTCGTACTTCGCAGTTTCGCTAATTTGAGGGGTCGTCCCCAAAATAAAAATACACCACTCGGACACTTCAATGGATATAAGCATCAATATCATTATACAATTCGAACAGGTCGTTGAGATATATGGCATGATGTTCAGGGAGGTGAAGGGGAAAAAAAAGAAGCAGCTCAGATCACAATATTCCTGCAAAGAAAAGAAAAACACTAAAAAATACTAAAACTTTTTTTGGGGGGAGGGAGGCAGTCAATTATTCGCAGACTTTTCGCGGGGGATCTTGGAATCTGCCTCCCGCGAAAAGCGAGGAGTGAGTGTGCACAGAATTATAATTTTGCGTGTTCTTTATACGGATGTGAAACTTGGTCTGTCATGTTACGGAAAAAACATAACATTCAGAGTGTTTGAGAAGAGGCTGTTGGGGAAGATACTTAAGCCTAAGGGGGAAGAAGTAAGAAGAAGCTGGAGAAAAATACGTAATATTTAGTTTCATGATCCTAATATTTCGGTGACTGAATCAAGGTGGCGAAGATTGGCGGGACATGTGGCATGTACGGTGGAGAAGCAAGATTCATACAGGATTTTGGTGGGGAATCTACGGCGAAAGAGACACGTGGAAGAGAGACGCGAAAGTGGGAGGATGATGAAACAGGTTCTAAGGAAACTGGGTGGACTGATATAAACTGTATTTATCTTAAACAACACGGGGCACGTCGTAGGTTGTAGTAAACACGATACTTTACGACTGTTTTCCATAAACTGAGGGCAATTTGTTGACTAGCTGAGAAAGTTTAATCTTCTCAAAAAGTTCCGCCATGGAGTCATTATTTTAGTTTTCTTCTCCTTCTTCTTCTTCTGCTTATTCACCACCTTCTTCTTCTTCTTCTTCTTCTTCTTCTTCTTCACCACCACCACCACCACCACCACCTTCTTCTTCTTCTTCTTCTTCTTCTTCTTCTTCTTCTTCTTCTTCTGAGGGGCTACAACCCAACTCGGGCCTAAAACGCCTCACTGTTGAGGTTGTTAGATCACACACATACCCACACGGTAGGACTCCTCTGAACGAGTGATCAGCCCGTCGCAGAGACCATTACCTACACAACGAACACAAGACACAAACATCCATGTCGTCAGGGGGACTCGAAACAGCAATCCCAGCAATCCAGCGGTCGCAGACCTACGTCTTCTACTGTACGGCCACCGGGATCGGCTTGTCAGTTAGCTAGTTAGTTAGTTAGTTAGTTAAAATGGCGGTAAACACGTAAGTAACTTTGTCTGAAGTTTCACCATTAAATCCGGTAAACTGCTGAACGGCTACCGAAAATGACCCCAAATTCCCATCAGTTCAGAGCGAATCCCAAGCCATTTTGCGAGTGAAATCTCCACTCACACTTGTATTATGGCGATGAATATTAAATAACCGAGCATATGAAATTATAAATACAGTCCCTCAAGCGCTGCTCACAGTAACATCACATTGAACATTTCACGCGTGAGTAAGAGGGAAGGTCTAGTGAGTAACACTGCATTCATTCAGAAAAAGTTAAAACGTAATATTTCTGAAAGTTTCTATTACTTACACTTATTAGAAGATTTTCGTAACACACAACACCATATTGTGATGCTGTGAGAAGGGAAAAAGTCTTAATAAATATCACTGACAAAACTTATGTGAAACCACTGTCCAAAACTTATATGATTTAATGCTTTCGAAGACTAGCACGCCGTCCTTGGTCGTCCTTCTGGTACGCGTATGCGAGAGGCAAGATAACTTCGGGAATTAAAAGAAGGTACCCGGATCTGGACTCTTTGGGTTTACAACACAGGCAAGAAGCTGAGCACCCACAGTCGTTGGTTCGTTTGTACAAACCGTGTATAAATATTTGCTGCTCTCCTCACAGGAACGCAATCACGTCTCGATGGCAAAGACCAACCTGTTAATGCTATTTAGTCAAATTATAGCCATGCGAGATTTGTGGTTTCCACAGCGCTGATGTTGAGGATATAGCCCCTGTGGGATGTCCTGCTGTGCAGGAAGTAATTTAACATACCCCGACTTTCGAAGCAAATCAAACCTTGAAGGTAAAAGCTTTGCTTTTGTTCGAAACTTTGGCATACGTTAAGTTACCAGCAACAGAGCAGAACGCAACAACGATCAGAATTCTGAAAACAATATCTGTTTATTCCCAGACACACAGGAAACGCGTAAGTACAGTACATTCTTAAGCAAAATTTATATCTCTTAATGTCAAAGCAGGTTGTTTATTTACTCCTGCACTTTAAAATTTAAGACCAGAACACGATACATAAAACCATATACTGAGACATCGCTGGTTACACTCTTGCTTACAGTTACATTACAGTTGGTATCGAATTTCCAACCGGTGTACGGGGCTGTTCAAAATTCTACCATATAATGGCACTTTTATCGGAAATGACTTTAATCTTTTTGACCCCTATCCTCCCCCTTCCCCACATTCAGTAATACAGTCGAAATGATATCAAGCCCCAACTGTGCACTGGTTGTTCATAAATGACCTTTATGCTGGTAACAGCGATGGTCTGGTAAAAAGATTAGCCAATATTTTGGCCTCGCATCGAGCACTCACACCACGTGAGTTATTGACAAGTGATAATATATTTTATTGGTGAATGATAGGGATTCCGTAAATCACTGGTTTTTAAATATACAAATATCGATCTGTATCGATTTATTATTTCAGTTCTACCTCCAGATATAGAATTTTGTAGTGGATTAATTATAACATTTTACTGACACCCTGATAAGGCAACGAACTTCAAAATTGGAGAGGAAATATCATATCTGATTGAACCCTGTCTGCTTCAGTATCAGTGTAGCAAATATGTAGCCTGAAGTTGAAGTGTTTTCGTAAGTGACATGATGTAGTGCTGTAGACTAATAACAACGTTTCGGAAAACCTTGTTGCTTCCATTTTCAGGGTATATTCTGCTGGACGTCACATTTCAGAACACGACGATATTAACACTTCTCTCCACAAGAAACTAAGTTATTACATGCGCCTTCTTTAATTTCAGCTTTATAATCTGACATTTCACATAATAACAAGGTATACTGAGACATTTATTCAGAATATCTCAAATGTCAATTTCAGTACTTGTACATTTTTTCTATCATTTTGTGACGTAACTGCCTTCACTGTTGGTGATGGAGAAAAGTAAAATAAAAGCAAAGGGATAAGCGAGATTAATTTATTATTACTAAATCACTTCTGAGATAAATTAGAATATAAGAAGACATCTTTGCCAGCTACGATCCAATAGGAAACGGCAGTGTGGCGTCTCCAGCGTCCACGACTGACTTTCCGCCCGTTGATGTAATACGAGCAATCAATAGTTGTAAGAGAACGTACAATAACCTATGCAGTAAAATATACTGATGAAATTGTTGTGCCCTATAAACAGACTACGCTAAATTTACAATAAAATTAAAGTATGCACAGTTAGGCATGACATATAATGGAGGACTCAAGTCCATCATGAGTATGAAATACGCTATTTTTATTTGTTTCGCGGTTTTTTACAATGATTTTTTAAATTAAATTTCATAAATGAAGTGCCCCCTCGAGTGTCGTGTCACCATTACGGAACACATGTTGCCCTTCCTTTGACCCATCTGACCCGTTCCTAAACGTTTTCTAGCTTATATATTTATTGCCAAACCTAACCGTTATTCTTCCGTAAATGTCCTAGATTCACACCCTCTGACCACAAAATCGGGTCATAAATGGTCCTTCTTCTTTGGTCCGGTCTATAAATCAAGGCCGACGAACACACTTGCAATACAGCAATTCCTGGAACTTAAGGGGTACACCTCGCACTGTCATAGACGCAACCGAGTTAAAGACGTCATGTCATCACTGATCAAAACACAATGAAATTCGCCTGGATACAAATGGAGAAAGACTCACATTATTTATGAATGAAGTCTTTTTAAGCCGCCATCATCAATTTGAAATTAAAAGAAATAAAGTTGCCTTTGATTGAAATTTTTCATCGTAATCCCTAATCATGGTATGAGTTTAACCGCATAAAAGCTACAGGTATTCAAAGCTGGAAGTGTGTACATGTTTTCTATCATGCAAGGGCCACTCAGTACACATGTAACTGCATGTCAGTCACGATCAGTTACAGAACATTAGAGTGTGTAGGCACTGTGACAGGCTACTTCCCTTATCAGTTCCTGCAGCAATTTCATTTCGAAGGTAGTGAAAGCAGATTAAAAGTTACATTTGTGCACAAAATAAAAAAAGGCGTCCATTTTATAAAATAAAAGTTGTAAAATATAACAAAAGTTTTCAATAGTTTCATCCTTTGGATTCAGGGGCCAGAAAAAGTGATTAACAAATGACAGTTCCGCATTATCGTGAATAAACACGCGCTGCATGCGCTACGTCGGACGTTATACATGCATGGAGACTCAACTCTGGATAACATTGTTCATGCAGCTTCCAACATAGCAAACATATGAAATCAGAAGTGAGTTCTTCTCTGTTATTATTATTTTGCTCCTGCTGTCGTGTTTTAAATCAACTGAAGCGAGATCTGACTAGTAATGTTTGAATCACTACAGTAGCTCATTTCGTCGAAATTGTTTCAGCAGCAGAAGTAATTCTCGCACAACCAAGACAATGCTCGAAATATCCATGGTGCTGTAGGCCCTACAAGGCTTTTAGTCACAAAATTTGCAACAAAATAAACAGTGAAAGAACAATAAAAAAATTGGGCGAAAAAAATACTTAAATGCAAAAAGAAAATGTAGAAGAATTTATAACTTCTGTTACCACCGATTTGGTTGGGACAGGGCAGTCAGTACAGCGACTAGCTAGAGGATGGGCAGTATGGGGTTCAAACCCCGGTAGGGGCGAAATTTTTCACACCCATCCAGACACACCCTGGATACCTGTCGCCTCTTGTACAATGGGTATCGGTTCTCCTTGCTGGGAGTAAACCGTCTGGGGTGTGGCGTTAACCACCCACCAACATCCAACCCTAAAGTTACCCACCCATAAGTTGAGCTATATTTTTTGCCCCTCTGTGTCCCCAATGGCAATGTCAGGGGTAAGCTTTTTAGATGTACTATCATTCAGATCTGTGGGAAAGCGCGAACGAAAATAAAATGTGACTCATTTCTGTTTATAAACACCTCATAATAATAATAATAATAATAATAATAATAATAAGGACTCAAGGGGCTGCAATTTCAGGATACAGGAATGTGATCAAGGAACAAGCTGATAAGATCCTAAAATATAAAGACCTTGCAATAGAAATAAATCGCATGTGGAATGTGAAAACAAAAGTGGTACTGGTAATAATAGGGGCAACTGGAACCATCTCAAAATCCTTCAGAAAATACCTGAGCAACATACTGGGGAAGCACGAAATCAAGGAACTACAGAAAGCAGCCATACTGGGCACTGCACACATACTGCGGGAAGGAATAATGTAACGGTGCAAAATATTTATCATGGGAAATAACATTACATGTAGCATGAATTGTAACTACAGACTAGCTGCAAAACTACATACCATAGAAATATATTTTGTTTCAGGTATGTAATTATAAATACTATACAGAGGTGATAATTAACAACGACGACGACGACGACGACGACGACGACAACAACAACAACAACAACAACAACAACAACAACAAACTTCTTGAGTACAATATCAGCTTCTCAAGGTTCCCCTCAAGGGTTAGTTACAGCCCCTCAATTTCAACGCCTGCTGAAGTCCTTGTTGTGTGTGCATGCGCGGGCGAGGAAGGGCGAGAGAGAGAGCCAGACAGAAGCAGTGGCTGTTAGCATAGGGCTGTGGGCATCTCCGTCGAGAAATTCTGGCCAGGAAAGCCTCTGTCGCTTTTTCTTTTGCGGTTCAGCGCGCTCCAGGCTACTGACCAAAATTGACTGTCCCCGGGGTAAGCTATGACGTAATTAGGGAATTTCTGTGGCTTGGAACCAATCAGAAGCCTTCAGGTTCATCGCATGAAGTGGAATAATCTCAAACCAAGCAACGATTTCGACCTGGGTAGAAAGGCCTTGCTTTCAGAAAGCGGTGATTATTTCGTATTCAATATAAGGTAACAGGAATAACAAGAGGAATCCTAGGAATGACTGGTTTGGTGTAATTTGGTGTAATTTTGGGAAGGACTGCCCTCTAACACGGAAACAGAAAATGCATTTCGTAATTTGAGAATTAGTCCATGAAGCTGTTTACATATTGTCAAGCATAAATTTTAATTGTGTTGTGCAGGTTGAAATAATGTGCGGTTTTCATCACAGAGTGTTCTACCGGACACTGCTCTGTTACTGAATGCGATAATACAGAAGTATAAACCAAACTGTGACTCACATATAACAATATACTGCTATGTGTATTATTTCATCGTCAACATTACTTGTACGTGTTCGGTATACATGCAACCTGTAAGACTGATGTTGCCACATGCGATCAAAGGTATCTCTGGTTAACTATAGCTCTATATTCCAATATTCTTCCGGCCAGTTTTTGCATATATGAAATTTGAGGGCCTGAGGTAGGGAGAACACGGAGGCCAATAATCCATCTTCCCCTGCCTATCAGTTTATTTGTAAACCGTACACTCAGTGACTGCCGACAAAGGCTAAAGGAAGGGCGCGGTGCGCCACCTTGTTGGAATACGGTGTTAGCATGCTCATCGCCTTATAGAAGACCGCGATTTTCTATCATGTGCACACAACAATTAGGCCCACTGTCTGTTACTTTCTGTGTGACACAAAACTCATCACTTCTGTGCATATGAGCGGACATCGTCCATTCATCTGAGAAATATTTATTTCATCACATTTTATGTCACTGCAGTAGTTAAAAATGAGTACTGGGACATGCAGATACAATTACCGAAGCGGCACTCGAGGGGGCGACAGCAGCACCTGCATTATAGTTTGCAAATATGGTGAGCTGCAAACGGGGCTAATATCGAAATATCAAAAGTCAAAATTTCCCTTGTTCGTAACTAAGCGTCACGATATTAAGTCCTACGGAGGGGTGAACATGTAACTTCTTAACTCTTAACTTTGGATCTAGAGGGTCGTAAATGATCAGCTTCACACTGCAGCCGCTTTACTCAAGGCAACATGAGCTAGGCGGGACCCAGAACAGGTCTAGATTCTACGTACACGAGAAAAGTCTGTACTGGTAATCGGAATCGAATCCACGTCGTCCAGGACGTGTCTCAATCAAGACAATGACTGAGCTACCAAATTAAAAAATACGTTTTTTTTGTAAGATAATTTGTTGTGTTATTCTATCTTGTCACACTTAAGGCACTTCTATTCGGAAGTGCTAAAATTGTTACGCGAACTCCGCATAACCTAGACGTACATGGTGACAACTTAGCATTTGAACAAACTGATACGAAGCGTGACGCTTCTGGTTTCTTAAGGCAATTCAACCATGTTGTGTTTACAATATAACCACAAGTATAATACTCGCATACTCAGTCCAGATACAACATTTATTTATCAGACATAACCAGCTACAATGCAGTCATCATCAGGCTGACAGCAAAAATAAAAAGAAAATGGTCACAGCTGCATGGGGTGGGGGGGGGGGTGGGAGGGGGGTTGAGATCTCTAACCTTTATAAACGTATTGTTACACAATACACGTAAGATAAATTTGCAGCCTGAGGAATAAAAATTTTGTGAAGTTTATAAAGTTGTATACATAAATTGTTACATTAAAACCAACTAAATGCTCTGTAGACTGTTTTTATGGCCAACACATCGTGCCTGCCAGCAGATGTAAAAAACTTGAGATGCACTCCCTGAAGATGACGTTCCGTACGGCGAAACATGTCGGAGTGAAGTGAAAGCAATAAAAACAGTGTACAGTTCATTCAGTCGGTTTTAATATAACAGTTAGCCTTACGACAACGCGCGGAGTTAGCAGTGTTAAACTGTATATATAAAGTTTAAAAGTGACTGTAGGAACATACTGATTACATAATAAGAGCAACAGATAATAAAGTGCAGTATTTAAAGATTAAAATAGGGGAAGTGTAGGCGAACTTTTTATTAGAGATACAACATCTACGTTCTATTTCGTTGCTTTCAGTAGTAGCAGTTGGGACATGGATATTTACTCGAAGAATATGACGTTTAATTAAGATGTCTGTGCGACTTGTCCGAATCTGTCGAAGCAAACGTCGGGATAGTGTGCATGACAGTCTCCTTCCACGTCCATTTCAGTTCATCATTTTCTCACAAAATTCGACTGTATATATACATATATGTAGTGAGAGACAGAGCTACTTACAGTGTCCTTACGTCGATTATAAATACAGAAATAATTCCACTTTAGACTATCTTTGAACCTTCAGTGGTTTGCGGAACACAGGTTACTTAACCCCGCATTCACTGCTCCAACAAGGCCAAGAGGTTTGGTCAAGAAGTGAGGCATAGAAGAAATGTTAACTCACTCCAGCTTTACAGCTATGGGGAGATGCAGTAGGGGGGCTTAGGGTGTGGGGAAGGTTTCTGAAGAATTATAGGTTGAGGGGCTGTTGGTGGTGGCTGGAGAAGATTTACGCCAGTTATGTCTGTTCCCTGTAGGAGGCAGAACTTGCAGCCCTTTTTAATATTCCTCGCCAGTTGCCGGCCCCTTATAATCCGACGTGCTGGCCACCGAACACATCATTAGCCACGTCGTGTTTGGTACGTGAGCCAATGTTGTCACTCCGTCATCAAGAACAACTTCTGAAGTTTGTTTTGCAGTTTCATCCTACTATGGTAAAACTCCAAGACTGCAGTTCTGTCTAAAATTAACAACGTTCTTTATACGCAATATGGTCACCAACAGGCAATTTTCAATTATACGAGTACGGATACTTCGCCTTTAACAGCTGATCTAAATAGAATCACAATGCACACGCATCGCATGGTTTTATGGAATGCATTTCGAAGTAACTGTATGATTTTAATATCCAGGAAAAGAACAACTCTCAAAATTTGGACAATTAAGTCTATTATTACATTATACCAGGTTTTCAAAATTTTAAAGGTACATTTCCTGCAAACACTGTGCTGCTCCGTGCACGCAGTATCTTCTCACTGTGAAAAAGAGACTGAGGTTTTAGTCACTTCTGTTTTATGCGTCACGTATGCTTTAATTTATACTGTAATTATTCGTTTACAAATCTTACTCCCCTTTCAATTCCGATGTAAACTTCGTGTTTTCTTCTTCATATTGTCTCAAATTCCTCCATTTGGAATGCTATTTTAATGCTATGAAATGGTTTACTACCTACAGAATTTACGTACGGAAGACGGGTTCCTAATTACATACATCAGCATCGCCTTTTATTCCTAAAACCAACCCACGGAGTCTCTGTGAACATACAAACACTTGTTCTAGTGACAATCTGTCCACCACAGATCCAGCACGAAATGCCTCCTACTGGACTCACCGTAAACATGTGAGATTTGTGAGGTTCTCACGGCGGTGTTTGTCAAGGTAAACTTCATCTGGGATGACGCCGTGAGGGTTCGCAGCAGCTGCTAGCACTTTTGCAAAACAAATGCCTACAGTTTATGGGTAGAGAAACTGTAAAATACGTTTATTTTAATTTGGAATACAAGATTGTTTTACCCGTACGTATATTTACATATACGCATACATAATAAACTATCTTAAATGTGATAATATTTCTAACACAAATAGCTATAAACCACGTTAAAGGAAACAAATGTTCTACATATAAGGAAGACAAACCAACAAATGTTTGTAAGTTACGTCGTCACTCCAATTATGTGGCAATATAACTGAAGTTACCGTAAATACTTCTATATATAAAATATGTTACTCAGGACAAATTGTATGCAATGTATAAAATTGTTAAGTACACATTGTGTATATTCGGTTTACTTTTCTATAACAAAGACATGCGTCTGCATGATTTTTAGTTCAGAGTGGTTAACAGATAAGCCACGCCTGTTATACGTATATCTGTCTAACCGTATTAACAATTCAATTCGCGTGTAGTCATATTAATCACATGTGCAGTAAAAGTGACATCATAATAACACGGGTCCAGTAAACCATTAAGAAATGAACGATAACGGATATTCAACTGTATTTTACGCTCTACAATTCAGTGACATATTTGCTGCAAGTCCTATATTTCTACACACTAATTCAACACACACATAACCATCATGCGTCATGTTTTACCCGTTAAATCCCAGTGGCAACTATGTGTAGCACCTGCTGTTGCACTTGAAAGTGTGCGTTTTGATCAAATGGGGCACTTACGTGTTTCATACGATTCTAACCAAAAACAACAATTATCTCCTTTAATAATATTACGTCACTGTTCCTGGTAGTGGAGCCCGACTTTGTCCTCTGTGAGGTACGACCGTAATTTGTATGCATATGTAGTTTACATAAACTTCAGTATTTCAAGGGTTACATGTCAAAAGTTACAACTTACTGTAGAAGTCGGACAGTGCTGCACAAATCTATTGGTATAATGTTCGATGACGCCACAACGCGTCTATATAATATAGAGTATTTCACACCACATAAAACATTTTCGCAGATGCGCATCATGCAATTATCCTTCAGGTTGTGCGTTATATTGCTCGCGACTTTTTTTTGCGATTTATACGAAATAGTGTAAATTACAAGTCGTTGAAAATAGATGGCCTGCACTACTAAGCTGATAAAATTAAGGACAGATACGTAGCACGCATTGGGAAACCGAGAAAGAAAAAACACTTTAATGTAAGGACCTGAACGGAAAGACAGACGACTTGTGAAACCAATGCGTAGATTGGACGGTGGCAATAAAATATATCTTACGAATACACGATGTGAGAAAGTACACTGTGCTCAGCGGGCGCAGAATATGGTCCAGGGGCGTGCTCTTGAATACATGGCATTAAATCTTTGGTTTCTATAAAATTCGGACAGCCTGTTTAGCACCTGGTTGACTGTTCCTCAGAAGCCTGCTCCATACGTTTAGTAGTAAACATCACACAAAACGAAAATACAAGAAGCTCAAAAACCACAAAAATTATCAGGTTGGTCAAGAAAAAATTCGGTGCCACGACCAAAATAACAATATTACATCCAGCGTGGGCCGTCTGACTGGTACATGGCGAAAACAGTCTTTTGCGTATTCTCGATGCACAAAGGCAAAGGCACAGCCACCCAATATAAACTCTGGCATACACGGACGATTCTGTAGGAGTAATTGGGATAATAACTTTAGTTTGTAATAACACCACAACGAGAGCCTCTGGGAACCGGTTTAATTTAACATTGCTACACACACTTATATATAGCGTCTCCAAATAACCTATGAACCAATCCTGAGCAATACAACACCACGTCAACAGAATTTAAAATGTTTTACCTACAATCTTTCGAGAAACCCCCATTTTTTAAATTCTCCTTCCTGGAAATTCGAAACAGTCACGACGGGGCAAGTTTAATTAACCCTTTAAAGACGAAAGGTTATCTGTTCTATATAAGGACTAGGTGCGTCACGCGCAGTAAACGCTCTCCACTTCGGTTATAAAAAACCAATTAGTAAATGTTGTATAAGGCAGAAGTTGCAGTTTGTTCTTAGATCCCTACAAAACACATAAACACATTGTGTCGGCAGAACGCAGAATTTGTGAATGTTAAACCTGGTGGTACGTAAAGAAACAGCTAGGCTTTGAAAGTTAAGGAGAATCCGTATAAAATACGTATGCCAATCAGTGACTTGTTAGTATTACACATAAATCAAATTCTACTGTTGAAAACGGATGTCTTAGCGTGATTACAGTATTTATGTTCTTTCATTTTCTTTTAGACAACAGCTGTGACGTCAAGACGTCTATCTACACGCTAGGCCTCGCGACTTTGTGATATAGTGTCCTGGATTTATTCAGATTGAAAGTGCACTTAACCTTTTTGCGCTTCTCTCCCCCGATAGAATAAGTGAAACCCATAAATTTAAGGCCATATAACGGGAGAACTGTGCAAAGGATATCCACGCCACATAAAACTTTTAAGCTTCAATACTACATAAAGCTTCAACACCACTCATTAGCGACTTCGTACTTAAAAAATTTTCATGCTCCTTTTTATTACCTTCAACTGAAATTATAATCATCTTATACGCATTAATATTACAATTCAAAATTAATATCCGCACCATATTATTACCTGCAAACATTAAACCTAGTTATTATATCACAACGACAGTATGTCTGATTAAGAAATACTTCCGCCTGGGCGTTGAAACTAATTACATTCCAATTCAATTAGCCGTAAATTACGGAAACGTACGAACTACTTAGGCGAGACTTGTAGGATTTCGTAGCGGTGTAGCTGAGCTTACCAGTCTCCTCGGATGTGACATCGCGTCATTAGATAATTCGTTTCTGACGTTTCGAGACAAAGCATTGGTCTCGGAAACGTCGGGATGCAGTTCCCCAGTGAAGCGGCGCCTATAACCCACGACAGTACAACCTAATTAATTGCCACAAATAATGCTGACAACCGATGTTTTACCACCTAAACGATTCAACAAGCACCAAAGTGCAGAAGTAACGACTAAACATAACAAGCCCAGTTCTTTACAAATCACTTACAATCCGTAGCTTATAACTTTTTTTTCCTGTCGATGTTTTATATCCATTGTAGTTAGGAAAGCATCTTTAAATTGGTTTAAGAATTACATGAACAAAAGTTGAAGCATTTTTAATAAAAAATGCATATAATAATATTACGTTCATGTGATACGTAAGTAGGTTTCAACGGGCAGGAAACTGTCACTCAAGTCTTGTACGATTCAAGATCGATAGCGATGAAACCGTTACCCGACGTATTATCATATATTAAGACAGCTCAACGAATCACGTTGTAAAGGAAACTTGATGCTTGGGGTTGCTAAGGGAAACGGGCAGAGTTACTACCTGACTCCAGGCTCATTCCTATTTGTTTTCTGTTAAGAGAACGCCTGCATACGTCAATTGCAACCCGTCTAGCAGATGTGCTTTGGAAGTAACAGAACCAACACAGCGAAGCGCCACTCAATTCTAATTTCATTGGAAAATTCTAGACCGTTACTCTTCTGGGAAAACGGAAACGAACACTAAGCGATGTAGTCCTAAAGATTTTATTTGTATTAATTTTGACTTTAAATTGAATATGATTATAAAATACTCTGCTTCCTTATTGTCGCAAGAGTTGCTCTGGCCTTGAGTTGGTTTGTTTTCTTCTTGCACCTGTACTGGAGGGTTGAATGAAATTGCATATTTCTTATGATGCTTTCACTTTGGAAACACAAGGCGAACTGCATCACAGCCTCTAGGCCGTGATTCCTAATTTTGATCTTGATTCAAATTTAACTTTTATTTCACTTGAGACCACGAGTATTGGAGTTAACTACACAGTGTAAAATAATTACAGCATTCTGCATGGCGAAGCAAAAGAAGTTGACTTGGGACTTACACATTACAAATAGATGGTAATTCTGTAGCATATCATGAATTACGTTTATTTGTATTGTAATGGCGGTGAAGGATCTGTGAGAACATAAGTGACAGTGGAAGTGATTTATTGAAGTACGTAGGACAAATAAGTAACTGTCTGTGAGAAAACAAAATTATTAAATTCAGTCGAACCAGGCCATAACGACAACGGTTTATACGATAGCTCGTCTATGGCGTCAGATATTTTGTGATACTACTTAATCCCCCACTGTTAACCATAGCGTTACACTACTCGGTTATAAAAACACTCGTTCATAACGACGCAAAATATCCGGTACTTTTAAAGACATTGTAATCAAGTTCGACTGTACCTATAAAAATAAATAAAGGGGTAGAGGATTTTATCAATTTGAGACTACAAGAAAATTCACTTTCCAGAATTTTGAAAAATGTGGAACCCAAATACAAGAACGTTGAAGTAACTAACATGTCATAGTCTGTTCTAATTTCAACCTAACTTTTAAGATCCAAATGTAAACCCAGTCGACCCTAGGATGGATGTCAACCAACACATAGCGACGTATCACATCACAGTGCTGGACTAGGGGCAGGCAGTCCATTGCATGAGCTGTCACCGAGCAACAGAAGATATTTATAACAAAGCGAAAAAAAAAGAGAGTCGATACTTTCCTATACACAAAGCGCATTGAGTTGCGAGTGTCGAATAGTCCACAATGTACAGAATTAAATCTGGCGCGCCTCATTATTCATAACAGAAGAGTCAAAGAATTTTGTTTACAGACATGGCAGATTACGTTGGGTTTAAAATGTTACATTAAACGGTCCACTAAACAGATAAAATAATATGTTATAGCTGTGCACATTTGAGTGCATTTCATTCAGCACGTGATGTATTCAGCTCCAAGGAAATACGGACTATATTACTAGTTACAAATGTAAACTTGTTAGTTCATAAGGGTACAAACAATTTTTGCCCTGGTGTATAAAGTACCCCAAAACATTCAAGGTAGACGTACGGAATACCCCACTGCTTGGATAACAGACGACCCAATCCCCTAAGCATGCAACTGTTTCTGCCTTGGGGTACGGAAGATCCAACCGATTATTTAATAAGGGGTACAGGAGACCCAGTTACTTCGACACCAGGTGAGTAATTCCTCTGCACGCAAATTCGGAATAAGCCCGACTTAAATCTCGGCCTCAACAACGATTACCTTGACTAAGGCTTTTCGTGGTTTTACTCTTTTATTCTAGACAAATACCGCGAAAATATAATCTACTTCACAACTGAATGATATATTGAAATAGACAAAATCTAAAGAAGAATGACTTCACGATTGCTGAGTCTTCTTTGGCTAAAGATTCGAATTAAAATTCTGGTGGCATAAATAACTATGACAGTATAAGATGCTGATCTTCAAACACCTTTTCCACATCAGGTTTCTACAAAGTCTTGTACGTAGCAAAATTTTAATTACTATATTATGATTACACTTCTACCAAGTAAACGAAAAGTTATGTGGCAAAAATTTCACTTTGAAAAGATCACTAAGTACTGTTTCATACTCAAAAGTACTCGTGTGCTGCTTTAACGGGCACGGTGTGCCATGGATGTCACGTGAGCCATGCATGACACACCTGCCAAAGATCCAATTTTTCTTCTTTGCCAAACAAAGACAGCAAAATATCCGAAGTTCCCGTTGTTGCACGTAACGTTACAACATACCAGTAAACGCGTTCAGTGACTTGAACTCCCCTTAAACTGGACAGTTACAGAGTGAGATACGAGGCCATAAATGTCACGTTCATTTCCTTTCATTACGATAAAAATGCGGACAATTAACATTTTACAAGTCGCAACCATCCTTGTCTGATTCCTTAAACTTAACTGAAATAAAATGTGCCTGAGAAAGGGTGTCATTTTAAGTTGCACTTAAGTAATTCTACAAAATTTAATTAATACTGAATTAATTTTCTCTAACGCCTTCCTAATCCACGGCTACGCAATCACGAAAGATATATACATGCACTGCATCAGTTCCTGGGATTGGTCCGCGTTGAGAAACGAAAATTTTCGAAGGTTTTGGTAGACACTAAAGTTGCCAAATTGAGGGTGAATGACTGTGAAGGCTATTTGGACAGCCCTTACACGGCCCACTCTCGACAATCCGATCCGCTGCACTGAAAGCCAGATGCGAAATTGTAAAGTCTCACAAAGTTCGTGCGTTACTTCAGGAAAGCAAGCAGTAACAGTATCCGACCGAGAAACGCTGAAACCCAACTCGTAACAACAATACCAAAGTCACATAATCCGTAAAAACAAGTGACGTCATCTCAAAGCACAACGAACAACAACAAAACAACTTGCACACGGCACTCCAGCAGTCATCAACGTTATCATCATCTAGACAACGTAATTAGGTACTAGACTCCATTAGTGACAACTCACACAACGGGAACGCTAAGAACAGTTACGCCACACGGGACGCAGTCAGAGTGACTCTTATTGTTTTAAGTTTCACTAACATATTTATCAATTGTAATAACAGATTATGCATCGCACGTATAATAGTTTGCAACACAACACTCATCTGAAGAGGGTGAAGATCGAAACATGTCGCGAATTCGTAATATGAAATAATACGTAACAGGTTGTTGTATTTGACTGAAACATGCGATAGTATTCAGAATTATAAACTTCTACGCAGAGACAATGCGAAGGTTAAGCACGAGTGGAGCTACATTTCTGCCTTCCCTGTATGCCTTCATGGCGTCGGAAGGGAAAACTTTACCTCTAAGTAGAGAGATTATATTCGCACATTTATATATAGTTCAATAAAATATAATTAAAGTTATTGATAGAACTAAGCCAGAAGTCTAAATAACAATTCAGGTAACGTACAACAGCGTACTTCACACCTGTACGTGAATACTCACACCTTACTGTGTGGTAGAAACCCATAAACTTTCTAATGAATTTAATTAAAACTGAGAACTGTACCTTGAAGACGGTATACTAGACGCACAAAGTCTGACCAGATGCTTTTTTTCTGTAAACTAGTTCTATCCCCAACCTTGGGCATCCTCTGCTAAGTAAAAAAGGAAGCGTCATGTGAAGTTCACATCTGCCCATCTGTGACCAAAAGTCACGGCCTTACAAACTTCGGACAGACTCTTTGCAATTCGCCACTTGCTGTTTCCACTAAAATGTGTCAGTGAATTCCGATACATGGCGTAACTTACTTTACATGATTTCACAAAAGAATTTCACCACGTGTATCATAAGAGCTTCATAAAATTTTGGTGAAACTCAATATAATGAATATTTGTATAACGACAGCCCACATTCGTGATTTGTGGCCACACCGGGAGTTTACAAAGCATTTCTGCATGGGGTCATAAATGAACTCACCTACTTATACAGCACCCCGTTAATTAAATTCTTGTGATATTCGACATAAGTAACACAATATTCGGGCATTCTGGTTTTAAGCCATATTCATAGATTACTAAGTTTTATGTGCATAAGGTCACGAACTTTCTCATGTGTCTGTCCCGTTAACCAGACTGTTGTTACATCCAATATGACGGACGTCTGAGTAGCGTTATTTGGCTACGGAGACTGTTGGCTGTCCTGAAGGAATACAAACCTTGCAGGCCACAAGTTAACTTTTCCTGCATCCTGTAAACCTTCTAATATATTCTGTTTAAATTTGATATAGGAGGCTTCCACTATAAGCTGTGCATTTTGAGACTCTTCTATGAAATCACGTTAGTTGAGTAGTTGGGGACAAGCGGTACCTAGTTTTCCGGCGGATGCAGCTTCCATGTGCAATGAATTTCCCGTGACACCTTGCTTGCTCAGGGACGCAATTAGTATGATGCAGCGTAAAATGTAAAGGAAGATGTCACCATAGAATAGGGCATGAAGGCCCAGAAGCGGAAGAAGACGTACAGCTCTATTCTTTCTTTAATCTCGGCGCTAGATGCGGGTGGGTGGTCAAAGCCACGACCCCACAAATTTACCCCCGGTACCCACTCTACGGGCGGCTGGGTGGGCCCCAAGGCCGGTCTGGAAGGGTGCGGATATCTTGCCCACCCGGGATTCGATCCCCGGACCGTCCAACCCGTGGCGTATGATACCCTGTACAGATTCCTAATTACATTACAGATTTTACCAACACTGCAGTGATTTATAATTCTTACAGGCGAATAATAGTTTTATCTACGCGAGATTTACTAGGTTTTATGAGTACCAGCAGTTGGATTTAAGGTTTCCACTTCAAGTCACACAGAATTTATTTCTGGTGTCGGCATTTTGTTGAGGCTCTAGTACCTTATATGTCAAATAGTACGGTAAAAGTGTATTTGTTTCTGTTATTTCATGAAGGAATGTGGGAAAGTGGAGGTATAGCTCCACTTATTCTTAACCTCGGCATTTGGTAGAGGTCAGCTTTCAGCTTCACGCCCCATCCGCTCTATATCCGAGGAAAGAGCGCCAGTTACCCTTTGAACAGCAAGTTTGGTGGGCCCCAGATCCAGTCTGGACTCTCTGGAGAAGAAAAAGTCTCTTGCTTCTGCTAGTAATCGAAAAACGATTCCTCGGTCGTCCAATCCGTAGTCTCGTTACTATACGGACTGAACTATCGGCTTCTGGCCAAATAAAAGAAAGTGTCTATGTGAAAGAGAAGTTTAAAGCTGTAGTGCTGTTTGTGATTCAGTATACCGTACACTGAAATACTACAAACGTTCAAAATGCGCGTAGGCCTGTATAAAGTACACTGCCGATGGTGTAACTGTGTAACTTATGAAGCATCAAATGTTTGTATTTCTGTTGAATGAAATTTGATTCTCTTTCTGCATGCCGCGTTACTTTAATGCTACTGTTAGTTGTAAAATGTAGGAATTCGTGTCATTTTCAATACATCTCTATCCATTTGTGATATATTTAGATGGAACGGCGATATCAGTTTTATCTATAATACATAATAAAGTATAACCTATGGTCCCACATTTGAGCCGTATCTCTCTCGGAGGACACGTTCGATAATGTGACAGCAAAATAACATATTTTACCACTCTATTACAGCAATATAATCCGCTTACGGGAATCCACGTGGGTGTTCGTAATCTCTTTGCCGACATGTTTGCTTTGTTTCTCTATCGGATACCATTATCAGCAATCTACTTATTATTATAATTTTTTTGTAATTATCATCACCATCTAGCGTGCATCTGCAAACTTTGGAAAAAGTGGGGATTTATAATCTACGTATTTGCCATGCTAAAATTCAATATTTATTAACCACCAACAAAGTAGACTTACCAGGTAAACGTAGACATCTAATACTTCACATCATACATTCTCCAACATGCTTCGGTTCTAACTCAACCATCATCAGGGAGATTACAATTAGTAAGTGAACAAATATCTGGCGATCCTAACCGCTTACATAAAATTATGACATACAACTCCAAAAACGCATGCGTATGAATCACAAATTGACCTTCAGTAGACTGCTCACTCCCATTCCGCACAGTACAGGGTGTTCGCTTTATCTGCTTACCCATGCCTCTTCACGCATTTCTAGTACGTTTCTTAAGTCGTAATATTTCTCATAATCATACACGTATGTTGACTTCCAATGTTATAAACCATGTACAAGACTGGACAATTTGACCATGCATTATTCTACGGCAAGATTAATTTACAAAGTACAGATATTTGAAAATAAATATCTTTTAAATTACAAAATTGTAATCTTCATCTAATTAGACATTTCAGTTACAATACTGCAAACACTCCACCAAAACATCTAAGCCTGAGACTACAAAGAGTGTTTAATTTTAATGTTTGAACAATACATGTATTATTTCAACTGTGAAATAGTGAACCTAGCCTACTAAGATCCTAAAAACTTCCATTTTATATTATGCACAATATACACAACATCGATAAACGTACGTATACTCAAGCACACTTTTTGGATGCTTAACTTCCTTTGAAAATTCTGATCTCCATCATAATGTTTCAGTCAAAACTGAAACACTTAGGAGAATGTATGATATAAAATAAGTGCTACCTAGATTTACCTGATAAGTGTGTTTATTGGTGATTAACAAAGACTAAGTTACAAATACACAGAATATGCAACACTTTAAGATCATACGTAAATTATTAGGCACAGTGCGCGAAAAGTCATTGTGCACGTACATTACAAACAATAACATCGCCTCATTCTTACTATTAGATATTTCAAAGATAATAAAGGTGTGTAGATTCATGTCTACAAACACGTGGAAGTATCCACTAATGAACAGGTACTGCTTTACAGTGCTCTCTGAACACAGCAATTTTCTACCCTAGGAAAAAACCCAGTACCCAAAAAACAGGGCGCTGGTTTGGCCCCAGAGCCGGCCTGGACGGTTCTGGAGAAGAAAAAATCTCGCCCCCTGCCGAGGTTCGATCCCCGGACCGCAAGACCGTAGCTAGTCGCGCCCTAGCACACAGTACTGCGATAACAAAAGCTTCTTGGAAATCATTTACTTCCAAAATCGAGCAGGAGCTGGAATAACAATGTTAAAACGGATTTTAGGTAGGTTATATGAATGAGAGTTGGACAAAGAAGCTCGTGAATTCATTCTGTTGCAGGTTTTGGTATAGGCGGTGCTGAAACTTCAATTCTTTTACCAGTGTCACTTGTTCATCCGTTTATTTTGTTTCTTAATTTGGACAGTTAGACTATTATAAAATTCGGGTATGTCTAACATGTGGTGGCTCTCGTCCACAGCAAGGAACAAATGTTATATGTAACTGACTATACGAGACCAGTAGCCAAACAACCACCCCGCCGATAACCAATATACAAGTTCATTTATCGTCATTATACTCTGTTCTGAGTCTCCATCCGTAATTCTTTCAGTACACTCAAACTACTAGGAAATACTTAATTAAAATTCGGAACCTGTGGTGGAGATCAATATGTGTATTCTCACACTTCTCCGGTTATATTCGCTTACGACTGTACCACACTCACGTCAACACCAGGTAGTATAAACAACTGCCGAACAATGGCCAAAATTAATTTCCCTCCCCGTAGCTCTACCCACACACAACCATTTCCAAAACTTCCGCCTGATACTGTAAAAGCAGGGAAATATGATTTCAATCGATTTCAAATAAACCAAAAAGTACGAGAACTAATTACAACAATTACCACTTCGGTACCCAAACCCAGAACGTTTCCAGTAGCGCAGAGTCGCCATGTTGGTCATTCAACCCCACTATTGACGAATGTCGTTAAATCAAGAATATACGTTATATGCAGTGTAGGTTGATAAAAACGCACTTTTAAATTTGGCACCCCGTCTGGTCAATATGGCTTCCCATTAACTGTGATCAATAATAAGACTGAAATATGGCCTGGTATTACAACGCCATACATTGTCATGTGATGCCGCCTGCGCCATGATAAACACACTAATAACGACAATTTATGCCCAGGTCCCTCTCCTATATAAAACACAGGAGACCAAGAGCAGATGGGAAGTGGAAAGGATCTTGCATAAAGAATGGAGTACAGTAGGGACTTGCACTGCAACAGTGGCAGTTCATAGGCCTATCCTTTTTATTAGTCTGCTGAACAGGAAAACTTTAAAAGAGTGGCGGGAATATTCTTCAGTCTACGTTTTAATTCAAAGCTCAATAAACACAAAAACAATCCACTATTCTTAACAGTGCGGGTGCAGTAACGTTAAGTGGACTGACTGTGTCATGAAAACAAATGCCATTAACCCTTTAAAGACGAAGCGTATCTGTTTTATATAAGGACTCAGGGCGTACCGCGCTGTAAACACTCTCCACTTCGGTTATAAAAACCAATCTCTTAATGTTTTATAAGGCAAAAGTTGCTGTTTGTTCTGAGATCCGTACAAAACACATAAACGCAATGTGGGCACCACGTAGAATGTTTTAATGTTAAACCTGCTGGTACGTAAAGTTACCGCTAGGCTTTAAAAGGTTAATTTGAATAGGATTCTTACACACTGAAAGTGAATCGCGTTAAACTGTGTGTTGTTGTGACACTGCCCCTGAAGACACATCCAAACCCTCAAACGGAGTGCTTGTATTGACCAAGTATTGGTCCCTTACGAATATTTTTTAAATTTCTGGCGTTAAAATTGTACACGACATGTTACATTTATATTAGAGTATGACGGATAAAAATATGTGACACTAAGCATACTTTGACTCACATAATACGATCCTAAGCCATATAATAAGCTACAAAACAATTGATGTGACGCGGTATAGATATTAATTCCAAATAGATTATTCACTGAATAAATGCTGCGTACAAAATAGTGTGTTCGCATTTCTTATTGTGTTATTATATTCATAAGGCCAGTCATAATTTTAGACAAATAGACAAAAATAGTATGGAGTTGGAGAATGTCAACTCTTGGTAAGTAATCAGCCTCGTCGTGTCTCCTTTATTGCTACAAGAGGTCTGTAATGTGAGCAATAAGATAAGAAGAAGACAGATGAGATATGAAAAGAGGGGAAGACAGCATTCCTCTAATTACAGTAGTAGGATGGATTATGTGTGAACTTAGTGGCTTAGGATAGGGAGGAGTGTCAAGCAAGTTCTTGCGAAAAAGGCTACATAAAATGCTAGTAAGGTTGTGGCTAGCTGAGCAACTAACAGCCTCTCAAAAAGGACTATTCGCAAGGGGTTAGTGCTTCACTCTCGTTTCTCCATGAGCTATAAAAATTAAGACTGACGCAGAGAGCCAAAGAGAGGGCGGTTTTTATTTAACGACGCTGTCAATCGCTACGGTTATACAGCCTCGGCGGTACATTAATGAAATGTGAATACAGAGCGTTAGTGGACTGACACCGCCTGGCGAAGACCAAAGTGCTCGGAAGAATACCTGTACCAGTGCCACTGTGTCCATCGTAACTTCCACAATGACTGACCTGGCATCGAACCCAGACCTCCACGTGAGATGTCGGCGACTAATTGTCTGATCCTGGCGGATTGTAACAGAGAAATATTTAGCAAACAAATTAACTTCACGCCGACAAGCCCTTCTTGGGAAGATAACAGTTGCTCAGCTAGTCAAGAAATTCCCCGTAAATGTCGGAACCCGAAATTTCATTGCCGGTTTCACAACAGCCCGCCATCTGTTCCTGTCCTGAGCCAGATCAATCCAGCCGACGCCCTATCATCCTATTTCTTGAAGATCCAATTTAATACTATCCCACATACTCCTAGGTCTTTCAAGTGGTCTTTTTCCCTCAGGTTTCCCCATCAAAACCCAGTATGCACCTGTTCTCTCTCCCATACGTGCCACATGCCCCACGCACCTCATTCTTCTTACTATTACCTGTTTAAAGCGACATAATACAAACTCTGAATGCTATGAGGCGCATTAGTCTAGAAATTAAATTAAGAACACGGAACCTTCACTTCGGCATAGAAACTCACAACGCTTAACGCAAATGTGACTATAATGTCCTCGCCATTTTTTATGTTAACGTTAGAGGAGGTACAGAAATGAAAATGGGGGGAGTTTTATGAGCGGAGGAAGTATATATGTGGCCCCTTGAAACGTGGTTTTATTATAAGAGAGACGTATAATGCACGACTGAGAATAAATCTGAGGAATTCTTTATATTGAAGTGGTAGGATGTCAGAAACACCCCCCAAAAGAACATTGCAACAAGAGTTATAAGATTTAGAACCGCCCTTTCCACGGCCACTCTCTTCTTTTGAACAACTGGGATTGGTTACGCGTTCTCACACAATTACGTTTCCACTGACAGTAATCGGCAAGGAGACATATTACAGAAATAGTTTGCTGAAAAGGAAAAAAAAAGTTTTGTCCCTTACGAATATAATTTTGTCTTTACTGCGAAGTGGTTCATACAATACTGGATTATGTTCAAAAGGAACACGTGTAAAGTGAGAAAGTAACAAATTACTTGTTATATTTAGAACAAAATTGACAGCGATAACAAAACTACCCTGATTTGAAACCGTACTTTCGGTAATAGAAAACTGTGACTGGACCATGTGGCAAATAATGTTTTCACTCTAATTCAATTTACTCGACTGGTCCGTTCATGAAACCTGGCAGTCACTGTAATCACTACAACAGCGCTTCCCAACCTTTTTTCCATGGAAGGACCCCTAAAATGGTTTTCCATATTGCCAGGAACACCCACCTATGAAAAAGTTTACAGATATGAGAAAGTTGATAGCGGGGAGTACAATTCAATAACTGCCAAGTTACTGCCAAGAAAATTTATCTGTATTTCAAAATATCAACATTTTTATGTAGACTATTTATTCCGCGATTTCTTGCGGAATGCCCAACCACGGCGAGTCCATGGCTGGGAACCACCTCTGTACAGCACTGATTACGGCTACCAATTCTCCTACGCTGTGGGTACGTAAAAAAGTCCCTGGAATAGGGCGGAGGGGGGTGGGGGATAACCGTACTCGGAGATGTTTACCTTGCTGCTTACTGTTTTACTGCGCATGCGCCCAATCTGGCCTGTGTCAACCGGACCTAAACCCCTGTGGCTAGCGAAGAGTATCAAGACGTTGTCAATAACAGTATTCCTGCGAACAAAATGCCTATACGAACGGAGGGGAATATAAAGAAACAAGCTGGAGGGGAAGCATTGTATCTCGTGAGAGATCAGCAGGCCGTCTATATATGGGACTTATTCCCGCGTGTCCAGTGTAATAACGTATAGACTATAACTTTGGAAAGGTTACGCCTGA
The DNA here is from genome assembly GCA_013340265.1 of Coptotermes formosanus. Classification (NCBI taxonomy): domain Eukaryota; kingdom Metazoa; phylum Arthropoda; class Insecta; order Blattodea; family Rhinotermitidae; genus Coptotermes; species Coptotermes formosanus. The sequence goes on along the minus strand of BLKM01010978.1, from coordinate 809,927 downwards.
CAATTTAAAGCCAAGCGTCTGATATTGCACGTTCCTGCCCGCTCTGTCTTCCCCTGCATCTACGCCTTCCATGAGAATCAGACACGCACACGATCGTGTCGTTACCACTGGCGCAGATTTCTGGGACAGTTATCCCTCTGTCTTGAAGAACGTGACGAAATGTCAGAATGCGAGCAGCGTATAACAGTTGTGGCTCGTCCGCTCGCGTATATTTAATTGCCTCAAGAAATGTAACAAATAGGCAACGAATAAAGGTATTAGACAAAAAACAGAGAGCTTTTTTCCCCCGTCACCTGTTTGAAACACGTTTTACCATGAAATATGTTCAGTGAATTACGATTTATGTATGAGTACAAATTATGAAGGCCTTCATGTATACGTTCTATTAACATTGTCCGATTATGATCAAAACTTGAAAATGTCGACATGGTGTAGGAAAAGTCTGCAATATACAAGAGCTGAGAGTCTTATTTTTTAGCTTGATTTTTTGACAGTTCCAAAGCCTAATGTCTGGCTACTCAAAACACACGAGTGTGCTGAATATTACCCAACGTAAATATAAGTCAGGTTAGCATATTAGGTATAGTTACCAGGCTAAAGGCTTGAGCCTACCCTTATGATCCATACCTTTACTTAGTATCCAGTACACTTATTTTTTGAAAGCAGGAAATAAACGAAAACCCTTCATGGATAACGAGATTATCAGTCCAGCAATCACACACTATTAGGTACTAATTAAGTTTGTATAGAATTGAAAGCAGAAGAAAAACACATACAGGCATATTCATGTTTATTTCCACTCAAAAGAACCCAGAACAAAATCACAGTACGAAGCCAGCTCACAAATGCATGGAACTGATCGCGGATCCCTTGAGATGGGCGGAACACACTTTGGGAACCACTGCTATAGAGTAAACTTTAAAACTGTCCTTTAGTTTCCCTAAGCATACGCTTGGTATCCACCCAACGTAAGGTACCAAATCACATGCTTCTCCAGAACAAATCTCTGAAAAGAAATATTTTGAGTTAAGTGCGAGGAATTAAAACAAGGTGTGGGGAACTGCATAATGAGCTTTAATAGTGTATACCCTTCAAAAATGGCATTACGGTGGTCAAATGAAACATACGGACTGGGCGGCACACGTAGCTTATCACAGTCACGTAATTCTCGTGTCTGTGGTTTAGGCAATATTCAGAACTAATGGAAACTGCTGGTTACAGTTATCGTCACATGATTTGGTTAATCAATTACGTGAAGAAATATGAGAATTCGAGGAAACACTAACAACGTGTCTTACAGTAAACAAATTACTTTTTGAAATAATAAAAACCTAGATACGGCCAAGTATATTGCTCCCTGTAAAGTTGAATTTACTGTTTTAGTCGATACTGCGAATTTTAAAACCGATGTTTTTAGCAGCGTATGTCCTATTCTGTATCTGAAATTTATTTTGTTAGTTATATGTATACTTCTGTAAATAATGTAATATCAGTGGAAAATTACTTTTTGTGCGCAACTCTCCATACTGCGGGACAAGGTTTTTCTGAGCTGTAGTGAACAAGGGTCAACCATCATAACAGCCATCATTATAATTGCTTGAACAAGTGAATTAAAATCTTCATGCTTCTATTTATTTTAACCTGGTGTGGACAAAGAAAGTGCTATTAATTTATCTTCAGCTAGCTTTACAGAGAAGTTAAAATAATACATGTGAAGGGCTAATTACATTCACTTTCGTGGTTTTCCACGTACAAGACGTGTTAATTCAAGACCAGCCGGATATTGCGCATAATTTTTCCTTGCCTCAGCTCTTACAAAGCAAACAAAACATTGTGAATATGACCTCATTTAGGTCTGGTCCCCACGTTATGCTGGTAGTTTCCCTTTGCAGCCGGTCGTCATCGTCTTCATTATCAAAATGTCACAGCGGAGAAAATGTAAATTCGAGTTACCGTACTCCCGTCTAAATTTGAAATTCCTTCCTTCACACTTGCAACGGGCGCAAAGGTCATGAGAGTGAATGATCATACCTAGAGACAGGCGACAGAACACAACATTATATAACTTACAGTTATTTGACGTTCTCACAGCGGTGTTGTTGAAGGTTCTTGTCGTCTAGAATGTGACGCTGTGTCGATATTTCTCGACATTCCAAAGGAACGTCTTGCCTTCATCTTCAGGATCTAACCGTCCAAGAAAAATTGCCGTGCAGAAAGATGAAGGCGTATTATACACGTCGGAGTGCTTCCTCTACCCACATTTATATATGGTAATACGCCTTATCTTTCCGCACGGCTATTCTTCTTGGACGGTTAAACCGCGAAGAAGAAGGAAATAAGTTCCTTCGAAACGCCAGAAAATATTTGGCCGTCGAAACTGCGCCACATTCTACAAGAACAGAATCTTCATTATATGAAAACTGATCTGAGTGTACCCCTGATTTCATATAAATGCGAAAGGAATTAAATTTTAATATGAATGATGCGAAATGTTCCAGGCAAATGGCAACTTGCCATACTACACAAGCAAAATATTACATAATCGTACTAACAACATGCGGTCATACGTGACACTTCACAAAGGAGACAAAAGGGCCTTCAATGCTCATTTTCCACCTTACGTGTACTACTGAACCTGACATAAATTGGTGTAATTAAACCATAATTCAATAGAGTTTATTAAAAGAGTTTATAAATGTACAGGCCCAAGTTTATAGTTTTATGCCTAAAAGAACGAGAAATTTAATTTATAAAACGAAAATATAAAACAAAGGCAGTTTTTCAGTTAAATTTTTTAGCAAAACAAAGAAGGGAAAGCTACCACTGAGGTAGCAAATGTTAAATTTCTTAGATAACTAACATACTACAAACTGAAGAAACAAAAAGAATCTTGAGGATGACGACACGCAATATTGCCGAATGAAATAGAGTGCGCAAAGACGAGAGACTAAATCTCTTTATACCTAAGAGACTAAAAAGGAATAGGATGTAGAGAAAACACGTAACAGATGGCGGGAACACATCTAAAGCTTCGAATAGCTTTGCAGATTTCTGTATTTCGTAAGGAAAGAGAACTGGGATTTAAGGACGGAAGTACGTTTATCTGAGTGTGGCATAGTAAACGACACTCCCAAAGCATCAGACTATATCACACTCATCTTTGTGAATTCGACAGTGCATGGAAGGCTAATTTATGGTGTTAGCCCTACATAAGCCTGTAGAAAACAAAAATCGTGAGAAACCTGAATCAGGACACCCGGGCTTGTATCGAATCCGTGACCTCCTGATATTAAGCAAAAGTAGGAACCGGTAAACCACGACAGCCGAAACTTTATTATGAATACAAGGGCGACTATAAAAACGGGCTTAATCTAATTCAAGGAAGGACTATTTCGTTAATTTGTTCTACAATATTCCTATCTACATGCTGGATGCAGAGTCTGACTCGCAACTGAATATGTGCCTTCAGTTCAGCGTTGTTATTTATTGCAGTGGTGAAATGCAGCGTTGAAGATCGGCCGTGTTACGTGTGTGACAAGACTACAAGCTTAGGAAAGAGGTGTAATTGGAAACATTAAGATTGAACGGAGATGTGTAGTTTTGTGTATTGAATTACAACTACCTACCTACCTACCTACCTACCTACCCACCCACCCACCCACCCACCCACCTACCTACGTACCTACCCACCCACCCACCTACCTACCTACCTACCTACCTACCTACCCACCCACCTACCTACGTACCTACCCACCTACCTACCTACCCACCTACCCACCCACCTACCTACCTACCTACCTACCTACCTACCTACCTACCTACCTACCTACCTACATGGAGCACAATCCCTCCTGAGAATCTAACAGGTCCTCAGGTAGTCAATAAATTGCCCACACTTTACTGAACTCGAAAATTCACTACCGCATTCACAGGCGCCCGCCACCTGGCCCTATCCTAAGCCAGATCAATCCAGTCCACCCCTCCTCATTCCACTTTTTGAAGATCCATCGTAAGACTATTCTCCCATCTAAGCGTACGTCTTTCAATTTGTCTCATTCCTTCAGGTCTCTCCACAAAAACCCTGTATGCACTTCTCCTGTCTCCCATACGTGCCACATGTCCCACCCATCTGAACTACACATGTGATCAAATTGTATTCTGGCATGTGGGCACAACACAGATTTAGGGCTTTTGAGAAATTTTTGCAGAAGAGAGGAGTTGAAACCAGGGAGAGGCAGTAACACGACAGACACTGCAGGACACTCATGAGTGTCAGCATGTATGCTTCCTTGTCGGCAGATATGATTAGCGTGACTAAATCAAGAAGCATGAAAAGCACAGCTTATGGGTCTGATGACACTCCAGCAGGACAACACGACACGACGTCAGCGCCTGGAACAACTGACGCAGTTGGCAACATAATACCCCCTCATGTCAGTACGAAACTTAGCAATAACATGCACAGGTGTAAACCGAATGTAACTGGCACAGGGTAGAGTTTAGTAACAGGTTATTGCGAAAACGGTGCTGAACATCTGGGTTCGATAAGTAACGACAGTTTCTTGGTAACAAGTCGACTGTTATACTTTCAAGGAGGACTGTACTCAGTGAAGTGAGTCATAACTAAAAGACTCGACTTTCATGTATCGCGTTCTTCTTAAGATATATTGCCAAATGAGAGTCACAGGTAGAAATATCTCTGTTGAACATTATTTCACCATAACACTGGATAGAAAAGGGATGGGTGGGGGGGTGGGGGTGGGGGTGGGGGAGTGGTATTTAGTCGAGCGGGCAAGTACACCCAGCAGGAGCAGCATTCTGGTAGTTATAAAGCTCCCGAAAAGTGTAGGGTGGGATGTGGGGCATGGGGGGTTAAAATCAATACGGTGTTGTAACCCTAGTGTATAGGAGGGAACTGCTACTACTCTTTCAGAAAACATTATATTCCACTTAGAGATATGTAGGCCATACAGTATGTATGTACCGATACTGGCATGTATACGTTATATACAGCACGTACTATGCATATGATCAATCGAATATGGGCCATTCTGTTGGTCCTCAACGCCCAATCCACCGACGAGTAAAATGATTGTTAAGCCACGCACGAACAGGAGGATCGCAGAATGTGGTGGTGCTCCATCTCGCATGAAGCGTGGTTCTTCATGACTGTCATACTGAGAAACAATGGGGAAACGCGAAATTGCCAAGCACTTTCAAGTAGCAATTACTCCCTTTCCCGTCACCTTCTGCACCACGAACTACGGAACTGAAAGGGCGAAATTCAAACATTATCGCGGTAGGCATTTGGAAATTCTTAACGAAAACCTGCAAAGAATTCAGTCAAAACAGTCTGTGCCATTGTTGATCTATGAACTGGATGTCTCACATAAAACTGAGGAAATATCCCATACTCACCAACCAGATGAACATGACGTCAATTCCAGTCGATATTTAACATTTAAAACATAATGTCTCCATCATGTTTCGACTCTTTATGAGTCATCAGGGAGAACATAAAACAATCACATACGTATAAAACACGATATAAACTTCACTCTTAATTCATGTTTTATACATATTTAATTGATGTATGTTCTCCCTAGGGATGACTCATAAACAGTCGCAACATGCTGTGGATAACAGTTTTAAATTCTAAATATAAACTTACATTGACATAATGTGCATCTGGTTTGTTATTACGAGACGGTTTTTTAAACAATGGACGCAAAGAATAACGTTGTGGAAAGTGAGAAATGTTACAGCGAGAGCGAACTTGCCGTGCAAGCTTGTATTTAGAACGTTTTGTCCAGCTTCAGAAGCAAAACAGCCTATTCAAAATACCACCCGAAACGTGCGCACGCACGCACACACACACTAATATAAATAAATAAAACACCTGTCTTTTCTCACAAGGTAAGATACACTAATTTAAACAACGTGTCATGCTCGTACGGCAGAAATCTAGCACAAAAAGAACAAGCTGGAAAACATAGTATGTCTAAGGACAGACTCAATTTCCCAAAAACACATTAAGAGCATATAACGAAACATACGTTGACAATTCCCACAAACCAATGAAGCATTGTTTTTAATAATACTTGTACCGTCATGTTGAATGCCGAAACCCCTGAACTTTGTCCACACAGTGTATACAGATGTACCTAATACCTATCAAAACCTGCACGCATTATTTCCCTACACATCAATCACCGATTGATCTTTCTAATGGAAGGGCACTGTGTTTTCTGTGAGGTACAAATTGAGTCACATATAATGTAGATTCACTTTAAACTTCATGGGGTTAATAGGGGAGATATCTGAAAAGGGACAATAAAAATTTCAAAACAAACGTAATTTTCTAGAATTAGAGGAAGTCCCAAATGAATCTTATTAGTCTCGAACTGCGATGCCCCATTGTAGGAGGCTGGATTATCCGGTCTTACTTCCTTCTCTTTAATAACCCTTTTCTTCCGTCTGGACTAAGAGGAAACCAAGAACTTCGAAAATAATTTTCTTTTATTATGTGCTTCCCTTACATATCAACATTTTCCAAACTTAAAACTTTTCAAAATGATTTTAAAACGAGAAAAATTTGAAACATTATTACTGACTACCTACACGGAGCAGAATCCTTGAAAAACTAATAGGTTTCTATCTATTCAAGAAATTCCCCGCATTTTATGGAGCTCAAACTTTCATTACCGCATTCACAAAAGCTTGCCCCTTCTCTATCCAGAGCCATATAAATCCAGTTCACTTCCGCGATGTTATTTCCTGAAGATCCATTTTAATATTATCATCCCATCTATGCCAAGGTCTTGAAAGTGGTCTCTATCCCTCGGGTTTCCCAGCCACAACCCTGTGCGCACCCATACCCCCCACATACATACCATAATACCGAAACAAACCTAACTTCCTTTAAAATCTATTAAAGTACATGAGAACTGCAATTTAGAACTTTAACCTTGGAACTGCAGCTCTGCTTGAACATAATAAAGTAAACGTGTACACACAGAGGGTGTTCACGTGTCAATTTCACGGCCCTTCATATCCGGTCAGCTTGCCGGCGGGGGTTGGGTGTGGGGGGGAAGCAGTCTGTTTTTATTCCACGTAGTCAGTGTCCGTGTTTACTCGAGTTAATGTGAGAAAGTGCTGACCGCGAACTAAATCGTCACCGAACATGCTTTGCCTTTTAACCACAACATAACAGTGAGGCTAGAGATGGCCGGGAGGTGAAGGAAAAGTGGAAAGTTTTTATATGCTTTCTGGCAGTTTCATTCTTCCGTAGTTCTTTACAGGAAAGTGACTCACATCTGGGAACTGGTGGAGAATGGAGCACAGAATGATAAAAATAAGATGGAAATTTATAACGAATAATAGAAATTCAGTGAAATTTAAATTATTGTACCGAAATTTCAAATTTGGATTATGATAGCACTGTGCTCACGGATTCCATAAAAAGCATTGGTATGTACAACCGGGAAAGAAATTTGTATCTGTGTTAAAGTCCGAAGAATATAACCGCTAACAGACTCATTAAGTAGCCCTATATTTTTCTAAGGCACACATTTCTAATTCTAAAGATGTCACTACTCGTATTACTACTGTAATTTAATATGACTTTCGTGGAACACTTAATTTTTAAGTACTGAGTCGCATTACATTAAATTTGTCAGATAAGATCACAAAAATCACGGGAGTTATATTTGTATAAATTCGTATACTAATAAAGTTATTTGTATGTGGTTATGTTTGTGGCAAAACTCTGTACCATACCTGACATATCTCTTACAGCTGATCGTTTCACAGCTAACGCCATCATATCGAAAGCTATAGAAAAAATGTATTACTACACGGTTTACAAAATATTACCGTTACAGAATTGTATACTTGTCGAGGGTCTACTGATGTGCTAAGTTACACAAATAGAGGGATCCAAAAATAGGCTATGTCTTTCAAGTTTTGATAAAACCTCACCATCTCGCAGTTTGCACATCCACCATGTTGTTATTGCTGAATACAGGAAATTAAAAGCGGGCCGCTGAGATGGCCTATAACGCCACAATTTTACGGAAGTTTTCTTACTTTCGGTCAGGCAGTTGAGATATCGAAAAGCGCGACACTGAATGACACATGCAGAGAGAACAGACAGCATAAAAATGGAACAAACAACGTTAGTGCTTAGGCAGTAGAAAGATAGGAAAGATACGTGTAATCGTGACATTGAGGCGCGTTCGCGTAACCGCTGTTGCCGTCGAAAAGCAATAAACACTACATACGCTGATTGTGTGTCTGTTGCCTTAGTTATCCAGTATGCAAGGCGCATGCGCCGTATTGTATTGTCACCTGTGGCCTCTGTGGCTCTACCATATTTTTCCACATTGTCTAATAAACGGCACGATATTCGGAAAAAAGTTATTGAACATAAAACGTGTGTTTTGATTTTATCTACAAGGTTTCTCTGAAACATTTCTCGTTCTAAAAATAATTTTGTGAACCATTATCACATATGCTCATTGGTTTTCACGTAAAGTACTCGTTATTCTTGTAAGAGTTTAATCATCAACTTTCTCGACAGATTTTCGAAGAATACTCAAATATCAAACGCCATGAAAACACGTGAAGTGGGAGCCGAGTTCTTCCATGCGAAGAGACGGACACACAGACTGACGGAAAGACGGACACACAGACTGACGGAAAGACGGACACACAGACTGACGGAAAGACGGACACACAGACTGACGGAAAGACAGACACACAGACTGACGGAAAGACGGACACACAGACTGACGGAAAGACGGACACACAGACTGACGGAAAGACGGACATGACGAAGCTAACAGTAGCTATTCACAATTTTGCGAAAGGGCTTAAAATGATACACTCAATTCAAAGCAGTCTGTTTATTGTCTAACCGTTTAAAGCCATATGATAACTCCATGTTCAGACCGCAGTATGTTAATAAATGCCGCACAGTGTACTTATGTTTCGTGTTAATATCTCAATAAATACCGGTTATTTCTGTAAGCACTATTACCCGACTGACCTTTCTAACTGAGAGGGACTCTGTTTCCTATGAGGGAAAGCAGAACTTTTACGTGTAATTTAGATGAAATAGTCTTAAAATGCTTTTATTTAAGACTGGTTCGCTTACAGGATGTATGAATGCATCCGTTGAGTCATTTCTACACTGGAAGTTTACGAATAAATCAATTTTCACAGGCTGTCAGCAAGTTTCTCGTTACTAGATCCCTTCAAAAACATTTCAACATGTATCAAGCTCTAACAATACAAGGTGTGATTAATTATGTCTACAAAATCAGGGCCTTTCTTGAGAAGCTTAAAGTCTTCCAGCTAATTACGAAGTTGCCCACATTTAACAGAACTAAAAAGTTCGTTACTTTGTTCACAGCAACCTGCCAACAGACGCTACTGCGAGCCAAATAAATACAGTTCTTTTCATCAAAATCTATTTCCTCATTTAGATATATCTTAACATTATATTCCTTATCTACGCCTTAGTATAACAAGTAATCTCCGCCAGGTTTTCTAACTACACTTTCGCAGGCATCTCTTATCTCCACCACCCACGTTACACGCTCCATCTGATTCACTATCGATTTTGATAGTGGACGTCTTCTGGAACGTGGCATGTTGTGGTGTGGTTGATAATTACAATTTCGGAAAAAATTGTTTTATCCACAAGGTAGAATATTTCTGTGACCCCGAATATGGAGGCAGTAGGTTCTCCGAAATATTTTGAATTTGTACCACAATGCATGTCGTCACATTTCAATAAACAGTAATCGCCACAGTCACAGCAATGAAAATTTCAAATAATTTTTCAGTTATGTTACATTAACCTAGAGTACGGCATCACAGTGACATTTCATATTCAGCCATACACCTAACATTGAATACGTTGAGTATTACATGAAACTTATTTTGTATGTTTCACGTTCCTCGTTGCATGAAACCTTATGAAGGCGGTGTAAATGGGAAGGGAACTGTTGGTAGCGAAGAAAAAGCAGCTAGTGTGGTGATCCGCTGTGAGCAATATCGCAGTATTTTCACGAAGGTACTAGGCAGAGTAGAATATAGCCTAGTCGTAACAGAACCTACCGTAGGGCTGAAAGAAATGCGGCCGCCAGTGACGGAAATAGGCACACCCAAGTTATTGAGGAAGAGAGTCGTTTTGACCTGAAATAAAGTCTTTCTCTTTCAAGATACGTCTGAACACATTCGCCATCCGAACGACAGTTTATAACGCACGTTACACAAATGGATCACAAGTGTGTTGACGGGAATAATCTGGCTCAGAGAAGAAGCTGCTGGTACAATTTTGTAAATACAGTAAAGAATTTCCAGTAAATATCTTGAGTAGTTGAGCGATCATAACTCGGTAAAAAAAAAGACTCAATTGTAGACATATGTAGCTATTCAGAGGTGTGGAGAGGCGAAACGTAAACTTCTTATATGTCTCATAAAATACAATATATATGTGCTGCAGGGCAATGCGGTGACGCAGTTCGTCGCGGCACGGCGCTACAAGCCGGAAGGTTGCTGGTTCCATTCCCGATGGTGTCATTGAAATTTTTCATTGACATAATCCTTCCGGCCGCACTATGGCCCTGGCGTCGACTCAGCCTCTAACAGAAACGAGTACCAGGAATATTTCCTGGGGGGTAAAGGCGGCCGGTGCGTAGGGCTGACAACCTTACCACTTTCATGTGTTGACAGTCTTGAAATCTGGGAGCCTCAACCTCCTGGTACCCTCAGGGACTGTCCAGCCCTGTATAGGGACAGGTTTTTACATATATGCTGCAATTAAAACAAATCAGAAAAAAATGATGTACAGAGCTATATGGAAACACACTGGTCAATGACGCCTGATAGCTAATCGGATGAACAGGGAAATAATGAAGCTGCGAAATAAATTGGGCGCTGAAAATATAACCTGGGATACATATAATGGCAGATTTGATGCAATTCAAATAACGACTGCACTGTGTCAAGGGAGGAATGTTTTCTTCGCTGTGAACTAATTGGATAATTAACTTTTGAAATGTGTGAATACATATGACCACGGGCGCTATAGAGGACACGGAAATGCGAACCTATTGATACTTCCTCTCGTATGAACTTAGGCAAAAATTCACGTTAAGTCGCCGTTGGATATCTCTATTCCCCTAAACTCATTTTTATGCGTCTCCAAAGCCGGCAACATTTTACAGCTCCAAATAAAACCCACATCGAGGGAAACCTTCCAAACCACACGAAGCCTTTCTCTAAATGTAGAACTTCTCTTGGAAGTGAGAATATTTAAAGCAGTTCTGACTCAGAACACCGAAGTGCAACTTCAGTTTTAAAATTCCCTCGGGCACACTGTAAATTCAGGAAAACCATAACTTCATTTACATGATAGATATAAAATTTACTTCCTCAGAATTTAAATTGTGTACGTTGTTAAGTCGGCTGTTTAGTTGTGTCAGTGTCCTCAAAACGTAGTGGCTCGAATTAAAAATCGTCAGGCGTTATGAATAGGGTGTTTGAGAGGTTCGTGAGAAGTAGGCTGTAGCAAATTTTCCCAATATCGTATATATCTGTTCTGTAGTTAAACAAATGAGTTGAAACATATCAGTCTTATTCAATGCACGACTGAAAGGTCATATCCACCAACAATTCAAATTCTGCTTTATATGTAAATTAATTAACTTATTCAGGGGTGTAATTATCTTACAAAACTCTAGCAGCCACCTCAACATTCTACGCGCTACAGTTACGTGAAACAAGTTCCATACAGGGCAACCAAACATATAAGGCGTCACCGTAAAAAAGTCAGCTGCACGGGCGACCTGGCCGAGAAGAATTGTGCACCCCTAAATTAACTACCCAAACTAACTGACTGACGAACAGTCTGACTGAATGTATGACTGACTGACTGACTGACTGACTGACTGACTCCATGCACCAGGACACTTTCCGAGAAGATAACATCTCTACAGCTAGACAAGAACGTTTCGTTTCGTAGTCCTTCCCTCTTCTACCTACTTGTTCACAGTGGCTGTATTGGGTTTGTACTGTTCACTTGGTCAGAAACAAACGCCACATTAGGTGGGATTCCTCTGGACGAGGGATCGGCCCGTCGCAGAGACCTCTACCTGACTACACAAACACTGCACAAGAGACTTGAACCCACGATCCCAGCAAGCGCTCGGCCGCAGACCCACGCCTTAGACCGCGCGGCCACTGGCATCGGCGTCACAGAACGTAACTCTCCGAGAGTCACGGAACCTCCAACTTCATTACGCTACTGTGGTCACAAGGGCCGGCCACTTGTTCAGCACACAGCCACACACGGCTAGTCCACACGCACCTTCTCACACCAAATAAACTCACAGCAAACAGACACAGGCATCTGTAAGCGAAATATCTAGTTTTTAACATCGGATACGTTAAGACCTAGAGGAATGTTAGTTACCGACGTAACACGTGCCACAAGCAATATTATGCGATTTATTTCAGTATAAAGAACCAACATGAGTGTATACCTTCAAATAGAGAATATAAAATACCGATTTCAGAGCCACAAAGAAGTACGAAAATACTGTCACATTTCTCTGCTTTTGTTTAAAATGTACGTGACTAATTGCATGAAAGTTGCAAAAAGGGTAACTACGCAGGATACGTATAAACTATAGGCCTATACTTTGTTTGTGTGTGTTTGTTTGTTTGCAGGTGACTCATTAAAAGCCATACTGAAAACGAATTACATCGGGCAGCAAATACTTTAAAGATAACTACCAAGTAACACTGCATTCCGCTGTCGGTTAAAGAATAACAATTATGGCTCATATAGTTAACTATTTTGTTAGTAACAAGGCGTAAATAAGAACTTACTACAACATGTCATACTTTCAAGTACTCTGTACGGTGCTGCACTACGTAATATGAAGGCGAGGATGGTATTTCATTAAAATATCAAAACATATACAACCGGCGACAGCAATAAATCAGGTATTCAAACCTTCATTAGTACAAATGAGGAAATGTAGCTGCACAGCAGCAACACTGGCTTTTTCGCTTCTTTGGTTTAATTATCTACATAAATGTGAGATTTGCCGATAATGTGTATTGGACATTCAGTATGAGTTCCAAACTTCTCCACTACTTGGGTTCCAAGTATTTTTCGCTCCAATAAGTATTTAAAGAGCCAGTCTCTAGAAGCGAATAGAAACGTACGTAGGTTTTATGTAAAGTGTTCGTTGTTGTTACCTGATTTCAACCACTACCGGAATATCTTCACTATACAAAATCATGAAAATTCTTTCAGCTTTTCGTGAGTTTTTTCATAATTACTGACGGACGGACTGAGCCATTATAATTAGCACTCGGTAAGGAGGGGAAACCGTTTAAACAGAACTTAAAATAAATACTTATAAAAACTTAGCAAGAGATATGCCATATACTGAAGAAAAGTTTGCACGGTCACAAAATCAGACGACGCAAATAGATTACTGGCAATAGGTATGGAATTTATTGGATCTGCACACTGCAAGCTAAAAGGTCAAAACAGGAGAGGAATTGAGAAGTTAACGAATAACTGAAACTCTTCGAATTCTTAACAAGTTACAGGCTTGCATGTTGGAAGAAATTACACAGCATCCTAATACACTTAACTTTAAAATGAATTTATTAACGCGCTGCTCCACGACCGCCTTCATCTGTCGTCTCCTTATTTTTACAACCAAGTATGTATTTTATCTGTCAGAGTGCTGCCATCTGTTTGTGCTAAGTTGCATTACACCCTCGATGCTCAACTATTTTTTCGGTCTAAGAGTATACCTCACCAAGCAAAATGTCGCAACTATAAAACGTGTTACATCGCCCTTGGCGCGTACTTTACAGAGAACAGCAACGACTGTAACAATGGCAATAAAGTGTGACTCAATCACTCATCCATTCACACCAAGTGCATGACATAACAAACGTTGCGGGATATTACCCAGTACATTTTTACAGCATTAAAACAGGACATGGAACACAACATGTGTAATTACCGCAACTCAAATTATGAAGTGGCAATTCTGTACCACGCTTCAAACATTCTCGTTTACGACGTTTCATATAAATATTAACATACTAGTATTATCATCTACATTTGGCAGGTATAAAAGCATTTTGTGAATGATGATGAGAGAAATGCGGGTAGTAGATATTGGAGGATAAACGCTAAGGATAGAGATGGATGGCGCAGAATCCTAAAAGAGGCCGAAGCCCATTTAGGGCTGTAGGCCATTGATGATGTGATGATAATGATGATGATGATGATTATGATGACTATGATGATGGAAGTGTTACTTCTGAATTGCTTATTGCATACATCTGGTTGGTTCCTATTTGTTGATATTATTACACACTGAGTGTGATGATGTTCAGGTGGAAACAGGCAGGAAATAATTACACCTCCACAAAATATAACACAAAATTACGTGTAATATGAATAAGTGAATTTTCTTTCAATTTAAACCAGTGCGAAGGCTGAAAATAAACTTCTTTAGACGCGTTACGCATTATTTGAAGTAATCGGTGTACATGTGAGGCAGATTCTGAACGTTTTCTTTCATTCACGTTTTCCTAATACAATTTTGTACGGATTTCTCGTAATTACAATGCGTGCCATATTCTCGGCCCATCTTATCCTCCTTTATTTTACCATCCCAACAATATTTAATGATGAATAAACCCCCCTTCGATAAGCAAATTTCAACAACCATCCCTACACACACTTCCCTTTGTCAAAATAGTCTCAATACAAACCAACTGACTGCTGTAAATGTTACGCACGTGTCGTTATTTTCATTCATGGTACAGTTACGTGGTTCGCCAAAAATACAACTCATCATGCATAGCGTGTTCCACTGCAACCGGCTATCCATTACGGGAACGTATTCTTGGTGACCCACATAACCTGGTACAGACAAAAGCTCCGCTACATCAATCGATTTTTAATTTACGATATAAATATCAGAGATTCTTGGGTTACCAGACAGTGAAGAACATGTATTCGGGTTTAAAATTAAAGTCCCAGGTTCCATAAAAAATATTCAAGCTTACCACATAAACAGGAATTACAATATTAATTATCATGAATCAAAAATATATAATTGACAGTAAATAATATTTAGATTCAGTTGTTAGATAATTGGAATGAAATAATGACAGCAGAACACAATAACAGCGGAAATTAATATAATTACAAAAATTAAAGTAACTCAGGTGAAATCTTCATGTCCATTATATTGATGCCGGAAATTAAATTGCACTTCACGTTAACTGGAAGTTCTGGGACAGTTTATGTTTTTATAACACGTCGGGCCCGACACAAGCTTCCAGACCCTGTGACATAGAGATGGGCAGATAAGATACTTTAACAAAAATTATACAGGGCCTACTGACAAGATTTAGTCAGCTGTTGTCCTTTTTCTTGGTTTTATAGTTTTTTGGGTCCCTTGTATTACGCTGTCCTAGGCCGTACCTTATGTAGCTTCTACTTAAATCAGGCACTCCTAACACGTTTATTTTTTTATTTTTAAGAATCCAGAGTACATAAAAAATGTGAATCCAAGTGTACTGCATTATGAGTTACAAGTGACACACAACATCAGTTAAATTTCACACATACTTGGGTTTACGGAACGACCTATGTGGTGTCCCATGCGGATGCGTGCATGTCCGTCACCAGAGCTCGGATTCTGACGCACCGACGGCAAATGTTAGCAATTACCGCAAATTACGTAGGGTCATGTGTAAATTTCCTAACTCATTGGTACATTAATTCTATGCACAGTTCAGTAACTCCGTAACGCAATCAGTCTATTAATTTAGAGGATATGTAATGAAACTGAAACATTTAAAGGAATTTTAAAAGTTTAATATACAATAACGATTTAATAATAGGGTTAATTAAACCATAAAAGCAACTCACTATTGCTACCAATAGAATTTGTTTATTCAAGGTGGTAACCAAAACAAACATGCACCGTATAATCAGATGTTAGTCATTCGTACCGCGAATGCACTAATTGGCAATCAGCGGCCCCATCAAACTGTCAAACGCCACGGCTCCACTTCTTATTGTGACATTCCGCAACAAGGTGTGACATCAGCTGCTACGACTGCTCTGTCAACGCACTCTATTAATGTAACACAATTTTTAGATCGCAAAATTTTATTACCAGCCACTTCACACCATCCCTTGGGGTGGAGTGTGCATTTCTCTCCTCTCTCTCTCTTACACACATATATATATATCGCCTCTTCGCTTTAATACGTTGTAGTGTCGGCACTGTAGGATGCACGGATTTATATGAAGGTTCAAGAGGTTATTACAGAGAACGTCAGAGCTTAAGGCTATTAATAAACTGGGGATCAGGCACAAATACATTTTAAAATACCAAGAATTAATGAGCGCTACCCCTGGGATTGGTGTTGTATTTGTAAAGGAAGGAATATGTTAAAGTTAACATGATTACAAATTAAATGAATATTAACCCTTTAAAGACGAAGCCTATTTGTTTTAGATAAGGACTCAGTGCGTACCGCTCTGTAAACACTCCCCACTTCGGTTATAAAAACCAATCTCTTAATGTTTTATAAGGCAAAAGTTGCTGTTTGTTTTGAGATCCGTACAAAACACATAAACGCAATGTGGGCACCACGTAGAATTTTTTAATGTTAAACCTGGTCTATGTAAAGTTACCGCTAGGCTTTAAAAGGTTAATGACAGAAGGTCATTTGGTTATTGGGATCCACTATAAATATATATGTATATATTCTAATAAAATGACGTCCTATTGCCGTACTTTTATCATATAGTAGAAGTAGCAAACCATCTGTTCTACGCTCTAGTTTTCTTAAAATAAATTTTTCTGTTTACGTATCTGATAATTTCGTGCACAAACATTGCATTGATTAATTTTCTATTATATAATATCGTGCAAAATCGCTTCGTGAATTAAAACCTTTGCCCATCAGGGACACAAAACCTGATACAGGTACCATACTACAGAAATACCTGACACGAAAGTTACTCTGCCCGGCGCTCTGGTGAGTACTGGTGCAACAGTTACAGAACAGCTACTTGATGTGACAACTTTATTATTCGAAAGAGCAGCGTTCTTCTGGATAAACTGACAGAAAGTTTTCCTGTAAAAATGAACCCGAAGGTTCAAATGAGCCAGCCTCTAAATCGTGTCCTGACTCAGTCTGATCCAGCTCATATCTTGAAATCTTGTTCATCTACTACCCATTTGAATATTATCTTTCCATTTGCGCCTAATTATTTTAAGATATTTGTCCCTTCGGCCTTCCCGACTACATTTCTGTATGTACTTCTTATCTTCCCCGCAAGCAATGATTACTGTGTGTCAGTCCTTCTGCTCCCCTTGCTGTAAACACTAGCTAATCCAACCTTAAATTCAGGGCTACAGTGATTTATTTTGAGTGTTTTTCTACGGTCATTGCTGAAACGTACAGCAAATTTTAGTAAGTTAAAGAGGAAAAAA
Organism: Coptotermes formosanus; assembly: GCA_013340265.1. NCBI lineage: Eukaryota > Metazoa > Arthropoda > Insecta > Blattodea > Rhinotermitidae > Coptotermes > Coptotermes formosanus. The sequence goes on along the minus strand of BLKM01010978.1, from coordinate 792,357 downwards.
ATATACAATCACAGTTGTAATCCTTCAAATGCAGTTCTGTATTTCCACAAAAATGTAGGTCCTGTGAACAAGAAATGAGGACTGTTGGAAGAGCTGTTATCCGTGTTCGCCATCTCCAATCGTACAATATGACACCTCAAAATGACATGGGCACTGCAGCCCCCTAATATCGACACGTACGTTCCACACACACAACATGGGACGGAACACAAACATTTAAAGGAATGTGGGCTATGTCCATTTTATACAAGTATTAAAGTCCTGCTGCCTATGCCAGGTTTATCCTACCTTTAACTAAAAATGTGTATATATTCCAATTAACTGAAAAGGCTTGTAACCCGTGTTGGTTATTATAATATGATATGTTAGAGAACGCTTGAATTTCATTCTTTATACAAGTATAAACATCCGAAATTAATACATTTAGCATTTCATACTCGGCCTAAAGCAGTGAAACTAGAGAGGACATACTAAAAAAGGTGCAGCAAAACATCAGAAACTATTTAGTTTACATAACTATCCTGTACCTATTGTTATTTGAACACCAGACTGTGATATAGTTCCTAACATAAGCCACGGTTACGAAAATGCACATCTTGGAATAGTGTTGTACAGACAAATCAACATTTTTTCCTTGGTTTGAATCACACAGGAAATTAACTTGTACTTTAGGTAAGATGGCATTTCCGATAACTAGGGGTTCAACACTACGTAGAGGACGCGGCACTTCTCACGGTTCAGTGTTCAAAACTGAGAGTGCAATTCATTGACCCACTATACCAATATCCGTGTGTAGAAGAATTTCTCGTCAGGTAAATAAAACGTATTCTTTTATTTAATTTATTCATGAAATGACAAAGGCACACGAGTGCCGTAGGCATAAATTGGTGGAAGTGCAGATGGGTATTAAAGGAAAAGAACGCGAGTGTGACGAGTGACGAGTGTAGGGTACAGAGACTGTCTCTTGGCAACAGGCTAATGAACCTTCAAGATTCACATGCGGTACACAGTTTCGCTAACTGATAGCCTGGCATCAGTTTCTTAAGCGTGACATTCTTCCATGAAGCAGTGCATTCATCAAAGGACTGCTGGAAACCTGCTATTTGAAACGAAAGCAACAACCACTTTAATTTCTTTACTAGCAGAATATTTAGGCGTAAGCTTCTAAACTCAGCCGGAATAACGTAGTCAGCATGGGATGGAGGATTCGGGGTCTAAACCCCAGTGGGGACAAGAGATTTTCTCTTCTACGCACCCTTTCAGACCGGCCTTAGAGTTCACCTTGCCGCCTGAACAATGGGCACCGGAGTTACTCCCTGGGGTAAAGCGGCCGGGGCTTGGCGTTCAGTCCCCCCTCCCCCGCTCTAGGGCCAAGGTTACGAATGACTCTACTCCCCTGTCTACCTGCATGACATGTTACGAGAAGACTTAACTTTACACTTTTGAAGTGTTTCGTTCCTCACTTGCTTTCAAGATTTAACTCATGGCGTTTAATCTGCTGCATTAAGCCTTTATTTCTCAACATATGATGAATTGTTGCCAGATGAATGACAGTTTGTCTGCGGACGCCATGATGACAAATTGAATTGCTGCTTAATTCACTGGATGGTGGTGTGTGGTCAGCTTCACCCCTACCCACTGAACAGGGGGCTGGATGGAGCACAGAACAGGTCTGCTCACATCTTGCCTCATTTGGGAAGGAAGTCACGACTCCTGGGATACACAACCCGTACTCTGGTCACCGTACCGGATATGCAAACCCTGCTCCAATTATCAGTACTGCCCATACATAATTCTAACAGTAGTAAGAATATAAGACAAAAACTGTCCTTCCACCTCGCCAATTACAGGGTTAATGTTTAAAGTTCACTCAAACAGTCCTTCCAAGAGTCTCCTATGTTTCCGTGTTTCACTGTACCACAAATGTTTTGATTACTTTTCCAGAAGTTCTAACGGAAGATAACAAATCAACTCAGTTAATTATGCAACTACTGTACAGGGCTGAAAGAAGCCTAGTATCATATGACCTGTGATAAGCACAACCTGGCTGGTTCACTGCTCGGCGTAAAGCGAGCCGAATGATAACCCCGACACTTGAACACGGTGTAGTGCGGAGCGAGGGACAGACCACCGCTGCATCGTCCTCAAGTTCAGAATTTAATTACAGCCCCACCACAAGCCACAATGTCATTAACCGCCAAGTATTGTACAGTCTCTGTAGCAAACACTGGCTTAAAAACCCGTGCCTTCCACTTGATTGCTTAAACTGCTATAGGCAAGTTAAGGTTGTACCTCATATGCAACATTTTTAATACAAATTAGTTCATGTAAGCTGAAAGTGGTGCCAATGGCCGTTAAAGCTTGGTGTTTCTACTTTTCATTACGGCTCCTTCTTTTTGGGGGCGCTACACAGGGCTAGAAGTACACGTGCTTCTGGACAATGACAAGGAAAGTGTACTGAGTTGATACAAAGGTAACAGAGAGTATAGAAAAGTGACAGAATTCAGCACTTTGTTCTTTAAGCACCTCGTTAAGAATGCACTAGCTGCTTTCTTTTGAAGACTCTTCCTTATTCGCCCTTTGAACGACCTACAACGTGGAGGTTGCGCCTGTATTACGATTGCATGATTCTACTCCGACACCCTCGATGGTAACCTAAGCTTGTTTCACGCAAATATTTTGATAGTGGTGCTTGCCTTCAACAGTGATCTCCACAGCTATACCGACGGCAGGTTACCTGTTGCTAGTGCCACACATACCGGACAAATTTCGAAAGATTTGCCAATGAAAACTGTGGTTGTCCAGGTTGGGGTTTGGGGCGTGGCGCTAACAGTCACATCTCCACAAAAATTCAAATTTAGAATCCTCAGACTACATCAGCCGCACGAAACCTACTGCGCTAGATAGGAACCAATGGAGTAACACTGGAAAACACTAACATGGGCTTCAGTAAAGACCTACGTAAGTACACGACCTCTCATAATAATTGGTCTTCGTCACTGAGACGCATTGTGTTTTACGTGAGATGTGATTTGAGGCTGAACAAAAGGCTAAGCTTCCAGCATTGAGGATGATAGACTGTGAACGTCTATAGACCTATCGACGTTCAGGGTTATAGATTTTATATCTCCCCACTTAACGACATTTCGAAGATAATCGTTGGTAGACCTGTTGCTAAGACACAAATAAATCTGTGTGTTGACACAATCAGTGTCTTCCTGGAAAGTTTTCAGGAATTTAACGTATACCCGTAATATCACAGTGCAAGCGCTACAACTGTTACCCCTGCGGACATGTCCTAACTTGTTTTATACTGTAACGGATTTTTTTTTAGGAATCCTTATTTTTACTTTGCGGAAACAGGGGCGTCCGCGGAACGCCGCTTAGGAAACACCGTACTAGACTAAGACTCTCCGTCTCCAGAAGCCGTTAAAATGACGAGAAGCTACAGCAATGAGGAACACAGCGCTTAATTAAAAGTGTAATGAACAATATGCGAAGAATGAGTCAGTGATTGGGTTACAAAAAGAGGACGAGGTCAACAGTAGAGTTTCGCCTGCATGTGGAGGCGTGAGGTCAATAACAACTGTGCACATAGTGAGCTGTATAATTGTATTACCTCACCACGCTGCGCAGCACGACACAAAAAAATTTGTAATTAAATTAAATTAAACTCATTTTCGAAATTTATTTCACGACGTGACAATATCAGTTAGCAGCTTTCGCCGACAACGCAAAAACCATCCGCCTCGTGGCCACGGAAAGCACAAGTGCGGGGGGGGGGGGGGGGCGTTAATTGCAAAGTGATGGAATTCATTAGATGTACGTTAGCCTATGTCGCTGGTGCAAGACCAGGAGTTGCTAATGCTTTCTAATATGACAGCGACGGGATAGGAAAGGTCAGAATATTTTACAAATAATGTTATGGAAGTGGAACTGTTCTAACGAACGTTACTCACTTACGTGGCAAATTTATGCCATTCACTGTTAAAAAATAGGTGAAATTAAAATGAAAAACCAATTTTCACATGGTCTTTAGGTTCAAGGCTAGCGTTTCTTATGCAAAATTTACCGGTACGGAAAGAAGGACTCTGTTTCTATAGCTCGTATTCGAAAACTAGAAAAAAATATTAGTATTTACACAAAACCATCTTAAATAAGGTCTGCTTTCAAATTACATTTCTGGAACACATGTACATATATTTAATTTATGATGGGAAGCTGTGTGATGTTAAAAATAATTCAGGTGAAACTTTGAAAAGGCCGTGTATCTACATAGTGCCGTGCAAAGCCCAAAACTACAGCATTCGGATAAAATGAGAAAGAAGAAAATATGGTTCAAATATTCCATGATGTATCGACGTCCCAGGGAAGTGTGGTGCCTCAGAAATGTCGGTAGCTATTTACCTGTCGACAGACTATCATTCCAGAAAACTTTAGTCCTCGTTCGTACTGTTGTAAGAACAACAAAACTCGCAAATATAAAATGATTCATCACAGGATTTGTACTACATATGTTTATTGGATTCAACTGATAAGAACCAAGCTAGTGGTGGTCTTCTGTGGTCATAAGAGTTATCTGTAAGGTTCAGTAAAAGACGAAGATTTTGCTGATTCACTTCTCAAGAAGGATTCTGCTCCTTGTGACTGGTTATATACAAAATAAGTGAGGAAGTATCTGCAGAGCGTAACACGTCTGGCTCAATGCCTCTAGTGTGTTCTGAATATGTTAAATCCGTGAACAGTTTTCAGAAAAACACTAAATACTTTAACGCACACTAGGTTTCTTCCTATCTTAGTAACAGATTTACAATCGCTCACTATCGAGATATTATAAGCTAAGAGGTTTACAAATACATGTCTTACATATCGATACATGACGTTCATAATCGATCACCCTCGATGCTCGACGCTCAGCTGTTCCTATGGTCTTACTCTCTACCTCCAAAAGAACACAGTGTATCTCCTTGACAAAGACCAGTTACTGGGAGGCATAATGAAAGACGTAGGTATTCACGTAATATGAGGTATGTCTGTTATTCTTGTCCAATTTGATCCAGATTTGAATATGTATTGAGAGCATTTAGCAAAAATTCCAAGCATAAAATTTCTCTAATATCCGTGCAGTGAGAGTCCTCTGCTCCAGGGCTGTAGAGTCGGAGTCGGAAGGAATTTTAGGTGGAGTCGGAGTCGGTAAAAATGTACCGACTCCGACTCCGACCTCAGTTTAAAGTCTTAACTAGATACGCCAAATTCAGAGCCCTGATGGCTAAATCAACCATTAGACTTATATTTAAAACTAGGTTACAAGTCTAAAAAGTAGCCTGATGATTCACGTGGTGGTGATGAAATGTCTTATAGGTTTACCGTTATTAATACATAGTGAGATTTCACGAAGGAATTTTTGTGCACCGAATCCGCAGCTCTGCTCTGCTCCACGCGAGAGGGCGAGCGAGCGAACGAAAGAACGAATGAACGGACGGACGGACGGACGGACGGACGGACGGACGACGGTTGCAAATATTTTGCGAAACCACCAAAAACATAAAACTGAGGTATCGGCAATTACTAAGCGTTCTTGGCACAAAATACACGACGTGAAAGCGTAATACGGAGGTGGTGTCTGTTGGTCCGTCCATCAGCACGTTTAGTCCAGAGGCTATTGAACTGAGTGTAGAACAATCTGACTGCAGCATTAGGAGTCGACTCGAAATGTTGTAATTTTAGTCTCGTTTTGATTCGAATCGTCCCAACGTAACAATTCATACGGAGCTGAGATCTACAGTGATTAACCTTCATAATAAGGCGGTCACTATGCAAAATTCTGTAACATAAAACACAAACCGTACTGTGATTTTAAAATAAGACATTTGAAGCATTTTGAGGTGCTTCAGTTTTGAGGCATTCAGTGCAGTAACTTTTGGCACATGCAGCTACGTCACTTAGTACATAAGAGAGCTATCAAAGTTTCGGAGAAATCACAGAAGTAAAGTATTGGGATAAACTCGTTCAGCCTTTTTAATTTGAGGTTTAAAATCTACGAATTGTGTGTAAGGTCACCTCCACCCACAACACTAGTGTCAGAGGTGAGGTTCTCAAGGAGGTGACTATGAAAATTATTATATTCCGGAGTAAAATAACGTGTAGTGTGTAGACAGATCCAACGCTTCCCAGTATCTTCCTGCTACGATATTCATCTACCCTGAAGACGGAGGAAGAAGTTTCTTCCACCACTTTTGTACTTACTTTTAAATTACAAAATATCACACTTTAGAATATGAGAAGTTTCCTTTGCAGATCCAAAGAATATTTAATAAAATCAAAGGAAACTTCACATGACTCCATACCTTGTGAACCATACAGAGTGACTGCATTCATGTGTTTATATCTATAATAAAGGAAAATGAAAGCCAGTTACCTATATGTTCGGAAGACCAGAGAATGTACTGAAAGGCATGTATGTTCCATTACAGTACCCAGTACCATTTGTCTCTACAAGTCTGTGCCTTTCTTCGTTTGCCATATTTGTGTGCATATGTTACTAACCTTTCCGTATATATCTCCGCACAACCACTATTAAGCTCTATGTCTTTGAACAGCTATACCTGTCTATGCTCTTCTCTTGCCATATGATTCTGCGGTTCATCTAATATTTCTGTATCACAACATCTCTTCCTTTGTATGCCACAGAATACGTACCACAAGAGGCCGTAATCTTCTTCATAACATTTTACTTCCAGAGTTCAAAGAGCAGCGCAGAGAAGCTTGTATGGAAATCAGCACATTCATATCACCTTATATCGGGTCAGAATAACGTTCTTATGTATATTCCAGAGTTATCCAGTCACATAATGATAAGATTAAGAACGCAATCCCATTTTGGAGTGCACAGTGATTCTACGAGACATTCTGCATCCTCTCTTTACCATTATGTGCATTTCAAGCAGAATCTGATTGTGCAGTGAAGACAGCTACAAACATTACGAGCAGTTGACTGTATAAACATAACATAGCATAATATTTTCTTTGTGTTTCCATTGAATTATAAGTACACGTACAAAGATCTTCTCGTAAGCCAGCATCTGCCCTGATGGTTAAGGAACTATTCGTGCTTTATAAAACTCGACCGTTTATTTTCTTGTTTGCTAGATCCAGTCACTGGTAACTCTTCTGTGTCAGATCTAATTGTTCCATTTTCACTCGCCCTTTTTACTTAAAATCCCCTTTAACACTATTGGGTCTGCATACTCTATTCTCCATACTGGGATGTTTCATTCACGTCTATCAAATAAAATACTCTCCATTTCACATGCAAGACACTTGCCCTTACATTGTCACCCGCTTTGATTTTATCAACCTAATAATATATAGTAATGATTACAAATTAAGAAATTCTTCAATATGTAATTTTATACACCTTTAGGATATTGCACTCAGCACTTTGTAACACGCTCACTCTTATGTTCTTCCCAAACAGTGAGAGGCGAATTTTATAAAAGGGAAAGTAGCATTTTTGCGAGATTTCAGGCTTACACCGCGGTGTAGGTGACGTCTTCGCTTCTCTGGAATGTCACGCAGCGTACGTTGGTAGTTGTTTACGGACGTTTCGGGGCAGCCTATCGGTCCAAAGGGTCAAGCAGTCTATTGTTTGACGCTCGAAGACAGACCCTGAAGTAATCATTACCATGATGACAGATTATAGAAACCAGAACAGAGAAACAGAATGAACCCCAACAAACAGGGAACACAAAAAATAAACCAAAAAGCTGTAGTTAAAAGTACACAAGTAAAAATAAACAGAAAGATAAAGCAGCAGAACAAAAAACTCTAATCTCAACAAAGCAAACAACAAATGTTCCAATTAGAAGAAAAGACCCAAATTCCACAAAAATAAATAACAAAAAAGCGTATCGGTATCAAGGGTCAAGCAGTCTACTGCTCGACCCTTGAAGATGGGACCGATACGCTGTCCCGAAACGTCTGTAAACAACTACCAACATACGCTGCGTAACAACCCAGAAGAGCGAAGACCTAGAGTTTTCTTATTTATAGGGTTTCTTTAAAGTCACACTCTGCTTCCTAAGACCTTCGTCACTTTCGATGCACAGTGACACTTACAGGCGTGTCAGCGCTTGTTTCAGTACACAGTCTGCTTATACTAACAGGTGCAACACCTTCTGGTACCCTCGTATTCCCACATGCTGCTGTGCCGGACCTCAAAATGACACCGCCTGTGTGCACGCGCTCTTGGCCCTACCGGGCCTTACGGGCTTAATCATAACTGTCATTCGAAAATTCAGCCACAAACTTGACTCCCATTTTTGCATCTATCGTACTTCCTACTTTGGAACTTTCTACTTCTACTAATGGAACGTCAGGATACGAAAGACAGACGTTATAGGTATGAATATTTAATGGCAACGGAGAGCTTCCATGGACGGAACCTAGCAATGTGCCAGCATAAGCCACATGTGCCTGCGGGAACAAAGAGAAACGCGTTAGCCTATCTGTTTCTGGCAGCTTGTCGTTGGCAATACTCGTATTTTAATAACTGTGTCACACTACTTACAATACAGCAGACATGGAAACGTAACGTATGGAAAAGTGTCGTATGTGTAATTAGATTTAAGTGATCAATCAAGATTGGTAGGAACGGGGCATGCAGCACGCAGGAGGAGGATGGAAATTCTACGCAAGAGTTGGAAAATCTGAGAGGTGAAGGCGAATTGGGAAGGCCGGGCGTAGATGTGGTATAAAACTGAAACAGATCTTAGAGAAGTAACATGTGAGATCGTGGATTCACATCAAGTGACTCGGTATTGGATTCACTACTGGATTTTCTGAACACAGTAATGAACCAAGGGGTCCAAAACAGGCGGGGGATTTCTTGACGTCTTGAAAGATTGCAGGCTTCTGAAAAATAGTTTGGCTCCTTAGACGTATCTAGAGCAACTGCGAAAAATGAGGCGCAGAATAATAATCATTAGGCAAAATTAATTTACGTATTTTTCTTCTTAATACAGAACTGTGCTCGATATTCACTTATGCTATCAGCTCTTTCAAGTTTTGCTTACTTTGACGGTACTGGGAATCCGACACACGCAAATTCATTCTAACACAGAATTACATCAAAACGAGTTTACGATAATTCACAGGGTTAGCTGGGGCCATGACAGTCTCAGCATCACCAAAACATTTGCAGATCAATCATTTACAACTACTTTAATTGTATACACATTTAAATATGGAGACAAGTGTCCGGAATTTCATGTATGACACTACTAAGTATTGGCCTTACAAGTAGTCCTCATCAAGGCGATAGCATTTTAACCATCTGAAGACAAAAATCATGGTAAATTATGCGTACAGACTCACTTCCTACATATAGAATACTACCCCTCTCCACTATAAGAACCAACCACTTAATGCTGTTCAGGGAAATGATCGTTACTCACTGTGACAGCCACACTCAACATATATACATACTTGTAAGAAAACGCACTTTCTTGTTGTTAAAGTTCGTGGAACGTGTAGCAACCACTATACTTTAAAGGGTTAAGGAAGAATGTAGGACTACGTTTTCTCTCTCAAGAACGCAGAACGCTCTGTCTGTTTGTCTGTCTGTCCTATCGATTCGAACTGATGAACCAGAGTTTGAAAGCTAAAAGCAAGATTATCTGAGTATTGCATAAGAGCAGCCTTTGATGTCCTCCCATAAGCAAAATTGCCAATGTGCCTTTGTGTTGGGTACGCAACATAATACACAGCTCACATAACTCCCTCGCTAACATGATCAGATATGATGGAGATACAAGCATTTTATACTATAATCCACATTCATATCTGGAAACTAATAATGAAAACGGAATGGCATAAATAAGTTGCTTTGTGATCGACAACTCGGGAACTTTATTCACTTATTAACACACGCATGAGTTCGGGCATAAATGTCTCCACGTTACCATGCAATTCATGTGACACTCGGGAAAACCCCTATACGCACGTTCAACTACGCCTCTGCGATGCGCGAGAAACTTTTACAGATAATTCCTATCAAGTTCTAGAAAAATACAGCACTGGAATTTGGCTGCTATGCAAGGATGCAGGTCAATATGAATTATTAAATTCAGATTTCTCTGCACAGGCAATATATTTCTTTCAATTTTTAAGGCCCTCGGAGTCATTCCACGCGTAACATGATACGGTTCCGAACAGATTTTCTTGCTGCTACGAACCATAGAGAATGCAGAAGTCAACAAGTCAAGTTACCAGATATCGCGTTAGATATTAACGTACGTAATTAGCTTATTTAAACTACCTGGCCATGACAGAAATATAGGAACTGCTGTGCTCATTATAAATGTCATGGAGACAACTGTTTGAGTCCTCAAATCTTGCAGGCAAAGTTGGATAATTATTTCTTCGTTCTATTACACTGTAATTTTAATTATATCGTAATTATATTGTAATGAGTACATTCACGGCTTTGTTGTTTGTACAAAACGATACTTATTGCTTGAATAAAGGCTATATTTGCAATTAGTGACAAGGTCATCCTTATTTAGTACTTAGTATCATGTTATCAAATCACGGGAAAGGAGATGGGCGAACGCACGGCACGCATGGGCAGAACAGGAATTCACAGGATGTTCTGCTTCGAAAACCTGAAGACGCCACTTGAAAGACATATAGACAAGGAAGATTAAATTTTAAAACAGATCTTAAAAAATCAGGATAAGATGGCATTGTGTGGGTTTAACTGGCTCAGTCTAGGCACAAGTGTCGGGCTCCAGTGAATATGGCGATGAACATTCAGACTGCACGAAATGAGGACAACTGCTTGACTAGCTGAGTAAGTTTTAGTTTCTCTGGCAGGACTTTTCGCCGTGGAGCTTTTTACTTATTTAGTTTCAGATTATTATAAAACATACCTTCATAGTTTGCGCTGGAACGGTAACTTAACCCGACCTCGCATTCCAAAGTTGCCACTAACTATTCCGTTAATATGTGTATCGTAATGCAGATTCACACGAATCTTATTATACAAAATAACAACAATGAATCAAACGGTCACAAACCTTACAAACTCAATGGCTGAGACCCAAAGAAGCCGGCTCTAATGCTCTGCACTTTCACGAGGAAGATCCCTCCTACAATCGAATACTCACCTGAAACAAAAAGAGAAAAAACACTCAACACACTGGCACGCTTCAACACTTACGCGATATCCGCCTCTTTCATTAAGTTAGCAAACGTTTCACTCAGTTAAACCTATGTGTAGAAGCTATACCTTATACAAGAACTTAAGTTCCAACAGCAGTAAAACTTTATAATACGAAGTTTTGATAGTGACACCATGTAACTTGGTACGTAATCACCAGTCTTTATGACGAAATACAGAACTTGCAATTCTTTTGCGATCTATTTTAGAACCCTCTGAGTATATCAGGGGGGCACTCGGTAGCGCAGTGGTTGAGGCACTGCGCTACAAACCGGCAAGTCGCGGGTTAGATTCCCGATGGTGTCATTGGAATTTTTCATTGACATAATCCTTTCGGTCGCACTATGGCCCTGGGGTCGACTTAGCTTCTAACAGAAATGAGTACCAAGAATATTTCCTGGGGGGGGGGGGGTAAAGGCGGCCGGTGCGTAGGGCTGACAACCTTACCGCCTTCATGTGCCGACTGTCTAAAAATCTGGGAGCCTCAACCTCCAGGAACCCTGTGAACCTGTCCAGGCCTGTAATGGGACTGCTTTACTTTACCTTTTACCTGAGTATATCAGACCACATTATGTGGGATGGTAAATGTCTGCTGAATGACTATTTGGGAAGGATTTGAGGGAATCGGCACTCGAGGTACTTTCCTGGCATTTACTTCACTCTGGGAAGTTGGCGTCGTAGTCCACATTCGAACAAAACGTTACTCCTATACGCGCCAAACCTGTCAGGCGTTACTCGTTTCTGCCACAAATATTTTTGTTCCTCTGTCTTTGTATGCACAGCCACACGTCGAACCCCTCCAACAAACAGTACCGCATACAATCGTAAAATATTCGTAAGACTCAGCATTTACTGTGGCTAAGCCAGCTGAGAAGAAGAATGCCCTCAAATGAGATAAACTAAAACAATGAGTGTGAACATTGCGAAATACTTGCTGCATTAGAGAAAAAATTACTTATGGTTTAATGCAAAAAGCAATAAGCCAACATAATTTAGTAATTACACTGCAATCAAGAACAACGATTTAAAAATAGCTTTCCATTCGGTATTAATGAACCGAAAACACCATAAATGATGCCAATTCATTTCCAATAAACTATAGGCCATGTGTACAGAAAAGAAAACACTGAAAGCCTACTGTCACATAATTACTTGAATAATGACGTCAATATAACGCAGAGATGCACTTAATTAACACGAACTCATTGTTAATTATAACAAATTAATTAAAATATTCCATTTCAGGAATAATAAAATGTTTACACGTCACACTACAAATGCAAAGTGCTTAATTTCAGAAATCGCACGAACATTTAAATGCTAATGTGCAACAAAATATATACAAAACACACAGCAAAACACCTTAATTACCATTCCATACGTTGAATGCAAAACAGTGCTGTGACAAGAAAATCTCATCTGGCAATTTATAACTCACAAATAGTTTCGAAAGTGAGTGTTGTGGACAAATAATGAGGCACGACCTCTTTATTAAGCGTTCATTTGAAGAAATCTGTTGAAAAAAATAGTACCACGAAGGTAGTTTGTAACAGTCATAGGTTGTGGTAGATTTAAAAATGCATGACGTCTGGATATTTTATCTAATGTTATGGAAAGCGTAATTAAATGCACCAAACACCGCACCTCCAGTCACAACTAAATGAGGCAAATTTAGGGCACAGAATTGCTTTTATAGAACGGGTACGTGATCAGTATTAATAACGTATAGAAACTGGCATGCGGATATAAGTCGTTGTTGCTCCCACACTATTGAATTCCCATTGCAGGGGATAAAGCATTTAATTAATATCATCCATCCACAACCATTGCTGCAAAAGAGACATACATGCATTCAGCCTTCGTCATATAGCCAGCGTAGACAAGATCTGCCTATGTATTAGCTGTCGGTGCGTAATCATTAGATAATAAGTAGCTACATTACTATTAGATTTTTGCTAGAGCCTGTTTTCTACAAACCTCCGGTATTCCTATGCCGATGGGGAATTTAAGTATCCTGGGTTAATATTTCAGTAGACAATACTTCCCACGGTAGCAGTGGGCTTCCTGAATTACCGTACGGCACCAGTAAAACTATTGGCCGGGTGACGGTCATGTAACTGCCGCAATAACAGCAGCCATTTATATTCACCAGAAACTAATAAAAACAACACAGATTTTGTTATTTCGACTTGATTACTTACAACAGACTAGTATAGTCTTCCTTTCTCGTAAGGCCATGTCTGAACACATTAGGCACAGTTACAAATTTGTTCCCGATTTTGTGGTGGTTGTTTATTACATTATGAATCACTGAAACGATGATAACCTTGAACACCACACACACTGCCTCTGCGAAGTAAGACGTACCCTCCCACCACACATCTTTTTAGGCAGTCTGGCACGAAATTCTGCTTCCTTCGGCTGTGCATTTTTTGCTGACTGAGACGTAAACACGCTCAGTGGTGTAAAGGCTAGCGTTTCCTCCAGTCATTGTACAGGATCAGGTCTGAAGAACAACAGTCCGCTGTTGTCTGCATTTCGTACGGAGAGTGCTATAACACTACTCTGAAGTTGGCACTAACAGTTTTCTCCTACCTTCCTTTGCATATTTCATTAATAACCTTACTCGTATTTCGCACTCCAGAGGAACACTAAACGCACACAAAAATTAAACAAAGAAACGAATTTAAAATAAAATAAATAACAGAAAATGAAGTGAAACACGTAGACAGAAGCGTGGCGATAACGGAAGAAAAGAATAAAGAAAATAGATACAAATATCATGATATGCGAAAGAATACGGGAAAAGGAAAGACATAAATTAAAGAATGATCGATAAAGGATGACATACAGGAGAAAAGTTGACAAAATACATAAACAAATAAATAAAGAGGAAAGAAAAATTAACACAACGTAAAACACAAAAATGAAGGAAACTTGGTAATTAAAACATACAAATAATTTGAGCTTCCTTCACAACTATTTGAGGGAGTGCTCTGGACAGATACGTACCAAAATAATATAGCAACGAGTGATATGGGATTACATTAAGCTGTAAATTGGTGTCATTAACCCTTTAAAGACGAAGCGTATCTTTTATATAAGGACTCGAAGCGTACCGCGCTGTAAACACTCTCCACTTCGGTTATAAAAACCAATCTCTTAATGTTTTATAAGGCAAAAGCCGCTGTTTGTTCTGAGATCCGTACAAAACGCGCAAACGCAATGTGGGCACCACGTAGAATTTTTTTATGTTAAACCTGTTAGTACGTAAAGTTACCGCTAGGCTTTAAAACGTTAACGTTGAGAACCACTTTAAAGTACAGTTATAAGTACCTAAAGTAGTCTGTCGTCATTGGGCAATTACACGCTAAATTTACATGTCTCAAGATAAACCTAACATATAACAAATATCAGTCACCAACAAATGCACTATTTCTCTGTACAGACACTTTTACGTCATACTACATCAAATCATCCGACATGTTTCGATGCTAATACATCATCCTCAAGGGTACCCTCTTTCACTACTTTCACCAGATTACACGTTTCACCATAACAGTTCATACAAGTTAAATGATCACTGTCCAATAAGGATATTGCACTCCACAGCAAACACCCACGCAGGTTAACCACTCACAGAAACAGACGGTCCCGGCCTGCACACCAAAACACACACACAAAGTCTATATATCACTCCACTACTCACATCAATATATTGGACCTATCGTTTTACTACGATCAAGTGCTTAAGGACGACTGCACTTTGTAATATACTGAAGAGTGAACTGTACATAAGTGTAAATTAAGTTTTAATTTTTAATGTTTTTATGGGATCAAAAAGATCTTATAAATATTTGTGCTGCAATACCCTTATTGGACAATGAACATTTAACTTATATGAACTCTTAATTGTGCAACGTGTAATCTTGTGAAAGCAGTGAAAGAGTGTGCCCCTGAAGATGATGCATTAGTATCGAAACATGTCGGGTGATTTGGTGTAGTATGATTTAATAGTGTCTCTACATAGAAATAGTGCATTTGTTAGTGACTGATATTTGTTATATATATAGAAATGCACGGTGAAAACAGAGTAAAAATAAACCTAACACTTCGAAGAAATTTTGATTTTAGGTGCAAAATCTGGAAAATTGTTTGTTTTGCACTAAAGTTGAAAAGACGGTTGATCCGAATTATTTACTTCTTGGTGTAAAAGTTTCATGCACTCAGAAAATAATGTAACAATGTCTAAGGTCTGCGAGGTAAAAGGACTCACGCTTCAAACCCAACGAACGGTTTAATTTATTTTCAAAATACCTCAGATACGGATTAACAGCAACTTCATTTATCCATAAAATATCACAAACCAACCACATACACACTTTATTATGCACTAAAATGTTTCAGTGCATAAAAAAGTGCCCATGTGGTTGGTTTGTGATATTCTATACTTACGACAATGCACGGTTTGGGGAATATAAAACTCATTTATCCATCTGTCTGCTGGCTGGCTGTCTGTCTACCTAATTTATCTATGTAATCTATCTAAAGAATTCATCCACCTACCTACCTACCTACCTACCAACCCACCCAACCACCCACCCACCCACATACATGTCTACCGACCAACCTACTACCTGCCTGCCTGCCTGCCTGCCTGCCTGCCTGCCTGCCTACCTGCCTGCCTACCTACCTACCTACCTACCTACCTACCTACCTACCTACCTACCCACCCAAGTAACCACCCACATACATGTCTACCGACCAACCTACTACCTGCCTGCCTGCCTACCTACCTACCTGTCTGTCTGTCTCTCTGTCTGTCTGCCTGCCTGGCTGCCCGCCCGCCCGTCCATCCATCCATCCATCCATCCATCCATCCATTTAGTTAGCCATGTGTTCACCTAACTGACATCATGGGTCAACATGTTGCTTGAGCAACGCCAGTTAATCAGCTGGCCAAGCAATTACCAGTCTTCTTCACGGCACTCGAAGGTTCACTGCCGTGCTGAGAAGAGCCCGCTGCTCGACCTAATTCTGACAGAGATGAAACAGTCCTTATGATTAACGGTTGGAAGACTTAAGACATCCTGAATTAAATACAAAACTCAGTTCCTACCCCACAGCAAACAAGCTGTGTCTCCATTACACAAACAATAATCGGTCTGCTGTGAGAGTCATACGAAATATAAATACACTATCTAGGCTCTGCACAGAGTTTCTGAACGTTAGAGCTGGCGGCACGTATAGTAACCACTTGACTTTAAAGGGTTAATGATAATATCATTATCTCTCTACGCCTAGATATGCCACGTGATCTCCTCCCTTCAGTTTCGCCGCCTACATTCGTGCGAATTTCCACGCGTTTGGAGACTGCAATTACTTTGAACCGTAAACCTACCCTGAAGACGCTTCATACCAGAGCTAATCCTAGTGTTTAATTTCTGCACATTTTGTGAAGAAATTCCTCCAGTTCTTCACTGCACAGCTGGGTGAGTAGGAATATTAGTTCCTACGGCTTTAACTTGAGATGACTTCCTTACGAAACGTCTTAAAGGTGTCATCACTTTAAGGGCTTAATGGGCTAAGAAATAGCGAGGGTTACAGACGTAATGACTATAGAGCTGATTTGTGTCGCGAGATTTATGCATCAGACTATTTTGTGATTATTTCGTGGTTATTCTCATTCCTTCTTGAAAGATGTAGGTAACGTATCCAGATATATCCACAGACAGACGCATTTTGAAAATACTTCATACCATACCAAAAAAAAAACAATAAGGAGAGCAATCTTACACAAGTTGAATACATTTCACAGCTGATGGATACGAAATATGTACGTCAAGTTCACAGTACAGTATTCAGAGGTTCTTATTCGGACAGCGGGACCCGTGGATTTCTAAGCTTTGTCCAAACACCTCAAATGTGGGCCGCAACCACTTCTTGCCACGTCCTCACTATTTAAGGACTTCGGCCAAAACAATATGTCTTTCTGGCCTCTAATTTATTAACTACCGATCTTACACCATGTTATTATCGCAGGAATTCTTTTTGAGCGACAACAAAATTTTTTCAGCATTCAATCAAACTTAGTCGCAACAAATTTAAACGATCGTGAAGGGAAACATTTATGATACGATGGTTCATAAAGCAGGACATTAGTGATACGAGCAGAGAACTGGAATGTTCGTCGCTACAAGTGCTGATTCTTCTGTTGCGGAGGGAAATATGCGACAAAACAGTGGCACAGAAGTACAGTGACATGTGGAAGTATACAAGCTGTAAAATTATTTTCTAACCGACCCTCGTAATTATGCACTAATCATATTAATACAGTCTGAGCTACTGACAAATCCTTAAATAAAAGACAAACAGGGCAATAAACAAATAGTACTGAAATCTATCGTATGACTTCACTTCACGCGTAACGAGTACAAGGAAGCTAAGGAGAAGCACACATGCAGTTTTTATACAAAAATATTTATAACGAGGTATAAGGTTTTGTGTAATCTGGTAAGCAAAATTCGCATCGTTACTTTGGCCTCTCCGGTTTTTAATTTTTTACTGGTATTATTTATTCCGTAGAGACACATATCTTGGACACCCTATTGCATTTTGCGCGGTGGTGGTGTTTCACATTTATTGTCATTTTTCTCTAGTTTATTGTGTCATTTCCTAACAGCCGTACTGAAATATGATGGTGGCGTTCTTTCTGCCTTAAGTGCTTTTTAATAGACCTGAAACATTTTGGTACTGAGATGATTTGAGAAAGATTAATTCTTGAATGAAAAGCAGAATGACGACTTCCCCCGGTATCAAGATGAGTTTAATTTAGAACGGCAAAGCTAGCATCAAACCGCCTTCCGCGCGACTTGTGCAGCTGCAGGTAACAAATATGGGGTGGTCCTCCAGTTTCAGGAGTAACAACACTCACCTTGAAAGATGAAAAACTACGAAATACCACAATAATATGTATCACACATCAACTCGTGCATAAAAATTAAAATACATAAAATAAAATAACCGTCGTAGAAGGCTTTAATCACATCCCAACATGTTTCGGTGCGTCGACAGCACCATCCTCAGGGGAACATAGAACACTAGGAAAATAAAATATACAGTTCAGGACAAAGTGTTCGATTTCAATTGTTAAAATTTTTATAAAAACTGAACACTTTACGGTGACACTTTTATCTAAATCAGATTTTAAGACACCAGGGACAGGTCATAATTTCGCCACACGGCGTCTAAAAAGTTCTGTGATAACTATTTTAACCTATTTTAACAAAATACCAGACGACTGGAAAAAGCGCGGGCTCTTTAAACACGGCAATGAACCATCAATTTACATAAAAGTCAGAAAATTTCTTGACTAGGTGAGGAAGCATCAGCTCGCGAAGAAGGCCATTACTGCACTAAATTAATTACTTAAGGTCCGTCTTCGTTGTGAAGATAACTCAGTCACATCTCACACACTTTGTTCTCACTCATTATTTTTTTCGCTTATTACAAATGATTCCGCTTTTTCACTAAACGTCTCTATCAGTATGACAGAAAAATTCAAGGTAAACACTTTCAGTCGACTACTGTCTTTGCTCCAGTGCTCCGTGGCGGTACCATGACAAATTTGTTAGTCTGAATGTGAGATAACTGAATTATATTTCCCCCTCTCTGCTTCGCAGCGAAATGCATCAAAATGTGGATTAAATATTGCACGGTTCGGACAAGTAATTTATTTAAATGGTAAAATTATTAGCTTAAACACGGAGAGATGGACGTCCTATAGTTCATTTATGCAGATATGTGTGATGGAGCTGTTTCTGCTGTATGGCTCTTCAGCCTGCACTATTAATAGCAAACGCTACCAACACGGTCCGCAGAAGCACTCTCTAGGTATAATATACACGAACATAAACATGCTTACTTCAACGATTAAAGCCTAAATTACGGCAAAAGGATGTGACAATTTCACCACAAATAAGCCTGTATACAGGCATCAGGACATTTAATGCCTTGCTCATACGATGTCAATTTGAAGTTGTTAAAGGGAAAGGCTCTGAGAGATCTATAATCCCTGATTAACGAAAACCAATGTGCAGTTCTGGTAACGTCAGCTGGAAATCATACATAAGCATTTCACGAACACTGATTTGTGTACCATTTTTTTCCTTTGGAACCCGGGCTGTAAACCCGGACGCATTGTTTTGCGAAATATTTTGTATTCGTTTAAAAAAAAATAACAGGCACAGGGAGTACATAAGGACAGACAGAGGAAGTCTCCAAATATGGAGGGCAGCAATAGGTTTTTATTACACGACGCTGCGTGAGAACGGCGTAGTTACTGAAATTGTCTGGGCACGACGACTCCGTTATTCTGGGATAAGACGTTGCGTCACTGGGTAATCGGTTCCCGACATTTCGAGGCAAAGCAGTGCCCTAATCTTCATCGTGTAGAGGTGTCGCGCCTCCGAGCCCCACCGTCACTATGGTTAATATCCTTACCTTTGTTATCAACGTACCTTGGTAACCACTTCTACAAGTATTCATAGGGTTCCTACTGTCACGCGAAGCGCCAAAGCTGTTAAGTTCCGAGAACACTCTCTGACTTGCTCTCTATCGCATTATCCGGTCTAAGCAGGCGTAACGATCAGCCGATCCCCGACCCAAGGTGTCATGTTAGAAGTCTAGAGATTCTCAGTTTTTACCTTAATTCTAACAAGGAACAGACCAGAGAGCAAACTCTGTCGAAGCGAGAGAAGAAAAGACATAACAAAAATTAGTTACGCTGGACACATTCGAAATGGCGTAGACAAACTCGGTCAGGGTTCGATTCCCAGAGGCTCAAAACTTTTTTTGCTTCACAATTTGGTCCAACTGATTCTAGGGCTGACGTAGCCTCCTGACCTATGGGTACAAGGGCCCCTTGCCTTGGGCCGCACCCTGTAACTGGCCACTCATTTTCATTTAATGTAGAGGTGCAGAGGGAATACGTCTCTATGGCATGAAGAAAAAGCGGACAACTTTATATTTAACTTTAAACTTCCTGTTCATGTAGCTTACACATCCCCACAAATTATGTAAAACTGAACCCGGTTCTAACGACATCGGTTTATACGACACCCCGTCTACAGTGTCAGATATTCTGTGGAATCAATTAATTCCTTGTTAATCATAACACTACACTCCTCTCTTATAACACTCGTTTATAAGGACACAAAATATGCAGTCTCTTTCATGACGTTATAAACGAGCTCGATTCTATTTAATACAGCCATAATTAGATGTTCAATCTTAGTAGCATTTATTACGGATTTCATACATATCTTGAGGCCAACGCCAGTTGTTTCAGAGATTAAACATTTCTTAAGAGAAAAACGAGCATTTCTACACCCGTCATCAGCTGTAATCATACTCCCTGCACACCAACGTATTCAACGAAGCAAGTAAGTGGGATTTATAGCGTAATAGGCTTGCACACAACTACGTTTTACAATTCGGGGGCCAACTGTTGTGTAATCGCCTTATCGTGATTCAGGCGTTACACTCCAATCCTGGAAGCGACATCGACTCTTTCCTCTTTTGCGGCCACTGCGTAACTTGAGAGAGGCAACATAGTAAACATGCATACAATAATATGGTAAAGACAAGTTTTGTAAGACTTAAAATACCTTTCAAGAATGTCATAATTTATTCACAGGAAAACACATAAAGACACCTGAAAGAAACTTATCAATTTCTTCCTAAAGAAGCATATTTTTTTCCAAGCGAAAATATTGCGAAAAAAGCAACGTAACTCGCTTATTAGATGACGTAATAACGCTGTTTCAAAAACAGTAAACAGTAACGTCAAAAGACCCTAGTCTCTTGTACATTGATGCTTAGGTCATTCAAGGACATTCTTTCAATTGCAAAACTTACATAACAGAGTCACTTTCGTTGGTATAATTCCTGCCAGCATCCGTGACTTCAGGCGATGTTGACGACATCTGCACTATTCTGGAATATTACACAGCATCGAGTGGTAATCCTTTACCAACGTTTCGGGACAACCTATCGGTCCCATCTTCAAGGTCAAAAAGTCCGGACTTCTTGACCCTTGAAAATGGGACCGAAATGTTGTCTCGAAACGCCCGTAAAGGATTACCACTCGACGCTGCGTAATACCCCAGAAAAGCGCAGATCTCAAGGACTGCCAGTAGTTCGGACTACGGAGAGTTAAGGGCAGTGTTGAACCTGTACATATCATGAAGACGTATGCGGCAGATAAGGTACAGCTCCACGCATACTGAGCCTCGACACTAGACAGATGTGATAGGTCTGGCCTTGCTTGCGGAGAAATAGATTCGGGTACCCTTTGAATTGTTGGTTCCGTGGATCCTAGAGCCGGTCTGGACGATTTGGACAACAGATAAAATCCCTGGCCCTACCGGAAATCTAAAATCAATTCCTCGGTTGTCTAACCCGCAGTGTAGTTACTATACTAACCGACCTCTCCGGGTTTCCAACTTCAAACTAATAGATTATAATAGAAAATGACTTGCGCAGCCTGTAGAAGGAAGCTTTCGCGGCCTATCTGAACACAGTATCCTGAGATTCTCCTGGAAAAACTGAGAAAAAACCACAAAAATTCCGAAGATAACGGCTGTTGCAGGCTCCTAAATACAAGGACGACTTGTTACAATTGAGCCAACGGGCTCGAGGCAGAAGCTGTAAAGAAATGAATAACACGAAAAATGACGACAGGTGAGCACTTCATGGGCAAAGCTTATCTGGGTTTGTTTGAGGTGTTATTCCACCTTTCACCTCGAGACACGAAGACAGAACACTAAGAATCCCAACCAGGATAAGCAATAACTTGCTTCAGATTCTACTCGCGTATTTCTCGAACACAAATCAGGCAGATTACCGCTACATTGAACAGTCCGGTGGCACGGTATATTTACAACAATGGGAGAGAGCATAACCACTTAAAACCACGTGGTATAGTGTTTAGGTTATAATTCGAAACACACACCATCAGAACACCACGCAGTAATGCTAACAGTTTCAGACAAAGACCAATGCACGTACGTATAATACGTGTGTTCAAACGGTAGCTACAGTAAATTCCACGTAGTTTAACATTTGTCACGCGCACTTCCTACCCAGAATCTGATGAAATAATACGATGCAGCGTGGTCTGTTTTTAGAAATTTGCTTTAGGAGACGCACGCCTGGGAAACTACTAGTCCCTCAGCTAGTCAAGAAATTCCCTGGATTTTATGGTACCCGAGGGTTTATTAACGTGTTCATGAGACCCAGCCAGTGGTCCGTATCCTGGGCCTGGGGCTGTTGCACCATGGAAAAAAAAAATGTCTGATGAGGAATACAAATCACGAAACTCCTCGTTATGCACTTCTGTCCAGCTGCCTGTTACTTCCACCCACTTTGGCCCACAAAATATCGAATTGTCGTATTTGGTCTCACATTCGGAAAGAAACGTACCCTTACTGTTTCAGAACAAAGTTTTCAGAAAACATATCCACCTAAGAAGAAATACATGGTAGGGGAACTGAGTGCACAATTTAACAACGAGCTTCATAGTTCGTATTCGTCACTATAAACAACAAAGATGATGAAATTGTAGAGGGTGACACAAACACACACACTCACACTCACTCACTCACACACACACACACACACACACACACACACACACACACACACACACAAGGAAAGATAAGATATGCATTTAAAGGTTTTGTTGGGAAACTTCTAGGGAAGGACTGCTCAGAAGATATAGGCGTAGAGGGAACGATATTACAAACCAATCTTACAAGGTGCTATATATCTTTAGGCTGGATTAAACCAGCTCAGGACAGAGAATAATTGAGGGACAGGACGATCTTATCCTCCTTTACGCAGGTAGGCTGTCTCCAAAACACTGCACACCAGGATCGATTACACAACAAACGACTAAATTTTAACCGATTGACCGTTTACATCTTTTCGTTGCGTACCTGGATTGCTAGTCCAGTTTCGTGCAGTGTTACGTTAATGCGATTCCCTGACGATGATTCCATAAGGGATCGAAACATGTAGGATTTTTCAACGAAATATTGTAATATAAAATATCTGGAAAATACAGTGCATTTTGTTGGACTGAGTGTTGTGTGATTTGATTATCCACAATGCACGGTGTGAACAATATAAAAAAAGCGTCATGAGCATCATCGTCATCATTATTACTATTAGCAGCGTTACCGCAATGAACTGCAAACGATGTGGTTGGCCATTTTCGTTTCCATCATATAACTCTCTCTATATTCCTAGGCACAAATATGTGTACCCTCGCCCGCACTGTGTGCCAGAAGCTGTACGGGAGCACGTAATGTATCTTGGTTCAGCGCTGTCAGAGCAGACTGTATGTTAACTGTATTCGATGTTTTGCGGCTGTAAGTCTGAAGAACAACCGCAGAACGAACTTTCTGTTGTTAAATTGATTAGACATTTCTGTCGGACATCAGGAGATGGGATATTACTCTACCAGAGGTTTTCAACTGATTGGCAACTATTAAGCTCTGACGCTAAATCGATTTCTACGTACAGAAGTTCTACGTCATACCGAGAAGCTGCGTGCTTCTGACAGCAATGCACAGTGTGACAAAAGTCTGCCGTTGCTTCTCTACCTGCAGAACCCTCTGACATTACCGACAGCTGTTTAAACTCACTTCTAAAGTGACCTTTAATACCCCGAGTATATACAGCGTTATTTCACACTTCCAACCGGCTTTTACAAAGTAATTACAGTTCAGACGTAATGAGGCTTGTGCTCCTGGTAAATAAGCAGGACACGGCATCAACTTTCCTTGAAGTTTCACTCCGTAATCTTACACTAAAAGCAAAAATAATTAAAAATTCATAAATATTAGTTGGAAATGCCCGTTGAATATTTAAAGGGGCCGATCCCAGTGGGCGCGCGGTCTAAGGCGTAGGTCTGCAGCCGAGCGCTTGCTGGGATCGAATCCCACCGGGGGCATAGATGTTTGTCTTGTACAGTGTTTGCGTTGTCAGGTAGAGGTCTCTGCGACGGGCCGATCCCTCGTCCAGAGTTGTCCTACCAACTGTGGTGTGTGCTTGAGTGTGATCAAGCAAAAAATAAAAACCCTCTACACCTGCTGTGAACAAGTAGGTAGAAGGGGGACGGACTGCGAAACGAATATTTAAGGGGAAGTCTCTTACAGAAGAAAGTATGTGTAAATTAAGGCCATCTGTCGGTCACTGTGAGTAACAACGTGCTATGTAAGAAACATAACACATTTCAGCTACCATAAACCGTCTATTCTATGTACTGTAGTTCGATGTTAAATTTATATGCGCACTTTCCTTTACTATAGATCCCGAATAAACATATAAACCCACTGCACATCAACGTTTGTACGAAACCTGTCATATAAACCTTTACGTTGGTACACGATCTGACCCTATACACAGTGCGCCACACACGCCTAGATACAACACCTGTTTAGTTATCCATATGAAAACCAACAGTATATGTAATAAAAAGGCTACGTATTTTCTCACCAAAAGTTCTCAAATACATTTCTTCTACAGCTCGTACGTTAGCCTACTTGCTGTCTTTTTAAATAAATTTTAGACCGTCATAATACCCTGAGGTGTATTATGGCATTTATTTTTGTCTAGAGCGCTTTTCCTATATCTTGTTGAGAACACCAAACAGCTCGTGATGATGATCTTCAAGATCGAGATATATAGCAGACGCTGCAGAGTCTTCCAAAAAAGTCCCGATTTGTAACGCCTGTAACCTTGGAAGGGAATAAATTTGTCATACTGAAGCAAAGTGTATACGATGGTCTACACCCCAGTTTACTTCAGTGGTAACCAGTAGACAGACTCAAATGAAGTACCGTCGAACTGGGTTATAACGTCATGAAAGGGGCTGAATATTTTATGTCGTTATAAACGAGCGTTGGTCTAACCGAGGAGTACAATGTTATGGTTAACAGTGAGGAATTACTTGGTACCACAGAACATGCGACGTTATATGCGAGGTGTTGCTTGAACCGATGTTCTTATATAACCGGGTTCCACTACATTTCAACGTTTTATCTCCCTCTGGATGTGATGACAGAATATTAACTCTTTTTAAACTTCTTCAGCGGGAATGCCCCATTTTATTGAAAGATTCGTGGGCTGGACTTTAGGGTTCTCGCGGCAGCGAATATTAAGTTTAAAATCATTTGGGATGTGACGCCGTGTAATTTGGTACATAAGTAGTAAACTATAAGACGCCATATGCCATAAGACCGTAATTTAAATGACTCTTCAGACTATCTAACGGCGCTGTTTCAACTGCACAATTCATGCAGCCGTGCCACATTTTAATTGGAAGTGCTTATGATTATAAATATCAATGCGATAAGGCTTAAAGGGAAAACAACCGTTATCTGCATTATATATGGTACTACGAAACTCCGTCTTCGGGCTCTTACTATAAAGGGTCACAAGGCAGTAAGAAACTGCACTGCACTATATTACATGCTTTCTATAAAGTATCTATGGCTGGCCTCATTGTACGTCTGAACTGGAGCGGAAGGTATGGAAATTTTAAATTTCAAGGTGTAAAATGCGCAAGTTTTAGCAAGCATGAATATTGCGTCTGCTATAAAAACAACGCACTATAAATACACTTGCCAGGTTCTACTGCAAGAAAAAGTTTGTCCTTTCTACGTAAGCACAGTCCCGTGAAGACACGCAGGGAATGTGTACGTACAGCTAAACGGCAGATCAGATACTTCTGAGAAATACCCTGTTTTGTCTATTTAATGGGAAGGCTAGGCAAATTCCGAAATTTGTCTAGATGTGGAGCAAACAGGAACCTCGTTACCTTCTGGCAAATGATGCCCAGTGCTCAAACTTATAGCCAGTCGGCTTACTGAAACACATATCTCAGCCTTCTATGGGAAGTTTTTGCTTTCTTTCATCCGGCCTCTTATTTGTGTAATTTTATCCACTACAAAAAAAGGCATATTCTTCTGCCCATGGTGTTTCTAATCTGAATATATGGAGAGTTTCTTCTTAGAATTTATGTGAGTTATGCTTATTCGAGATTGTCGACTTATTTCAGTGTTGCAATGTATTGTGTCCATCGCCGTCGATTAGGAGGCAGGAGCGTGAAGCTAACCTGGGTCAAGAATGTGTGGAGCTTCCTTTCACCTCTCTAATACGCCTTCATATAATCGTGTTTAAGCGCAGCAAGAGATTTTGTCTGTCACAATAAAACAGATTTACCTCTGGGATCTCCACTGTTTAAATTTCAACTCCATTCTTCTTAAAGTCTTCCACCCTTTAAAACGAACCTCCTCCCAGGATGCATAATGTATGATGATCGTTGTTGAACCAAGGGGCTACGCCTCTTGGATTTCGGCCAGACCTGTTCCCTCAGTGCAGGGTTTCCGCTGACCAAGAGTAACCGAACACGATGGGGGGGGGGGGGGGGAGGGTGAAGCCACAAGCTCGCGGTCTGGGAGCTATCTATTACAGGCACTAAACAACGGCCACCCACCCCAACCTACAATGCAATTAAATTATTTGGCAACTATTTAGCTAAAATTTCATTGTAGCTACAGAATGCGTATTTAGCACAGATATAACATTTCTAATACTGTCGTATTTGCTTTACTTCTTCATAGTGTTGGTACCAAGTGAAGTCAACAATTAAAAGGAGGTTTTAGTATACTTCAAAAGTAACGCACACACCACTGTACGAGTTCGCTGGAATTAAAGACACGAGCCTCAACTGTTCGCACATGGTTGACTTTAACTGCCTTGCAAACGATAATGCTGCTACCCTTAACAAGGCTGCAACGCAGCATTGCTCTTCAGCTAGTAGCAGTTCTTCGTATTCTGGAGGTCCTGATTTCAAATCTTGGCACTAAGACCGCCTGATCTATTAGAGGCTTCTTGTATCTCCGGGTAAATTTCAAAATATTATGTCAAATGACGTCGAGCTATCTTCCCTCCTGATCACTTGCCACTCATTCCTGGCGAGTCACCCTATTATTCAACGCTATTAAATCTGCGCCAAATAAATAAATAACGCAACACAAATCAGTCAAGCATGACGATAATATGTGATCCATTTACTTAGTGACAGGATGTGAAAATCTGTAATATTTATGAAAAAATTCTGTAGTTTTATATGGCTACAATTTTATGATCTAGACGAAAGTCTGCAATTGGATGTAAAGAATCAAATGATGCGTGACTTCTGATGACGACGACGATGATGATAATGATGATGATGACGACGGTAATGATGATGATGATCATGATGATGATGATGATCATCATCATCATCAACACCGTGGTGGTGGTGGTGGTGGTGGTGATTTTGGAGGTTATCAACTGAAACGTGCGTTGATCTTAAGGTCTAGATCAATCCGTGTACTCGTGCCAACGGAAGTAGTAACGTCGATGAAACAGCAAATGAAACAATCACAAATCGGGGAAAGGACCTGTGTTGCAATGGCTTAAGGTTCTGTCCTTGGAAACATCTGGAAGCATCGACGCACCAGCACAGCGACATATCCCAGAATCGTCTAAAACACAAACGTGCAAATCTCAAGTCTGGCAATCTTACGGTTTCATAAAACACGGGCTATTTTTACTTGTATACCAAACGCTAGACTCTGAACGGGGACGTGGAAATAGAAATACTGCGGCTGGGTGGCGTAGTGTCTTTCTGTGTTGAACTGTTATGAAATGACAAAAAGTAACGCTATGGATATGTGTGTTAAGACTTCAAAACTTCAGGCAGAAGACTAAGAATTCATATATTGTTACTCTGTCCCCATGCCTTAGTTACAGTTCCTCAATTTTTTATATTATCACGTATCAAACACTGCTTTCACGTACTCTTCTCCATGCGGGTTTAACAAAGAGCTTCTTCTGAAAATGGAACGCCCGGATATCGTCACCCAAATAAGTTCAATAATGGAAGGAATTTATAGTCAAGGAATTGTACAACGTTACTGTCCTCTGATTACCCGCATATGCAATTCCCCAGCAGAATGAACTACCATATAACGTGTGCATATGCTGTTCCACAGTTCTTATGACGTTAGAGGTCAAAATGTATAAAATTTCCATGACAAAACCTTCGTTCACAGTCCGTCACTCAACTCCATTAAATAAACGTTCCGGATTATTTAACGGCCTTCCAGAAAAGACACTCAGAGTGAGAGCAAAGTATGATAAGGCGTTGGAAAGTGTCTCTTTTCGATCTTAGCGTTTATACTCAGAGATTTATTACGAACGACAAGAAACCGAATTGGGATCCACAAAAACAGAGAGAGAGAGAGAGAGAGAGAGCAATATTGGACAATAACAGTTAACAGATGCTTAGATGTAACATTCAAGTCGTTATGTACGAAAATTATGGATTTTTTTTGAGTACTTAATTCTTCTGGAATATGACGCCGTGCCGATTAATGCACATTAACCGACGTTTCGGAGGACCTTGCTCCACCTTGAACATCCAAAACTTTAATCTTCATCAGAATAGCTGTAAGAACCTGAAATTCAGCAGTGCTTTTTATATAAAGCTTTTCTGAGCGATAATCCGCCACGCTATGAAGTAAAAAAGGCAGATGTTGTGATGATTAACATAAATGCACCCCACCCATACACATACTAACATCTACTGTGTTACATCTGCAGCATTTCTAAAGGAAGCGAAAAAAATTCACGAATTTTCTCTGGAACGTTTTGGTACGACCATGTGTTTTAGTCAGTCCAGTTCTGCAACAGATAAGGCCTATGAGTGACATCCATAAACTGAACTTTAGCCTGCAAGTTAGTTTGTCTAAGTTGTATGGGTACGCTGCGTTTGGCTTCATAATCTAGACGGTGACTACATGTTGGTGGTGTTTAAGAAAATGGAGCTAAGGCCAAAGAGGAAACAAAGCACGAGAATGTGGAAAATTTAAAAAATTTGAGCTTTATACCTCCGTACTTTTTGCCATATATTGTCAGGGTCATCACAACAGCAGGTGTGAGGTTGGTATGATAAGTGTGCGGCACTGGGTACTTGAATGATACAAAAAACATTCAGTTGGAAAAACTGTTAGGAAATGTGGGATTGCTTAGGAAGATTATATTAAACTGCGCCTTATAGAAATACAGCGTGACGGTTTGAGCCGAATTCACGTTGCTCTCGATACTGCCCAGTGGTGGGCTCTTGTAAACATGGTACGTAACTTCCAGTTTCAATAAAACAGAGGAATTTTTCATATGAGATGTCTGCTCCACAAAGCTAATTACTTGTACCATCTTAAATCGACGGAGGAACACTGCAACGCACAGACGCCCCCACTTTTTCTCCTGATTTGAGAGACAGAAAGACAGTCGTGCATTTAGGCCAATCAATAGCAAATACACCTCCTGCTGCAGTATGCACGGGGTCGTTCGTAATGACAGGGACTGGGACCCTTGCCACGCTGACTTATCTCGCTGCGATATATGAAGTCTTTGCAGGGGATGAAGAAGCTCCCTTATAACATTGCACTGCCTGTCTCGGCGTCGAGGCGCGATATTGCGCCGATAACTCTCTCTGACGACGAACAGGGGTTAGCGAGGGTGGAGGAAGGGGTGTCCTCCCCTAGCAGTCGATGCGACTTACAGTAGAAACAGCTGGTACTGCGGTCGGAGTGAGAATAGGGGTACAGGACCAGAAACATGTTTCCTGGTAAGGAACGCCCAGCAAAATGTATCACAGCGCCGGCACCCATTATTATGTTATAAGAATAAAAGTACACGTGTTTCTTTGCTAATTGAGACCATGTGCAGAATACGTAAGGGAGTGGAGGCACAGATCCACGCAGTCTTAAAATCGACAGTGGCTGGAAGTCTGTGGTCATCTTTACGCCCCGGAAGTTTTATCCCTGGGAAAAGGACCCCCCGAAACACACTGAATATGAAATAAGCCCAGGTGTAGGACTGCATGACTGAGTGTAGAAATATAAATAGACTAAATACAGCATGAAAAGGGCGATGTAAACATAAGCTTGAGACTGGCACATAGGGCTACACCTAATTCCACGGCCCACAGAAACACGTCAAGTAGAACTAAACTTAGGTTTCTGAGTTTATCAAGGCGTACGAAGGTTTGCACGTGACAAAAATCAGAAGAGCGGATAGAATATTGGGTATAGCAACACTGCAAAGGGAATAGAGACTATTTATTCGATTATAGTCTAAAAGACGTGTTAGGTAAAGAGAAAACAGAAATTTATTTTCTTCGCGATCTTAGGAAATTTTAACAATTAAAACCACCTTCAAATCTCACTAAAATAATTAACGAATATTACACTACCACTGGACAGACTGACTAAAGATTTTCCTGTGAGCTATCCTATTTTGTTGAAATAAATTTAATTCTTAACTTGAATGTTGTAACAAAAATAATTTTTCCAGCTTCTTGTTTTGTCACTGACATAAATCCCCTCTTTGTTAGCCCAGCAAGTACGTGAGAACCTGCATTATTTGCCTTGTTCAAATGTAAGTAGGATGAATGTGTCCTGTCGACTGTATCGACGTAATTTACAGTGTTGTCATTTTATACATTTAATAAAATGTTTAAAGCCGTCTGAAAGAAAACAACTAATCAATAAACAAGCGCCATAAACTAACATTCATGCAACAATACATTTACGAAGTAATAATGGAGTTACAAAGCATGATAATCAATTTAGTTTCTATTTGGAATCACGTGGATTCTGGACAACACCGTCGGAATCTCTCAGAATTAATTCCCGCTGTAACACTGCATTGCTCCAGACAGTATTATTGCAGCTTCATAATTCCTTCCTTATACTTGCACTAAATTCACAAAACAAAGGCATAAAAGTGAGGTCCAACTGTAAGTGTATCAGTATTTAAAATTTCCAAAACCACATATTTTAAAATTTTTGACGGCGTTGTTTCACAACAATTTGCAGTTCGTACGATTCTCTACTTTTCTTAAAACCTAACTTACGTTTAAGGAAATTTCACTGCGAAATTCAACGCTTTGTACTATCATTTCGTGCTACTGGATGACGCTTCCGGTTTTCAGGACGCACTTACTGCCTCTATTTCTATTACTTCTGTTCTCCTTAAGACAATTCCACTCAAAAATCGCCTTACGTAACCAAGAATATTACACATCGGTATTTGGTTTCACATAGAACACATATTTAACGAAATGTTTTGCAATTTTACGTACCTCATACCTACAGATACGTTCTTCCATAGGATTCTGCTCTGTCGATAACATTACACGGACGTAGAGTCTGCCTCAAACACTCTCAGTAATCGGCAATAACACAGTATAAAGGAGGGGGATGTCTTAAGATAAATAAGAAGACATGGATTTTAGTATCGGTCGTTAGCTGTAAATTGACCAATTCCTTCGAGCTCAGTATCCTCGGCGAAGGATATTGAGATCTCACCAAAAGGCTGTCTTACTTTTTATGGCATATAGTCCCTTCAAGATCAAAGATACAGCTACAGTAGCTAAGCATTTTACTTCCAACAGACACACGCGCATACGAACAACGATCTACCTGATGCGTCCTTGTGCGAAGTCGACAACATAAACGACCCTCTATCAGCCCGCAAGATTCGTGTACGAAAATTATGAAGATGAAAATTTTTATTGGTATCTATAACATATGTTGTTCAAAACGTCTCATTTCATTTCGTGTCAATCTACTGCAAGCCTTGTTTTACATTAATTACAAAAACTGATAATGGCAGACATAAATTGGTGCACGATGTAAAGCAATTCAATAATAATTATGTTACATATTGTGATATAAAGCGGAACTAGATTTTTATGTCCGGTAAATGGAAACTAATGCAAATAACAGGGATGCAGATTGGGCACTGGGAAAACGCGCATGCAAACGTGAAGTGATGGCCTTATGATCCGGTGCACTGTGAGAGACAGGAGCATATCCTATGTAATATCCCAGACAACCATCACTCGAATGTGAAGGCCAGCACACTTATGCGCTCTCGGACCTGTTGTTCATTTTTGATTTAACATCACATACTCCAATTCTTGCAGTTTCACGCCAAATACTGCTGCGACTGAGAGAAAAGTCAAAGGCAATGGGGTTTAATTCTGACCAACAAATGGGTCCTGAAGGGCGAGGTTTATCGAGATTGTTGTTTCAAATCTAAAAAACATGACCTTATGAAAAAAGAAAAAAATATTCACTACACAAGTTGTGTGTTTATGTTACGTAAGCACCACAAGGAAAGCTGTTCCAGAACTTTAAAGGGGCAAGTCTGTTACGCGACGTACACAGCTTTGGTAAAACGACGAATTACTCCAGAGAATGTGTGAAGACTCAGGTTTATACAAATTAGGGTTTATAATGTACATACAAGAACCGCAACAATATCCACGGAACAAAACAAAAACACTAACACAATCTTCTTTTTCTCGACTCTGTCCATCGCCTATTTTTTAAGAAGCACGACGTTTCGGAAGGCGGTTCTGCTTCCGTCTTCAGGCAAAGAAGTAAAGAAAGTGACTGAGAATAGCCCGAGCTAAGCGGTCTACCAGGTTAGGTGCTTCTTTGCCTGAAGAAGGACGCAGAACCGGCAATCGAAACGCCGTGCTTGTTTAAAAAATTAAAACAAAAGGCAAAGTCGAAAAACGAAGATTACGTCAGTGAGTCATA
This sequence comes from Coptotermes formosanus, assembly GCA_013340265.1. NCBI lineage: Eukaryota > Metazoa > Arthropoda > Insecta > Blattodea > Rhinotermitidae > Coptotermes > Coptotermes formosanus. Next base: position 759,402 of record BLKM01010978.1, on the reverse strand, counting down.
CACCAACGTCAGAGCCCTATAGGGTTGAAGTTAAGAACAGATGAACCTCATGTAATATTACAAGACTAACAGCTCCTTCAGCAGTATCCCTTTAACAGCTGAACATACTACCAAAAAGCCTATTTGTTCGGTACGATATTATTTTCTTTATTTAGAATTTTCCTTGCTTTAGAATTTATGGGCAATTACTTAAACACATCCATTTTAGTTCTATACGTTTCGAACTTGGGGAACCGATATCAGCAGACTCTCGTAAGTTTCCTATATCTCGTGTAACATCCAGAACGTGCAAGTTAGCCACCCTTAATGGCCAGCGATCTTCCATCCCCCTGAGGTGTTCCAGTCATTTATATCAGCACAAGCACAGCGAACTGGCACAACCGCAGGCGGTGGGAGAACTGCACCTACCACGGTCATTCCTGTAACTAAAATCCCCTGGTTACGCTTTCACGGACTCTCGCGTTTCGACTGGCCAATACAAATAATTTAATTACTTTAGAATTTAGGGACTTAAAATGAACATTTAACATCAGATAAAAAGACTTTAAAACATTCTGTAACAAAGAATTAAGTTAGTGGAAAAGATGATAAAGGATTACGGATTAAAATGAATAAAACTCCGTCGTCTGGTATTTTGTCTCTCTGCCTAAAGACCAATGTATGAAGTACGTTTATAGAGTAAGGGTGTTATGGAAACGCTTGGCGAGGATAATGTTGCACTATAATAAAGAGAGATCAAATATCGCGCTTTGATATGAAGCGCTCCTGGTTTGTATCGGGGTGATCTTGGGTTCATATCGCGGTCTTTATCCCGGATATCCTGGCTAAAGTGATTGTGAATTCTGCCAGTTCCTTCAGGTAAATACCAGAATTGTATACTGAATATTGCATCACAACCGCTTGTTTCAAAACCGATTAAAGTTCTTTACACTCCAATAATCCCATCATTTGAAGCTACATGTCTTTATATTGCCAGGGTCTTTAATTACAGCAGTAACAAAATAAAAGAAAAAGCGAGGGATACTTATGGAGATGGAACAATCGCATAATGATGCTCACATGTTGCACTTAATCAGGTGAACAAATAGAGGAAAATTAAGTGGACGTTATATGAAAACGAATACAATACAAACTTAAGTCTCAACCTCTGAAGAAAATTGAGGCCCGTTAGAGAGTAATATTCAACACTGTACAATAGGGTGCCAGGATGGCGACTGGATTAGAGCGTTTCAGGATCGTTACAGGACTGTAAGTATCTGTACTCCAACCCTTTCCTCTGTGTGTGAGTGTGTTCCGCTCCATCCCTTAAGTCTTTCTCCCTTAACATCCATTATAACATTATCTTTCCGTCTACACCTTTCCTTCCGAAAAGCTGGAAATTAATCAGGGTGAAAGAAAAAACAAGACTGCAAAAAAAAACAGAATAGGCAGTTTCTGAATAAGAAACAGGTCCGTACTGAGTAGTGGTAAGATAATATACCGACCTGCGTTCGACAGATAACCAGTTTGAACTTTAAATGGGTATCGGTTAATATAAGACACGTGCTTTTGCTGAAGCTGTTTCGAGCTAAATTTCGGGAAAGGAATTTGGAATAGGCCACGACCCATTTGTTTTCAAATATTTTCAGTTCATATTTGACAAAACACTTTCCGGTACTCGAAGTAAAGGGAAAATCGGAAAATTACGCGGAAGCGTAACAAAGTTTGAGAAGAATGTTAATAGTACAGCTCTAAGAGAAAGAAAGTAACGCGACGAGAATTCATAAACTACAGTTATGAGTGTTTGTTTACACTTCAACAGAGCATAAAGGTGGAAGACAGCAGGTGAAAAGGACAGTGCAAAGAAAACAACTTAGGAAATGAAAAATAGTACATGTAAATAAGAGAACTGGAACACGCGAGAGCGAAAAGGAAACATGGGAAATAATTATATTACTGCAGAAACAGAAAGAAATAAATTGGCACAGAAAGATAGGGGATGAGTGGGTAAAATATAGTGCAGACCAGATTGTAGTAGACATGAGAGGAACCGAAATAAACACTGGGCAATAAAAGAGAAGTTGAAACTCTTGTCTCATCACAAGAAGTATAAACATGAAAGAGACCATTACGAAGATGGAATATAAGAGAAAAGAAGAGAGAATCAAGCGATAAAGGAAAAGAAAGGGAATGTTAAAGAAATGACTGTAAAGAACGAGAAAGAACAAATGGTTTCAAAGACTCTGAAATGGCTATGGCGTTCGTGAGAGAAAGACAAGAGCGCCTGTGAGACACGAAAGCAGCCCGCTCTTCACAAATGGTGAAGAAGTCGCCTATAGAGTGAGGCGACAGCCATTCTGGCACAATATCTAACGCAGCAGAGAAATAGTGTAGCCGCCTTTTCATCATCTGGCGTGATCTCTGCTGTGTTGATGGATAAGTCAGATATAACCTCTAAAACACCCGTGTCTTTCTCAGTCTTCAGGGATTAGTCCGGCTGGCCTGTTCCAATTGAGAATTATGCTCTGAAACTACATATCGTATGACCAGTTGGTAGAACACCTTTACTTACAGGAACAACAAAAATAACAAGAACAAGAACATCCTTCTTCTTATTAACATACCAATTAATAATTCCAGCGTTCGTGTAGTCAAAGACTGTAGGCTCTAAAGGCGGCGCGACCACAGAGAATGACATATATTATTAAATGAGTCTAATTCTCTCCGAAAAATGCCTCATATGCCAATAAATTAAAACAAGACATATGTAAGACGCGTAAGAGGAATTTAAGTTACCTGACAATTCCGTTTATAATAAGAGAAATAAATTACCGTCAACACAACTAGCAGATGTTACATTTTTAAAGTGACAAAATGTTTCGACCTCAAAGGGTTATCTTCAGGCCAATGGTATAAAATACATAAAACGACCTGCATACAATTGCAATTATAAAAGGACTTGTACACAGCGAAGGCAAACCAACAAATGCACACACGTTTTAAGTATATATTTGCTATAATACCACCCCTACATATTTCGGTGCTCAAGCCACCAACATCACGGGGCATCAAAGGTCACAAGTACCTTTGTGCATCCAACAGCCTTTAATATAACATCACATTACTGTTGGATGCAGAAAGTACTTGTGACCTTTGGTTCCCCGTGACGTTGGTGGCTTGAGCACTGAAACATGTAGGGGTGATATTATAACAAATATATACTTAAAACGCGTGTGCATTTGTTGGTTTGTCTTAACGGTACAGAAATATGCACGGTGTAAAGAAGGCAAATATATTCCATTACAGGCCTGAACAGGCTCTTACAGTTCCCGTAGGTTGAGGTTTCCAGATTTCAGGACAGTCGGCACATGAAGGTGGTAAGGTTGTTAACCCTAGGCACCGGCCACTTTATCCCTAGCAAATTTTCCTGGTCCTCATATCTGTTACTGGCTGAGTCGACCCCAGGGCCATAGTGGGGCCGGAAGGATTGTGTCAATGAAAAATTCCAGTGATACCATCGGGAACCGAAGCCGCGACCTTCCGGCTTGTAGCGCAGTGCCTCAACCAGCTGCCGTTAAATGGTAAATGGTATACATAAAGCAAGTTAATTATAATATCAATATGCGATATTTATAAGTAACAAGGTTAAAAATTATTATACAGAATTATATTATTTGAGATTAAATACAGTATGCATCCACACACTTAGAAGTAGTAAAATGTTCCTCACATCTAGTTAAATTATAAATCCTGTATATCACAAATGTCTCCTGGCTGCACAAACACTCTCGTCTTTAAATCAAGACTGACAGAAAGAAAGTCTGCATTAATATGCCAGCTATTAAAATGTCCTAAAATTACAGCAACCAAATTCAAAGATATTAAAAACTTCAGTTATATTTCTTACTTCGATTGATGCAATTTTTTGGGTAGTGTCTTTTCTTTACGTTTTCATTAACTAATATAAGTTTTAGGAAAAATACACAGTTGGCTTATATATATCAGCAGCTAAACTATATTCGTGGAACAACACAAAAAACTCCAGCAATATTTGCAATTCATCTTGTGAACTTAAAACATTTCCATGTATATTTATATTTATATACTAGCTTACTGTTTATTTGTTCGAGGCCAGTTCGAAAGCCTCAGGTGCTGCTGGCGTGAAATCCCTTCTACGCGTCAAATGCTCACGACAGAAGGGAATACAGGACAAAGCGCGCCCAGAATTCTAAGCACATGGCTGATCGTATGCATCACAGTGGAAAAGAAACACATCGACCCTTCTGTTTCCGGAGAATTTATATCTGCTGGCCACAGCCACCCTCAGTTCGACTATCATATTTTTGGCTCCACAAGGAATGAAATGCAAACGGGCGGAATCGTTGGGGAAATGAATACGGTAGATGGGTCAAGATATAACCGGGATCTTAGAATATTACTGTGTGGTGATATAGATCTCAAATAAGTAGCGTGTGATGATGTGGATTGGATCCAACCCGTTCAGGAGAACATCATATGTCGGCCTCTTCAGCACAAAGGATTGAAACTTTGCGTTCCGTAGGAGGCAGTGGAATTCTGACAATTTTTTTAAGAAGGGTTCCTTCACTCTCTGGCATGAAGCACCCAAAGGCCCATCACGGCTACCTCCAAAGCCCGAATATGGACACGATCGTGATTCAGTTGTATCCAGTCTTCTTGCCTACGACTCGTTTCTCAACTTCATCACACCCTCCCAACTTGCTCGTAACCGACGCACTGAGTGGTCACCGCAATTCTGTGTAAATGACACGGCTAACTACGGTAAGGGAACTTGCAGATTCGGTAAGAAATTTTACGCAGAGCTTAAGCAGCATATTATGGCACGTTCCCCCTACAAGTAAAATCGCTAACTATAGCAAAACTATGTTACACAATACAATTTTTTAGGTTCTTACAGAGGCGTTGTGAAGATTTAAGTCTCCTAGAATGTAACGCCGTGCCGACTGGTAAAGTTACTGACGTTTCGGGGGATCGCAGTGCCACCGAGACGTAATCAACTGTTTACGAGGCTTCATCATAAGACGCCTTGTAATATAATGTGTTATAAAATGTTTGGATCTCCTATCATATACAGTAGGCCACGCTACCTTTCTCCTTAGTAATGTTTTTTATCTCGCTTCCATTTCGTGTAATATCGACTGCCATCAGCTGCAGTACCAACAATTTTAAACTGGTGCTGTACAAAGGTTTTGTTTTCCTTCTAACGAAGCAAAAGCACTACAGTCGAGCGTCATAGGATAATGCGCACGTGGACAGATCAAGAATACAAATTCTCATTCGCACAATAAGAAATGCAAATCTTAAGGACACGTCTAAGTGAAAACCTAAATATATTTGCAACTTATTCTTTAATTCTCGAATTTCAAATTTCGTTAATATCTTTCGAGCACTTCTCGTGTTACTGCTGGCGTACGGACAGACAGGCAGCCGCAGGGATTCAACAGGTGCTCCACGGTACGCGAAGGCCCTTAAAAAGCTGTCACGGTATATGAACCTGTGCCAGTTCTAGCCATTTTTCATCTTTAGAAATATTCATTCCTTATACTATACGACCATCGATATGTGGACCACCTACGTAGCCAATTTCAGTGAAATTCCAATTACAGCAGGGCCTGCATCATCCGCACAATTCAAACCGCAGGCTCATACCGTTACATCTCTTTAGACTTCTTTACTCTCAGCCGGCCGAACGTCCCGGCAGGTTAGAAAATATCTATATATAGGAGAGAGTACTGCCTAATATTGGGCAAGAAAAAGAAAACCGCTGGAAAAGAAAGAGGAGATGGACTGACAGACGAGACTGTAAAGTGGATGGAACAGTTCACTGAGCCTGAAACATCATATTCCTGGTTCCTGTTCGAACACAAATTCTTAGGCGCGTTCGCAACATTGCGAAAAGCGACTATGGGTTTCGTCATGTCTGTCGTTTGCATGGAACAACTCATCTCCCACTAGACGGATTTTCATGTACTTTTAAATTAGACGACTTCTCGAAAAATCTTTCGAGAATATTCAAGTTTCCTTAAAATCTGACAGGAACAGCGGATACTTCGCAAGAAGACCTACGGAAATTTATAATATCTTGTTTAATGCTTCCTAGAACGATAAACATTTCAGACAAATTTGCAGAGGGAATCAAAATACACACTTTATGATCAAAAAATTTTTTCCGAAAATTGTGCCGTTTATGAGATGATGTGGAAAAACGCAGCATAGAGTGTTGCGTTTCTACAGTAACAATGGTCACGCGAACGCGCCACATCCTTGTTCTCGGTATCTTAAGTATACGTAATAAGAAGTCACGAAATATTCAAGTCTTCTAAGTATGACACGCACACATTAGTGTGCCGTACAGACGCTACAGAATCTCTTGCTATCTGCATTTTACGATCCAAGCTGAAGGCATTATAGTCCTCCGAAACGTCGGTAACTACATAAAAAATTACACCGCGTAATATGCAAGAAGACTTGGCTCTTCATCAAAACAGCTGTGAGAACGTCACAGAACTTAGAATTTAATACAGTGCAGTGAAATGCCAGAACAGGCGACTTGTGTTGAACTATAAAACCTTTTACATATGTGTAGGCAGTATCTGTGTATAGCCGCGCACCCTCCACACGATTCCAGTATTTGCAGCCAAACACTTCGTGACACGTTCCTAGCCGCAGGGGGGGGGGGGGGCGGGTTGGAGAACCCATCTTATTGGCAAGGTGAGCCGTGTGGATGTTTGGTTCAGGTACAAAGAGCCACCCGAGCCGGTGCGTCGCATGCAACTGACAGACAGCCAGGGTGTCCGCTTCGAGTACGTCGTCACGTATCGGAACAGTAATAAAATTCTTAAGCGGGAAGTTGCAATCCGGTTTCAGTACCTTCGGTTTAGACTTTCAATATACAATTACAAAGGCTACATTAACCCTCACAATGGCTTTTCTTTTGAACGTGAAATACTGCCGTAAGTGATTTATGCTGGTGGATTTTATTTTATAAAGAATTAAATATCGTCAATATTAACAATTTGTATTATTAATTTAAGGCAACATATTTCGACCAACGTTGGTCACCTTCAGGCAACCAAAATCATAAAAGGCACAGTATACAATAGCATTAATTAATGTTAATAACTGAGATACTGATTTTATATCTAACAAAACATATGTTGCTTTGCGACTAACGACGGCATGGTGGTTGCTAGAATTGTAACACGCGTACAGTTAAAATGCCAAAATTATAAATTATGAAACTCGAGGCCTTGAATCGTAACGCCTTGAAGATTTGTGTTATTTATTGCGCTTGTGGAGTACCAGCTATTCCATTGCTTCTTTTTTGCTCATGGATCGACGAACACAGTGGGCCAGGGTCTCCTCTAAGAGGTTCCTCTGTTCCATTCAGACACACCACGCTCGGTAGGACAGCTCTGGAGGAGAGATCAGTCCGTCGCAGAGACCTCTACCTGACAACACACAACATCCACAAGAGAGAGACAGCCACGCCTCCGGCGGGATTCGAACCCACAATCCCAGCAAGCAAGCAGCCACATATAAACACACATATATATATAAACACAATGGGATGTCTTCTATAACATTATAAAATTAAAAACAATTTTCAAAGCCTATAATGAAAATAATTCGCACGAATTCGCCTATGTATGACGAAATATGTTCTGCGTTTAGTAACTTTGTCCCTGTGCATGGCATGAACAGATATGGAACAGGTGAATCAATCGCTTCTCTCAGTCTCGTCCCCAGCACTAATTGGAGTTAATTCGTCAGCTTCACGTAACCGCCACTTTAATGCCACGAAAACAGCCCCCGGTACACACTGAATAGGAAGCTGGGTGGGCCCCAGAACCAGCACAGACGTTTCAGAGAAGAAAAATTCTCCTGCCCTGGCCCGACATCCAAAGACGATTTCCCAGCTATCCAGCCCGTGGCTTAGTCCCTATACTGAATACAGTATAAAATGGTGCAATTATTGAAGATATAGAGACATTTTATCAGAGAGAATCAAACACTTTGGAATATGAGCCGATTAATAGTGCTTTCACATGTTATCTTAAGGAAAACAGACTTTACCCTAAAATTTGCCATAACTGTGGAAAGTGCTGGTGCACAGAAAGGCGCAAGAAAGCACCTGGCATTACCCAAAACCAAGCCGAGATATAGGAGCTCTCTAGTACGGTTTACACAGCTGAATATTACTGAAACGCTGTGGTGTGTTAGTAGGCCTGTGGCAAATTTAACAACGTACAAATCGATACATTTTCCCTTCGACGCCATGACAGGAGGCAGGATATGACAGGCTTGGAATTGCATGACCTATGGCTTCTTATCGCCGGATATTGCAATTAGCGAACAACTGCTTCTCCAGAAATTGCTTTCCAGGCCAGAAATAAATGGCGTCTCCACATACAGCTCAGACCTGCGCACTGTCTGTCACGGCACACAGACTTCCATTCTAGAAACAGCTGCAAGCTAGATAAGAAAAGCATCCACGGTAGTAACTAACTCCACGGGGCACATTCCTTCTTTAGAAGCTAACAGTTCCTCAGCGAGTAAAGAAATTACCCACAATTTTTGAAACCCGAAATTTCATTACCGAGTTTACAAGAGCCCGCCGCGTGCAAATATTCTGAGCCAGATGAATCGATCCCACATCCTCCCATCTTCGTTGTTTAAGATATATTTTGATATTATCCTCTCACATAGGCTTAGGTCTTCCACGTAGACTCTCCCCTTCAGGTTAACTCGCTAAAACCTAATATGCTTTATGTAAGTGGCAATAAATTGAAATACATGACCTAGTAATAAACAAATGCGCAGCTATCACTTGCCAGCGGCAGTTTTTTCAACCGTGGGTTTCCAGTTTCGTCGACAGTTGTGATTGTTGTTTACTCTGTTCCCACTGTTTTTAGTATCTGTAAACACTCATGTGATTGATAGGGGCCAGCCTCTAACGGTAAGTGAAAACAGTCCACGTCATCATACTGTGTTTATATAAGATTAACCTAACACTGTTTGGGGTCCTACTGTATCCACACAGTACTATCAAGTAGTGCCGCCCCTCGCCCTTACCGACTAAACTTTTGTACGCACTTATATTCTCATCAGTGTTTGCAGCTGTCCTTGCCGTTATCCCACAGTTTCCCGCAAGTTATTGACATTACTAAACGCGGTTTCTCTCACGAACTTGAGCCCACGGCCACCGTGTGACTGGCGTAGATTTATTCTGGCTATATTGAATGCTTGACTGATTCTTACCGTAGGCAACTACGCTGTTTATATTACCATTGTTATGTGCTTTCAGTGTAGACGAGCACGTGATCGATCATATCAGTGAGGTGATACAGATTAGGATGACGACAGCTATGGTTTATGTTAATACACTGCCACTGTATTTACCCGGATGAATTGCAATAAGTCTAGAAAATGTGAGCATGTAGGTGAGTAACACAAATCCGAAACTGGTATTTCTCAAATACATGTGTAGTGTTTTCAACACTACGTGAGAGCGGTCGGTACTGATATAGTGGGTAGGCTTACAATAAACACATGACCTATAGGCCTGTTCACTGTAGTAGTAGTAGTAGTAGTAGTAGTAGTAGTAGTAGTAGTAGTAGTAGTAGTGGTGGTGGTGGTGGTGGTGGTGGTGGTGGTAGTAGTAGTAGTAGCAGCAGCAGTAGCAGCAGTAGTAATAGTAGCAGTGGTGGTGGTGGTGGTGGTGGTGGAGGTGGTGGTGGTGGTGGTGGTGGTGGTGGTGGTGGTGGTGGTGGTGGTGGTGGTGGTGGTGGTGGTGGTAGCAGCAGCAGTAGTAGTACGTGCGGTGGTGGTGGTGGTGGTGGTGGTGGTAGTGGTGGTGGTAGAAATATTATGAGGCAAACCATGCGAAAAATAATCAAAATTGTGTAAGAATTGCTTAAGTGGTTAAGCAAATTTAAAATCACCCTGTAATGTTTATAAAGGCCTGAGCGAGCAAAGTACTTTCAATTTGTTAAAAACAACCCTCCTCCACTGACACCCCACACTATTTCTTGCATGGTGAAATTGCAACGATGTCACCGAAGCGGAAATCCAGTAGAAGCAATTATTCTGCCGTAGTTCTGAAGCTGCAACAGCAGACATTTCAGTCCATCTACACAGCGACGTTCGAATTCAAATTTAGACTTCATGCAACAGCGAGACAAGGCAAAGGGAGGCGCCATGGCACGGCGGCTTGCTTGTATACGGCGATGACTTCTTGTTTTTATCTCAGTTTATGGTCTACTCAATGCCGATGTCAGCTGTAAATCAAACATCAATGAAATTTATTTTGTATTTTATTTCTCTGGCTTTCAGTATCAATCAAATAGGCTAACGAAGTCATTTTACAAGATTCAGATCAGTACCATGAAGCAAAATCCTGGAAAAGTAACAGACTGCTTGAAATCTCACGCCTTTTATAAAACACATTTATTACAGTGTTCATGGGGCGCAGTTGGTTAAGGCACTGCGCTACTAATCGACAGGGCGCGGGTTCGATTCCCGTTGGTGTCGCTGGAATTTTTCATTGACGTAATCCTTTCGGTCGCACTATGGCCCTGGGGTCGACTCAGCCTCTAACAGAAATGAGTACCAGGACTATTTCCTGAGGGGTAAACGCGGCCGGTGAGTAGGTCTGAGAACCTTACCACCTTCACGTGCCGATTTTCTAGAAATCTGGGAGCCTCACCCTCCTGGAACCCTAAAGGCCTGTCCAGGCCTGTAACGGGATTGCTTTTACAGTGTTCATAACAGAATTCCGCCTGACCAAATGCTGTCACATTTCGGTCCACTACACAACCTATCATCTCTTTCCAAAATTCGTTTTTAACGTCACACCTACATATGCTCCTATGTTCCGTACACAATACCATTTCCTGTGATTTTAGTACTGTACGTTTATACGCATATTTTTATTTTAATCGCGCGTTCTTCATATCCCGCACATTTTATCAGCCTAAATGTGAAAAGTAATATTTTGTAAGCAGTACATTCTATTACTGTCTCCATTTTTCTGTCACAAAATCTCTCCTAAGTCAAAACATGCTCCTCACCACTCTGCTACCAAACATCCTCAACTCGTTATCATTCGCTTTGGATAAGAGACCAATACAAATCATCCTGCAGACACAAACAGTATTAAACTCAACAACCTTTTTTGTGGTGCATTTCAGCATTTTGCATTTCATTCTGCTAGCGTTTAATATCAATCAAACAACCAACTGAAGTGCTTATAACAAACATGTCAATATTCAGATGTCACATGTCAACTTATAAAACATCCATCTGTTGTCGACGTTAACGCTAAACTGTTTTCCGCTTGCCATGTCTTACACTTAGTTTGCATAAACCTTTTCATTAAAAAGGTTTAGTATGTTATAAAACCACGTAGAATGTAGCATTTCAGTGGTACTGCATTCAAGTACTACTGCAATATAAATATCCACATTAAATATCGTCTTTTTCTTCTAATATGCACAGTCAGATTTCTCCATGTGAAAGCCATAAAGGCGTATGGAGGAGTGGCGCTTTAGCTCTACCCATTTTAACCTTGGTACTACATGGATATAGCCCTAAGTGGTATCTTTCACGCTACGGCTGCTTTTGCCCGGGGAAAAAATCCTCGGTACACACTGCAGAGGGGGCTGCGTGGGCACCAGATCTGGTATTGATGTTTTGTAGACGATAAACGTCTCTTTACCCTAGCGATAATCTAACCATGGTCCCTCGGTCCTTTGGCCCGTAGCCTAGTCGTCGTCGTCGTCGTCGTCGTCGTCGTCGTCGTCGTCGTCGTCGTCGTCGTCACCACCACCACCCCCACCACTGCCACCCCTGCCACCACCGCCGCCACCGCCGCCACCGCCGCCGCCGCCGCCACCACCACCACCACCACCACCACCATTAAGGTTGAACCATAGTGATATGCCGTTCATTCCGAATTTTAGGAAAGGTATTCCATAATATTGGTTTTGTATACTTGTATTATGTAACGGGCGGACTGACACAATCCCCTTGGAAATGTATTAAAATAATACATTTAATAAAAATAAAATCCTAAATAAAATCCTAAACCAAACGACGCTTCCAGACCGCATAAAGTACCTGACCCTAAATTCAGTTCCATTGATCCCTTCACGAATTCCTACAGAGGTGCCTGTATTGGGAAACTTTGAAAAACCTTTAACATCCTGAAGCACCTTTAATCTAAACAAACTGTCACATGTTGCAATATTTTACTTATTTTTCATGTACTGTGAAGTTCATGTACTTTCCCATTGAGCAATATATCAGGGGTTGCCACAAAGCGGCTCGTGAACGTCACTGGTACAGCCTGCGCAAAGTAACTGTAAAACGTAACACTGAGGTAGTTTAGGTAAACATGAGCGTGACATCGAACCGCGTTTAAAATATTTTCTAAGAAAGAAGACTCATAAATAACCGAAATCCAAAAATACAGTTGAATGAACATAAACAAGAAGCGATCAAATAAGGACAAAATATTTTAGTAATGCGCGGCTCCTGACTAAGTTGCCGCCTAACTTGCGGATAAATCTCTTCTAGATGGCCATCCCTGGTATATGACTTTTATTAGAAACCAGTTTAATAAATCCACTGACTGGAAGTTAATCTTATACAAACCCATGGTCATTTTTTTCTAGAGTTCTGCAAAGGCAGTACATGTGGTTATTTAAATTATATTCAAATGAACGCTGTAATTAAAAATATTTACAAATTCGACATCTTTTGTGACAGGCGTTCAGTAAACGCTGGCCTGATATAAAATTCATCTCTGTTTTTCTTAGTCTGTCTAGGAACATAGCGAAAGAGTAGGTCGATTAAGTCACAGCCGCTTCCTTTCAAATCATTTTCCATTCGCCGTTCACCATTCATAATACAATCGAGAATAAGTAGTTTAGTTACTGACATCGTCGTAAAATAAGCAAGAACTTTAAAAAGCCTTCGACTAAGATGACCATCCATCCGGGATTTTCGGGAATATTCCCCCAAATAAGACGAATGTTCCGGACTAATTTCGTCCCCGATTTTGTCTAGGATTTATATTTTTCCAATTTTATTCCATCTCCCTGATAATATCCTTTAGAAGTGAGATTTTCTTGAATCTTGTTAGCTACTTTCCCGACAAGGAGATGGCAATAATGTGCGCACTGGAGCAGTAAACAGTAAGGATAAATGTGAGGTATAAAGACATGACTGCAACGAGTGGGTCATTTTAATTGTTATTTTAATGTTGTTTCCGTCCTCGAACAGGCAAAGGAAAAATGATCACGTTACCCTAGACGCCTATTGTCTGTAGGTCTTCCCTCGTACTTCCCCCATTGTTCATGCCGCTGACGAACAAACAGATACGAGTATACAGACAAAAACGGAAGTGCTTACATCTGACATTTTTCCACTGTATCAGGAATGTCTGGCCAGCTCAACAAAATCCAATATATCGAATACTGGGATGAAGTTTTGGGTACGTCTATAAACTGGCAGGGAAAGGGGAAAATTGGACCTGTCAGACCGTAAATGTATCATGTGGAGGAGAGATTATGATCAACATCGGTTCGCCTGCCTCATATCCTCAACAGCGTAGCAAGACGGTATTTAAGGCGTCAAGAGAATGATGGAGAGGGCGTTATTTCACTCCGTAACTACACGTATAGAAGAACATTCATATTGTCATGCACAGAACACTCAGATCACACAGGACCCAGAAAATAGCATAAATCTAGAGGAAAAACACAATGGCGAGCTTTACAACTGTTAGTCTTAACCAGATATCACAAAAGTGACGAAATGAAAGAGAATTCGATGGGTGGTTCAAGCAGTACGCATTAGAGCGATGACAGATGAATAAAATATTCAGCAGGAGAACCTGAATGAACGGTATACCTTGCAACAGGAGAAACATGATAATAATTTGAAAATTTACTTTAAAGAAGCAAATGCATGTGGGCGACATGTAACGGGACTCATGTGACACAGAAAAGAGACCAGCAGTGAATTCACACGCGCAAGGAAACGAAGTTTACAGCTCCACAAGGTGCAGGAAATTAAGCGACTAAGTGAATAATTATCAGCTTCTTAAAAGGACTCCATTCTTTTGAGTTCATCTTAATTGCGAGTCATTTCCCGTTGCTTCAGACACTGCGATTATTACAAATGGAAATTTCTAAGCGTTTAACTTCATTTGAATGCCTTTAAGCAGTGGTCCATTCAAATCTCTGACACTGAAAATATTCTACTAAACGGACAAGTCAGTGCCTCATTCGAAAACACCAAGCGAACCCCTAAAAACTGAAGAGTAGCTATCCAGTACAAAATACATGAGGCGCGGGCTTAAAACACTGAACTCAGATCTGATTAAGAATATAGAGCTTTAGGATAGAAAGCGAAGAATTGTGTACATTGAAATGAAACGAAGCTAAGATCTAGGCCTGTTTCAGGCGACCGGAGTCTTAGCGAAAAAAAAAACTAATAAAAATGCACTTAAAAATTAAACTGACTTAATTAAATCGTATTATACAAAAATTATGAACAGTGGTGATTAATTTTCGTTCTAATTATCTTTTAAGGTACAGTAGTATTACTGTGACACGTTTAATATTATTGCTCCATTCACAGAGTCCGTCATAGAACAGTACGGTACTTGTTACTATGGAGTAGGGTTCGAGATTTCTAGCTTTCGTTGCGGTTTACTTGAGGCCTTCAGTCTTCTGGGATACTACGCAACGCATGTTGTTAGTGGTTTACCGACGTTTCGGTGGAGCCTATCGGCCCTATCTTCAAATACGAACCTACGCTGCGTAATATTCCAGAAGAGCGAACGCCTCCATAATTGTTCAATTTGTTGACAACTGTCCTAAGCATAGGAAAATTAATGTGTGAGTGGAAGGAGACAAATAATGGAAGAGAAGTGTTGCTAATGACACGCGCTATTGTAACCAATACAGCCACAGGTAGTCTTTGTAACATCTTCTCCCTACTTACTCGATACTCCATGTTCTCACAAACCTCCATATTAACCGTATATACATTACTCAGCTGACCCCTTCCTTCCTACGCCGCCCCTCTCTGCAGTAGCACGTGTAGTTCAAACTACCTCAAACTCCAAGTCGTCCAAAACAAGAGCTGACGGCTGATCGGTGACTATCCCGGGGGCACTCCCACTCCGACTTGCACGACACCCTTAACCTTTTAAAGCCTAGCGGTAACTTTACGTACAACAAGGTTTAATATAAAAAAATTCTACGCGGTGCCTACATTGCGTTTATGTGTTTTGTACGGATCTCAGAACAAACAGCAACTTCTGCCTTATAAAATATTAAGAGATTGGTTTTTATAACCGAAGAGGAGAGTGTTTACAGCGCGGTACGCACTGAGTCCTTATATGAAACAGATAAGCTTTGTCTTTAAAGGGTTAATATCGAACCCATCCAAGACTTCACCCAGTAACTTGCGGCCAAATTTTTGCCAACTGTCCATCCCATCCTAAACCGCTGGTCTGAAAAATCGGAAATTACATTCTAGACGACCTGAATTCTTTACATAAAACTTACAAACATAGACGACCGAACCATATCCTGCTGTAACCAGCTCACCATCAGGCATAGTGTTTTTTAAGTATTTCTTTCAACTAATACTCGTATTATTTATATTTCCCTATCTTTAAATTTTGTCTCACCTACTCCTAGATAGCTAAATGGGTTATAGGAACAATTTTGTCATATTTCTTTGTCTACTGTAAATACTACCAATAATCATACTTGAAAAAAATATTTACAAAAATGACACGCGTTTCAGATGATTTTGCATTATAACGTGTGTTGAAGATAAGGGTAGAATAAGCAATGATGGCTCCAATCATGGAAAGCGGGATAAAAACGGATTAAGGCTAATGAAAGCAATCCATGCTGATGGAAAGAGGGATGATTTGTATTAGATTATACGCATTGAAAAGCAGGGTAATTAGGTATAAATATGAAATATGTCCAATATTTACATAATTACGTTTTCAGAACTGGTACTGATATCTTCGTGACATTTCAGTCATCTTCACAAAATAACGACATATCAGCACTTTTCCATGTTATCTATAGAAGCACGCAAGACAAACCATGAGCAGAAGGTTCACTGATATTTCCACATTAATCCGAAAAAAATTCCCTTCAGTTTTTAAATCACAATAGAAACAAATCCTATAAAATCACTAAGCAAACGCGAAAATTCTAATTTTTTCCCGTGTCTCGTCTCCTCTGACTAGTACAACTGCATAGGCTTGGTGATGTGGATGCAGAGGAGGCACGGAAAGATTTGAGCAAACTGCTATATGATGAAGGTGTTGTCTGTCCATACAAAATACTTACTACAGTGTGAGAGTCTTTACACACAATTCGTTGTGAGTGTGGTGTAGAAATGAATATTACAGACGGCAGAGCGCAGCAGAATGTGTTACCATGGAAACATTCTCTTATTACTGCTGCCTACCTCAAAGTAAGTATTTCTCCGTTTTTGAAATTTCACTTCTCTTTTCACAAAAATAATTCTAGCGGCACAAGATCCTTTAAAAATGTCTGAATACGTATATATAGAGGAAATAATTAGCTACTTCTATAGTCTCCTATACAACTGATAATTACTGCTGCAGGCTACAGACTAACCAGTATTTTTATCTGCGTATATCATTTGCATGTGATGGCAGATTTGAGGTTCTCACAGCAGTGACTAAAACGTTGAACGTTCGTCATAATCAACGTATATGACTTAACTTAATATGACGCCAATTGTAGACAGTCCCTCTAAAACGTCGTTACATATCCATCAGATAGAACGGAGTCACATAACATACATTTTCTCATCTGATATTAGGCCTTAACGTCTACATTCATGCAGTGTCTTCGTATAGGCGACGACAAGAGAAAATGTAATAAACACAGTAACCGCAGCAGGGATTGAAATCAAAATAATCACAGCAAATAATTTTAGCGTTTTAAGTAAGGCCTGGACACCTGAATTCAAGTACCAAGTTACATAGGATGAATGCGGAAATGCTGATACACTTCAGTGCGAACTGCAACGTTTGGATTTTGTTTTACACGAGCGTGTCTTTTAATCTTTGAAACAGTAACATGCTAATGGTGTTCGAAAACACTGTTTTCAAAAACAAGAATTTAATTGGGCTTAGTTTCCTGCTACATTTCTGTATCTATGGCATCTATCCACATATAACAAAATTCTTAGCCACACCGTATTTTAAACCACTGCGCTTTCCTCAGTGCTACTGCGATTGTGCGGTAAACAAATTGCTTAAAAGTTTAATGATAAATGAAGGTACCACTCGCTGTAAGATACAAAAATCTGCATATTTCTGACCACATGTGTTTGTATACATATTTAGCATGATTATCAAATTAAACAGCAATTGTTTATTGTCATTTGTGAAGTACGAATCGAAATGTATGTATAATTTAGACACATTTTGGGCTTAAACGTGTCAGCACGTATTTTTAACTGTTCCTATTGAAATAAGGAAAAGAAAACTTACAACAAAGAAGCAGTGTGTGGTTACAGAGAGACAGAAGTCCTCTATAAAGGTAGCCAAACTCATTCATTACCTTTGATATCATCGAAGAAATTCTTATCTCAAGCACTAATTAACCGCATGGCTTAAAATTTTACGTAGATTTAAAAGAAAAATTGCATACCTTCTTCTTTGCATCCGCATTTTTGTATTTCATTTAAGAAGTTTACGTCTGAACAATGCAATATTAAGAAGGCCTAAGAATTTTAATTTTGGAAAAGCTGAAGAGAGAGACCACTTTGGGTCCTCAGCATAAATGACAGGGTAATACTGAGAAGAGTCTTACAGCAACAGTCCTTAAGGGCTTGTTTTATAATGACGCAAGGTAGAGTGAAAAGCCAGGGTATAGAACCTCAAAAATTTCGAAACAGCGGAGAGTTTCCTGACCATCTTTCAAACGATCAGGTTTCCAGCAAGGTACAGGCCTAACCTTGAAACATCAGAGCAAATGAAAATTCGATAATTGAGTGGTTGTAACAAGCGGCCAAATTTCTGTGCCTCTGAACCAAGAGACTGAAGTGAAACACCCATAAGGGCATGCACTACTCACCAAGAAGTGTTTGGGTGATGAAACCAAGAAGAATTAGAAGGGCGGGCCATTTGGCATGTTTGAGGGAGAGGAGAGGTGCACACAGGGGTTTGGTAGAGAAACCTGAGGAAAAATGATAACCTGGAAGACTAGGACATCGATGGGAAAATAATATTAAAATAGATCTTAAATATATAAGTTTGGAGTGCGTGGAGTAGATTGATCTGGTTCAGGACAGGGACAGGTGACGGACTCTTGTGAATGCGGACATGAACATCTATGTTCTATAACATCCAAAGAATTTCTTCAATCGCTGTGAAACTGTTACCTTTTCAAGAAGATCTCTGCTACATGAAGTTAGTTAGTTGGTTGGTTGGTTGGTTGGTTGGTTGGTTAGTTAGTTAGTTAGTTAGTTAGTTAGTTAGTTAGTCAGTCAGTCAGTCAGTCAGTCGGTCGGTCAGTAATAAAGGTTCATATGTGCATTGTGTGGGTATAACTGGACAAAATCTGCACTACTTTGCGCGAGTTTGAACGGGGCTAACAGAGATAAGAGCAGGGACTCTCCCCGAGCGGCGCCCTACACACTTCTCACTCCCCCCCCCCCCCCCCAAACCCCGGTCCACTGCCCGGTGGAGGGAACACTTTGAACCTACAGCACACAGGCGCCGCACAGTGGTGATGGCTATCGGTATTTCATACAGTCGTAACAGCTGATATGCAGTTGGAATGGTAGAAACTAACTGCTGGAGCATTAGACTTCGAGTCGTGACACAAAATTCACGCAAACGCCAAATAACGTACATGGCCTGGTGAAGCAGGACAACTATTTTGAAGTAAGAAATAAACGACGTCTTCAGTCGAATTAAGAATTCGCTATTTCTCCTTTCAATGATGGATGTATGTCTTCTGTGAGCGTTGTGTGTTGTCGGGCAGACGTCTCTGTGTCGGGCTGATCACTCGTCCAGAGGAGCCCTACCAAGTGTGGCGTGCATCAGTATTATCGTGTAACCTCAACAAACAGGAGGCCCTGGTCCACTAGCGTCTGTAGCGCCATGAGAAAAACAATTCTCATTTCATTTATGAGCCGTGCTCTGTTATATAATGTACAAGTTGGAATGCAGTTGGCCTCCTTATTTTAAATAAAACAGAAACAACTGTGTTTCATGTTCTGAGAAGAACAGTCGTACATAAAACAGATAAACATGGAAAAAATAACATGCTGAGTAGCTTCATATTTTGTAGGTTTCATCGAACAATGTTAGTAATATTAAATCGATAAAGATGAGATGGACAGGAGAGACAGTAGAAGGGTACATAAAATTTGAACGGAAATACTTGTGGGGACGACATCAATTCGGTGACCTAGGTGTTGAAGACAGGACAAATTTAAAATGTGTTTTAAAGAAACATGACGCGTGGGTGTGGGCGGAATTCATCTTGTTCGCGACTGTGTCCAGTGGGTGCTTTTCAGAAGAAAATAATACCTTTGTATTTCATTAGATTAGAGAAATATTTTTATTAGAGGCGTGAGGGGCCATTTTGCTTCATTATTCTTTTCCATGATTGAGAGGCTGTCATTCTTAATTAGCCTCGCCGTTATTGAGACCGCCTTTCTTAATTAGCCTGGTGATTATTGAGAACGTCATCCTCAATTAGCCAGGTCAAAAATCAGACCCCAGCCCAATATCTTCACCATTATTTGGGATATATTCCATTTGTCTCTCCTCACATCTTCGAGCAGGTGGACAAATTAAACCCAACAAAATGAAACTACCGGTCAGCATGTGAGAACAAGAACCAGAATGAATACATTGCGTTGCCGTTCGCTATGGGCGACTGGGTAGAACTTCTGTTAGTAATACACGTTTTCAGGTTTCTACAGCCCTGTGTATTTACACTGTGGTCTTCTGCGTTCTGACAACGTGCAGTGTACTAAACGCTTACCAAAATTTCGAAGGAACAAGCTGCCGCCATGTCTAGGCACGACCAACAAGAAGGAGACAACATTTCTACAAAAACTATGAAACCCACCTACAAACGCACAGGGTGTCACAAATGAGAAGGCTACAGCCAGAAATTCCGTAAGTCTCGGTAGAGCTCTTCGAGAACACTGGAGCAAGAGAAATATTCAGGAAACACCCGATTCAAGTTTCACTGTAGGTTGAAGACAAGAAGATCAAAATCAGAGAAGAACTGTCGGCATCATTTTACACCGTCTGGTCTTCTTTAGAAAGGAATCATATTTTGTCATGTCTCTGCAAGTTAAAAAGCGCGCTTTTTGGTCACAGTTCCTTTCCCTTATTTTAAATATCAGCGAGGCCATTTGTGCGACTAGAGAGGTGCTTAATACCTCAGAGCAGGGAAATTCGGTGGAAAGGTCCGCAACACTGCTGCCGCTAGGGGTGGAAGAGGGCACATCATCATCATCATCATCATCATCATCATCATCTTGAAACGTAGCAGCAGAGATACTGTGTGGGGCCGGTGATGCGGGTGGTAATTTCGCTAATGGTTGTAGACAGACACACAAGCAGGCAGGCACACAGGCAGGGAGGCACACAGGGTATTGTCATACAACACAAAAATACCACTGGGCATATTCATCAGTTACAATCGACAGAATACACGGGACTGCAGATAATCCAGCAGATGGAGTTGTGTTAATAAAAAAACCTGAGTAATTAAAATGAAATTAACATGAGGACTGCAAGGGAATTCTTTAGAACTGTGAAGCAGAAATGGTGTTAATTTGTGCCTTTCATATTCCGTTGTGATATAAAAATATGCTTCACTTTTGAGAAGATCATTTAACCCTTTAACGACTCGAAATAAAGTATGTCCTTCGTGCTCTCCATTTCCTAAAGGGCGTCATTTCTGTTGGAAATTTCCTAGGATTCGCCTTTTTGCCGTCCTGTTTAAAGAAGTTTTGAAGATCAAGACAAGGGTGCAGCAATGGTGGAATAACACTGACATGAGAAACCGAAGTACTCGCAGATAAATCATCCCAGTACCACTCCGTCCCCCACGAACCCGACCGGTCCAGAGCTCGAATCCCGGCCGATGCGGTGAAAGACTGCCGAAAAAGAACCAAAGAATTACGTTTGTGCAACCGAAGTACAAAGTTCAGTTCCTACCTAACAGAGAACGCGATCCGTGTCCAACATAAAAACCACAAAGTTAATGGTGCAAATGGAACTGATCACGGTTTATTGTAAGAATCATGCAAAGCACATTGTTAAACTCCATGTAAAAATGCGGGTTCTCAGTATTGCTCCAAGTGGTACACAAATTTACCTTTGGGCTTTAAGTGTTTAATACCTTTATAGCCTGGATCAAACAGCATTACGATTTCACCCTAAGATTATTTTGTGCTGTTACATGTTTACTTCTCTTACATGAAAACAACAACAACGACAACAACAACAACAACAACAATAATAATAATAAAGCATCGACACTCCACGGTGACCATGCATACACGATAACATACATACGTGAATTTTATAGTAAATCACAGATATCACACAAGCGTTACGTATAGGGAGATATGGCCTAATTTTAAATTATTTTCACCCAGCGCACGTCATAGAAAACACAGATTCTCATAAACACGGCCGTGGAAGCCTCAAATCTCGCAAGCCTGGTAACGGTAAAGGTAAAGGTCACCCTATAACAGGACATGAAGGCACAGAGAGGGGGGGGCAGAGTTATAGAACTGCACATACACAGTCTCAGCGCTAGACGGGGCAGGTGGTGAATGCCACGCCCCGGCCGCTTTATCCGCGGGAAAGATACATGTTGTCCATTGTACAGCAGGCTGGTTGGACTCCAGGGCCGGTCTGAACGGGTGCGGAAAATCGTGCCCTGACCGGGATTCGATCTCCGTACCGTCCAGAACGTAGCGAGTCGTTATACCGACTGAGATACCCAGAAAACCTGGAATGACTTATATACCATATTGCTGCTTGTGATGTTCATGGTGATGCAATACGACACGTTAGCTTTTCCGTGATGTCGATGTAATCGACTGTTGGCAAGGTATGGAGAAAACCTACGGGTTTGTTTGGTAAAAGACTGAAAGGCATACTCAAGATACTTGCATCCTCGGTGTTTCGTTTTTACAGAGCGACGAACTGAAACTCTAGGGGTAAGAAGACAGCGAAGGAGATGAAATTGTTACGCTCTGCCAACCTTTCCTAACTTTTTCATATACCCCTAGAATACCCTATTTTCACGTACCAGGTAGAAACCGATAGGTTGTTCCGAAACGTCGGTAAGAAACTCCCATTCCACGCTGCATAGAATCCCACGGGAGCGCAGAGCTGGAACTATATATATCATCCAATCACCACAGCTGTACTTTTTTGAAAATTAACAAGACAGTCAATATACGCATCATGTAACATTGAGGCGCGTTCACGTAACCACTGTTGCCGTGGAAAAGCAATAAGTATTACATATTTTGAGTGTGTGACTGTAGGCTTAGGTAACGGACACGCGAAGCATCGGTGGTCTGTCCGGTTGTACCATCCACATTATCTCATAAACGGTAGGACTTTCGGGAAAAAAGTTATTGAATATAAACTGCGTTTTGATTTTCTCTATAACCTCTGTCTGAAATACTTCTAATTCTAACACAATTCAGCCACAATTAGCATTTAAAAATTGTTTTATCCCGATGCAGATATAAATTGGCAAACAGCTATACTGTATACTCATACCAATCAGAAATACTCGGACTGCTCTTCGTTCTAGATACCCGGCGAATATTCATCTTATACTTCCTCACTGTTATCTCAGTTAAATTTATCACAGACTGCATGGGTCGTAATGCTTTAACGCAGACAGGTGACGACTTGCAGCCCTTTTTACACGCAGAGAAAACGAATGCAGACATGATTAGAAGACCCGAACACAGACACAGTTACACGACTTATAGATAACGACAAAGGAGCAGCAACAGGCCACAAAAAGGTCTAATGATGTAAAAGGAAGAAGCGAAAGGGAGGAATTCGAGACAAAAAAAAAAGGTAAAAATTAGAGAACGGAATGTTAGATGTATCTCGTAACTTTGTTGTATAGATACGGCAGACAATGATGCTACCAGCGAACTACTGGCAACGGATTAAATCCTCGTTAGAGCAACTATGATTGATAGATAAATGCTTTAGTTAACAACCCCTTTAATGCTTTAGTTAACAACCCCTTTAAACTGTTTCACGTAGAGGCGGGACAGCGCAATTGGTACGGTGTCTAGGTCCAGGGATGGACGAAACAGGAAACATGGTTCGATTCCCAGCAGATGTAAGTGGTTTTTCTCTACTCGGATGTTTTCAAACCGGTTCAGGGGCCCACGAAGGGTCCCGTTCAATGTGTACAGAGGGCAACTTCCCCGGGGACAAAGCTGACAGCTTACCACTATCATCTAGTGACAAGTTTAAGAAAGTGTGGACCTGTGACTCCACTCTCCTATATTCCTGAAATATGCCTACGTAACGTCGAATGTTACAACTACTATTCACAACGAATAGCAAGGGATGTAAAGAAGGTGGTCAACGCAAATTTAACTACCCATAATTTACCTGGCGGCAGTGGAAACACCCCCGTCAGGGCAGACCTTTTGCGGGCTGAGGTGTGAAAACGGGACCTCACACAGAAGAATTCCTTGGAATTACCTTCCCTTGACCAGGCGGTCAGTGGGATTGATGTGGTGAATGGAAATAAAAGAGTGCATTCGCAATAAAAACATTTTCATTCCCACATGCCATAAAAAACAGTCTGCTTGTGTGAACACTGGCCTTTACAATAACATTCCGACGCACAGTTGGTAACGGAAGTCGAGCGACATGGTAGAAAATTCTTACCACAACAAAATCTAACCCGACCACTAAACAAACATAAAACTGTTTGACCATACACATGTGCGTATCGGTCAGACAATGAGCAATTTTGCATGGACTGACATACGAAATGGATAAACACTGCACGAGAGCCAAGTGAGGCATCAGTGAACAATGGATTTCCATGTCAACGCAGCTGACCTCATAGAAACGAATCGTCTACCTGTTACGCGAGTTACGCTAACTGCCGACTGTTGCGTTCACACTGCGGCACGCCTACATCCGACGTGGGAAGCCGTGGTGCTATAACTTCATTTGATGTCGTATCAGAGAGAGACGACACAGTTATAATTTTTATAAGGAAATTTCGCACCGTGCATACACGCATAGTATTGATTGACAAGAACAGTTTTTTGAGATATACGCACACGTGAGGATAATATTAAAATATATCAAAGCAACGTGGTGTGAGGATGTGACCTGGATATACTCGTATATGCTCATGACAGAGGAATATTGGCAGTGTTTTGTTCCTTGAAGGGCAAGAAGCAGTGTCTCTTTTATCGCGTCCCTGGACACGACAGCACTATGGTGTAGAAAACCTGCATCCACCGCTACATCCCGTGACAGCCGCTCATGGACACGGTCACGTGACATCCCGTATTCCTGGAATACCTGAGCGATTGTTAGGTTCTGAAGAAGGACTTTGGTACCAAGATTTAATTAGTTATCTGGCCGATCCCCGTGGCCGTGCAGTATAAGGCGTAGGTCTGCTTCCGCTTGACTGCAGGGATCGCGGGTTCGAATCGCGATGAGGGTATGGATATTCGTCCCATGTGTTTGTTGTGTAAGTAGAAGCTTCTGCGATGGGCTGATCACTCGTTAACCTATTTTACGTCATCTACCATTTCGCTACAGGACGTGCTAATTCTGAGCAAGTAGGCCTATAAGAAGTCGGCCTTTTTTTCTACCTAAGCGTTCTGAAGTATGCAATATAGCCTACTGTATAAATTTAACTAACTCACTGATTGACTCCATTAAACAGGGTTCTTCTTGAGCCAATAGTTCCTCAGCCAGTCAAAAAAAATCTCCACATTTTATGAAACACGAAGATTCATTACCGTGTTCACAACAGCCCGCCACCTGTCCCTAGGCTGAGCCAGATAAATCCAGTCCATGCCCCCAGCCCACTTCTTGAAGATCCATTTTAACCGTAACCTCCCACCCACGCCTAGACTTTCAAAGTGGTCTCTTTCCCTCAGGTTTCCTCACGAAAACCGTATATGCATCTCTCCTCTTCCCCACACGTTCCACATGCCCCGCCCATCTTATTCTGCTTGAGTTGATGACCTGAATAATATTTAATGAGACGTGCATACCATAATGCTCCTCATCACGCATCCTCTCCGCTCCCCTGCTGTTCCATTGCCTATCTTAGTCTCAAATGTATTCCTCAGCATTCTATCCTCAGACACTCTCATGTTCCTCCTCAAATGTCACAGACCAAGTTTCACACCCATACAAAACAACAGCCAATATTATAGTTCTGTATATTTCGATGAATATACACATGCAGATAGCAAACCGGATGACAGAAGATTCTGGACCGAATGGTAGTAGGCATTCCCTGGATTCAATCTTCTCTTAATTTCTTCATGAATGCAATTTTTGTTTCTTGTGGTTATTCCCAAATATTTGAACTGCTCCACACTCTCAAAGGATATATTACCTATCTTTATGTTGTGATAATGTCCCACATCATATTCACGAGCCATGATCGTACACTTCACTTCCTCAGCATTTTTTTCCAGACCAATAGCCTTGCTAGTGACTAATAAAGCATATACCTCATGAATAAAAGCAAAATTATACTTCGTTAACAATTTAAATTCTGACCGTAACAGGGAATCTATAAAAATATCTCGAAAATTCCAGGAGAGGCAGCATGCAGACGGAGGAGTATCGGCAACTTTGAGAGAAGAAGTATACCGAGACAGAAAATCTAAAATATAATTGAACAACGCCCGTAGATCGGAGGTGCTTGGAGTTCCATGGATCGCCACCAGATGGCAGGACACAGAACTATGAGAACGGAGTTCCATACATGTCCACTAGAAGTCAGGAGACGCAAATAAACAGGCCTATGAGAACGCTTTCGAATTTAATCACAAACTTTGAATGTAGTAACAGTGGACATTTATGCTCTTACGATATTTACGCCGTTACGGTACTTGATATGTATATGGAACCAAGCGCGAATGAAGGTAATACAACACCACCACGAAATTCCAGTGTTTTAAATAAGGTAATACTGGAATGCACAGCAGTTATATGCTGTGATTCACATACAGCTGAACGTAACATAGCACTATAGAATTTCAGTGTGACAACACTGTAGCATTTGATGCACTCATTCTAACATAACATGCCTAATGCTCTCATGCTATATAACTGCACATACTATAGCATTTCAGTGTGACAATGCTGCAGCAATTGATGCACTCATTCTAATATAACACGCCTAATGCTCTCATGCTATATAACTGCACATCTATATAAAAATTCAGTAATGCAAAGGTATGTAACGCTTGGAGATCCATGGGCTGCTGCCAGATGGCAGGACAACTATGAGAACGTTCGAGGTTTACAGACCGCGACTAGATGTCGGGAGATGCAAATACAGAGAACCGTGTTTTCTGAGCGGTACGATCTGAGCCTGTAATATGATTCGGGTTTATTTACGTGTTTTTATGTATCTCGGAATAAACCGCGATTTTTCCCCATAAACATTAAATGACTGATTTTTAAAATCCTGCCGGGGTGTGTTTACTGCGCGGTACGGACTGAGCCTTTAATATAATTCAGCTTTATTTACGTGTTTTGTATGGATCTCGGAACAAAAAACGATTATTTTCCTATGCAGCACTAACTGATCGATTTTTAAAACCGAGACAGTGCGTGTTTACTGCGCGGTACGGACTTAGCCTGTAATATATAATTCAGCGTATTCTCAGTCTTTAAATGGTTAATCACAAAGACATGATATAGCAAAGAAATATTCGTAAACAATGTTCTCTTTGGTGTAACTTATGATTTCAGGTTGTGCCATGGCTCAGGCGGTTAGCCGCCGGCTTCCCAACGCGGAGGCCCGAGTTCGATCCCGGGCCAGTCCACGTGGGGTTTGTGGTGGACAAAGTGGCACTGGGACAGGGTTTCCCCGAGTATTTCGGTTTTCCCTAGTCAATTTCATTCCATCGGTGCTCAATTACCAAGAAAATGAAAATAATAACAATAAGCTTCATCATACGGTTGCACAATAAGCCTTAAGGTTGCGTTGCGTCCGTAGCGTCTGCAGAGGGGTCCTTCTCCACAAAAAAGTTAAATCATGGTATGGTGTTTTATGTTGTGGCTTTTCCTTCAAATGCTTCAACATCTTGCCTTCTGCAAGCAGTAAGCCCATCTTATATACACTGTAGCATTGTCAGTCTCTATTAGACTCCCACATTGCAGTTTCATGGACCGCCACCAAATGGCAGGAAAAGACAAAACATAGAATTTAGTTTGACGGACGCGCGGATGTTATGTAACAGACATGACTCATTGGGGTTGCCACGTTAACTATGTAAAGGTTGGCCTGACATTAATACGGCAGTATACTGCATATACATACCTACACGGCGTTCGGGTTTTCACGATAACTGCGGGCACCACTACGAAATTATAACATACAGACATATATATTCTTCAGGTTTCCACGGTAACTACTTAAATGTGCGTGCCTTGCCTGCCCGGATCGCGGGGTTTCCGCAGTAACTGCGTACATGAAGTGTTCCTTGCCCCCACGCGTCGCGAATTTTCAAAGGTAAATAAGTAAATGTGTGTGCCTTCCTTACTCGGGTCGCGGGGTTTCCACAGTCACTGCTTACATGAAGTGTTCCTTGCCCCCACGAGTTGCGAGGTTTCAAATGTAACTAAGTAAATGCGTGTGTCTTCCCTGCTCGGGCCGCGGGGTTTCCACAGTAACTGTGTATATGAAGTGTGCCTTGCCCCCACGGGTTGCTGGGATTCCACAGTAAATACGTAAATGTGTGTCCCTAGACAGCCCGGGTCGCCGGGCACCAGCATACTAGTATCTACAACTTTGGACAAAGCCGTACGTGTACAGACAAAATAAAGACGGTTCAATGTGTATTCGCGTCCACACAGTATAATGTGTGGAAAATATATACTAACTCAAGAATGTACAAGTACAGAAAGCACATATTTTAACCTTTTCCTTGTAACTTCACTTAAGTTTGGGAAACATAAGTTAAGCACATGACTGTGGAGAGATTATCTTCAGTGAGGTATAGTTTCTATCTATCTACAGTTTCAACAGATCTGTAACCATCCTCATCTTTCAGGAAATAACGTGTCTTATTTTTATTTGGTTCTTTCTCAAACATCTCTCTGCATTACCCAATTTCTTTTGATCAAAACCTGGAACAACAGCTCAATTTATCAACACATCTACAAGTTTTAGCGCGTACAATCAATCTCTAACATTTCTTCCCTACCTTGACTTATCACTTTTTCCTATTTCTCTTGTCGTGATATCGCTTTTCCACGGAAGACTTCTTTCATCTCATCTTGCAGAATTTATACTTATTCCAGTCACACGCCCTCCCTAACTCCGCCATCACAGTTCAAGAACCACCTTCCGCCCTTCAGGCTCTGTGAACAACCCCCAACTTCTTACACCCCCATTGCGCACCCTCGTATACGTAATGAAGTAGAAAAGGGACGTGGAGACGCAAGAAGCACCCAAATTTCA
Source organism: Coptotermes formosanus (assembly GCA_013340265.1). NCBI lineage: Eukaryota > Metazoa > Arthropoda > Insecta > Blattodea > Rhinotermitidae > Coptotermes > Coptotermes formosanus. Next base: position 730,597 of record BLKM01010978.1, on the reverse strand, counting down.
ATGGGGAAGACTTTCCCTAGGCTAAGGGCTGTTTCTCTCGAGTTTCTGCCACAGCCCAGAACTTGGATTAGTCTTTAATAATTAAAATGTTCCCGAAAGTTAATATGATACCAAGTATTCGGCCTTTAAATAACTTAGAAATCTCAGATGTAAATTATACTCCAGAAGCAGACTATACGCGAACTGCCGTATATTAGGCAGGTAGAAAATATTAAGGTACAAGATATTACGTAGTAAAACTATCCAAATACAAACCAGAATTTGGAATTGTAAAGCTATTTGTAATAAATAAATGCCTCTCTTGGTTCACATAACCTCAATGTAGCACAACAACACGCTGGATTAGTTCTTTATGACCTACATAACGTAGCTTTTATAACCCCTACAAATGTTAGCAACGAAATGTTTAAAATCTCCGTCTGTCATTTTTGACATTTTTACCTATCTTTTTATTCGACTGTTTGTAAATCGACAGCTTGAATTTATACGTAACATACAAATTTCTGTCAAAATAAGACAACAGTGATGTACAAGACCTGCATACTTTCCTGTGCCTATCTTAAGCATTCCTGGATAAATATTTACTGGAGAGAAAAATGTTATAATCTGAGTTTGTAGAGAGACACAAACAAAAAATGATTCTGTGTCCAAATAAATCTTCCAGTCTCCGGTTTTCGACAATTAAACAGACGTGATTCTTAAGATCTGGACCCATAAACAGATTCTAATGGGCTCATTCTGATAAAGTCTTATACTCGAAGTCTGAGGTCTGTTGTAATATCTCAAATTTCCCATCAAATATGGGACCTCTTTTAAAAATAGGCCCCACCTTTAAACTCTGTTCTTCTGAAGCTCGTTAAAATGCATACTTTTAACTCCTTCTCCCATACGCATCACAGATTTACACAGTTTATTCGAATGGGTACTGCAATGACAGTAATACGTTCACATTCATGCGTGCCCCCACGTTAGGAAAATGTGTGCCTTTAATTCGAGCCCCTGATCAATTTTTTGTTACTATAACACTACTTAATAAGACACATAAGTCTCTAACGGAATCTTACTTAAGCACGTTCAGAATAACAAATTATAAAAAAAATCTATGACTAGAAACAAGCCACAACCAAATGCCCCACGACTGACGTGCATTTCGCTCATTTCTGTGCACGTATTCACGAGTACATTCGTCAGTTACAGAATTTTTGATTGTATTCTCTCAAAGTCAAACAGAACAAAATTAAAAGTCATAAGGCAAGGAAGTAACACGCCTCCTTTTATGAACACCCGTCAATTGTAGGGCTTTTCAAGGGACCCACATGAGGCACGTAGAAGTCAGCTAAAGCAGCCACCTTGTAATAAGAAACAGATATAAGCGAACAAGCGGTAACATACCAGATGCATGCAGTGAACACAGCTGCTTCAGGAATACTGACTCTCAAGCATCAATATATAATACAATAAAATGGTTTACGTTAGAAACTACATCATAAACACTTCCAGAACCAAAATTCGTGAAACATACGCACTTCAGCACCTGTCTTAGTCAGGGAAACTCCTTTGTGAAGCAGCTGCATTTTAAGCCAGATGTTAGCAACAAAACAAACAAGGCAGTAATGGGGACGGGGGATGGGGGGCGATATTAGGACGGGGCCCTTAACTGACGCATTTCATTCATTCTGTAGTCTGTCTTACGACAGGTCCATAGTCTCTTCCAATGCGAGTTCTGCACACTGCGCGATCTAGTGCTTCCCCTTTCAATTTCCAATAGCTTCTCTTTTTCTTAAGGTCGTCCAGTAGCTGCTTACGCCTTCTTCCCCGTCTTCCAAACATTTCTATCCTTCCCTCTAACTTTCCTTCAAACACGTGTTTAGAATGCAGTTTCTATGCAAGATGTAACCAATCCAGTTAATTTCTACTATACTTATAAATATTATATACTAGACCTTACTTTCAGAGGGAGGAAAAATGTTTAGCAGCACAATTTGTGCCCCTCCGTCCCTGTGTCTCTCCGCTAATTTTTTTGTCATTCAATGAAAGCAAAACGGTGTACAAACATGAAAACAAGTACCGGTGCTGCATTTTACGTCCTTAAAAGCCAAAGTGTTACAGGATTCACGAAATAATATTTCCACAAAAAGGTCTATTTTCTATTCAAAATAAATTTTAGTAAATATCCCCAGCTGCGAATCGCACTACAGCGTAACACACGAAACCTCACATAACGCGAAAGTGGCTTTTTGTTTAACCTGTCGGCACTGAAGCATTTCGTTTACGGTTCAGCCTTCTGTACCGCTCAGTACCTAATTCCACTTTGTGCACTTAAACGAATCCTCTCTCTATTACGCGACAAAAAAAACACGAGAACTTGAACAGGTTCCCGTACATATCGTCCGACAAAAATAAATAATAACTGAACTAAAACATAGCAGCAGGACAACAGGACTTCCGACCTGTAACCACTCCTTTACTTTTAGCACCAAAGCACCGTAACTTACAATGGGAAAATCAAGAAGTAATTCCCTGGAGCACAGTCCTTGAAAAGTTCTGTTTCTCAGCTAGTCAAAAACCTCCCTGCTATTTACAGAACCCGAAGTTTCATTGTCGTGTTCATGACAGCCCGTCATGTCTGTTTATACTGAGCCAGATCAATCCATCCACGCTCTTCCAACAGATTTCTTCAACATCCGTTTCAATATCATCCTCTTATCTAAGCCTGGATTTACAAAGTGCCCTATTTCCCTCAGGTTTACCCACCAAACCCCTGAATAAACGTTTCCTCTCACTCATACGTGTCACGCGCCTCACCCATTTCATTCTTCTTGATTTTATAGTCTGGATAACACTTTGTGAGGGGTAAAGATCTTGAAGCTCCACTTTGTGTGATTTCTTAAAGACCCCTGTTACCTCGTCCCACTTAGATCCAGGTATCTTACTCACTCAGTGATGAGGGGCAAGAAAATTCGTAGTGTCCGGATGAAAGACATCAAAAAACAAAAACTCATGTCTCGAAAGCTCTTCATTATACAAAGTCCGATTTGACCTAATAGACGACGTTCTTCGTATAACCCCACAGGAAACAAGAGAATGGAGTTTGTTGACCCCTAGCAGGGAGGGCAATTTGCGCTCCTCTGCCGATCAATCTGTCAGGCATCGTGTTATCAACGCTTCTCCCCATCTCTCCTAACAGATCAAAAACAACAATCTTCACTAGCTGAAAGGCCACATAAGTGACGTTATGGCTACGGTAACCTACAGCATCTTTCAAAGCACGTGGACAGAAGCCGACTACTGCCTGGATACATTTCGTGCCAACAGGGGTGTTCACGGTGAAATCTACTAAGATAGGTAATAAGCAGATAAAAACTTTGAGAGTTTTTATTTGTAATGGTGCAAACCAAACTTCTGTGTAATTAACAATTATCAAGAAAAATGCTCTGGAAGTCCGGATAGACGGTATACACAATGTTATATCAAAGAACGGAAAAATCGGATTCGAACAGGGGCAGGAAATGCACGGTTACTGTTTCAACTCTTCCATGCACTTCCTCATCTTTACCAGCCGCAAATGTTGCTTTCGGCGTGTCTTACAATTCAAGAAATAAAACCTGTCACTTTGTATGTGTTGTATCCATGTCAACAGACTTCGTAACGGAAAATTCCTATCGTAACCGTCCCGACTGATGCCTCTGCACCACATTCAGCAACTGCGGCTTCTGCTGTACTTCAGAAAGTCACAAAATAACTCCTTACACATTAACTTGGCCGATTCCGGTGGCCGCGCCGTCTAAGGCGCAGGTCTGCGGCCGAACGCTTGCTGGGATCGTGGGTTCGGATCCAGCCGGGGGCATGAATGTTTGTCTCTTGTGAGTGTTTGAGTTGTCAGGTAGAGGTATCTGCGACGGGCCGATCCCTTGTCCAGAGGAGTCCCACCGACTGTGGTGTGTATCTGAGTGTGATCAAGTGAAAATAAACAACCTCAATACCTACTGTGAGTAGGTAGAAGAGGGAAGGACTTTGAACGAACGAACGAACGAACGAACAAAAGAATGAATACATTAACCTGTTCACAAAGAAAGCACACCAAATGTTGTTCACAATGGCACCCAGACGTTACACATTTTCCAATTCAAACAAGTATGAAGGTACTGCAATACTTATAAACAAAAATATTATAGAATTTACATCCCGCATACGAGCCACTTATTCTGAAAGTATTACAGTCATCTTACGTATGAATAAAGTACATTTACTGTGAACATCCCAGTAATTAATTAATTAATTAATTAATTAAGATAAAAATGTAGGACAAACCTAAGGAGAGAAAAATGTAACGTCAGTATGTTAAAAACTAAGGTGCTTTGTACCACCTTCAAAACAAACAAAACCTCCATCATTTCTGGGTAAATTTAAATGGAAAGATCAATACAAAAATGTTAATATATAAGTAACGTTATCTATGTATATACCATGGAGGCATATAACTTCTTAACTATATTCTTAACTTCAGCACATGATAAAGGTGACTGGCCAGCCTCACGCCCAGGCCGCTTTCTTCCCAAAGGAAGAGAACCTGGGGCCTATTGAATACGAGGTTAGCTTGGCCCCAGAGCCGGCCTGGACGTCTTGGAGAAGGGGCGCGTCTGTTGCTGCTGCCAGGATGGAAACTCCACGTCAGTATATTAAAAGGAACGTGACAAAACTTTCGAAATAAAGGGTACATATGTATAAAAATATTACATGATTCACCTTCTATACACTAGTCACAGTTATATGATGTGCCGCACAAATGTGAAGAACATTATTACCGAGCTGTATAAATGATAAACCTAACCAGTTTTCTGACACACTTATTTCGTTGTTCGAAACCCTAATTCACCATGAAAGTTCGCAGAACCCATCTGCTACACAAATATGTCTCATGGCTATCCACACACGGCTCCACTGCATAGCAGTCTACCTATAATGTTTTTCCTTGACGCAACAGTCCCTAGTGGGCCAGGGCCTCCTCACTGCTGAGGCTTCACAGTCACACTCAGACACACACCACACTCGGTAGGACTCCTCTGGACGAGCCATCAGCCCGACGCAGAGACCTCTACCTGACAACACACAGCACTGACGACAGACATCCTTGCCCCCGGCGGAATTTGAACCCGTAACCCCAAAAAGCCAGCGGTCGAAGACCCACGTCTTCAACCGTGCGGCCACAGGGATCAGCAATCTACCTATATAATAATGTCAAAACTGAGTCAAGTATTCCTGGTTTAATGACAATTTTCGAGTGTTGTTAGGTCAGTAGAAGCTACAGGCGAACTTGTGCCGGTGCTTAATTAAGCACAAAACTACGACTGTACATATGTACAACGGAGTGGACAGATAGCTCGGGCATTCTTATATACGGTGCTCGGTAAAGGAGAATGCTAAGCCTCACGCCACTAGCACACTATCCACAGAGACACAGTCCGCAGAATCCACTAAAGAGGCAGCTCTGTGGGTCACGGAGCCGGTTTGGAAGAGGAAACCTCTTGTCCCTGCCCGGAATATCCTATATGTCCGACGCTAGGTCGTCAATTCCGTGGCTTTTGTCATTATACCTATCGACTGAGGCCCCGGCTCCAACAGTCAGTAAGTTCGTGCCACAGAGCTTGGTACGTATAACCCCGTATACAGTCCTTTGTTCCCTCCCTTATAAGCCTGTTCACATTTTCCATGGCCCATGCTAATCCTGTTTGTACCAGTAGTGGCAAAGTATTTTGCTGTAAAATCATTCTGAAACAGTGCCTAATCTTTCGTTAATTAGCCGCACAAGTAGATTTAACTTACAAGTAGCAAAACTGAACTGCTACGTAAATAAGTATTGGGAAAAAATTTTTATCCGTAAAATTAACTACAGAAATCAGTGCAGGGAAAGAGAAACTGACGCGCTGTGAACGGGACACAAAGGGAAAGGTATTTTTATGCGGTTTACAGCATGACAGGGAACGGTATATCTTTCTGATTTAGACATAGTACCAACAATGAAATAGAGAATTCCCTCAAGGCTACAAAAACTAAAACTTCTCTGACACAAACCAAACCCAAAACCCTCAGCTATATAAAAACATAAACAGATCTAACGCGAGTAAATATATTCATACATATACATTTGTACATACATATTTTTTCTAAATTAAAATTTCGCAGACTGATGGGTGATGGCCGTGTATGGAACTCGATGAGTGTGGGATGTGAGGCGTTAATCAAAGTCCCTCCCCCACACCCACAAAGCCCCACCGCCGTACAAAAACTCGCATTTTATTTTCTGTTGTTACAAGAGCAGCGCATCCACGAGAATTGAAGCATATATCGGCACTTGCTGATATATCACCATGTTTCGACGTGGCCGATGGTGTGGGTGGATTGTAGCAGAGTTGGCTGTGGAAATAGGCATTTTAGCCGATCAATAAGGCCATCTAGCAGCAGGGTTTACATTGTAAGCTGAAGAGGCAGGACTAAGACGGGTGCCGATATTTCTCACTACATAAACTGAGCATTATACTTAACCGTTCTGGCTGAACATCATCTTGGCGAACATCCCATCATGCAATCAATGTAGAAGATATCCGTTAACCTTTTAAAGCCTAGCGGTAACTTTACATACGACTAGGTTTAACGTTAAAAATTTCTGTGTGGTGCCCACATTGCGTTTATGTGTTTTGTACGGATCTCAGAACAAACAGCAGCTTTTGCCTTATAAAACATTAAGAAACTGGTTTTTATAACCGAAGTGGAGAGTGTTTACAGCGCGGTACGCACTGAGTCCTTATCTAAAACAGATAGGCTTCGTCTTTAAAGGGTTAATATCTGCAAGTGTTCGCCTCACAGCTTTCTTTGCAAAAAATAAATACGTTGCGCCTCTCTCTCTCTCTGTTACAAAGCGAAGAGGACATTCTTCTGTTAGTATCCTCAACCCTTTAAAGGCGAAACGTGTTTGTTTTAGATAACCCAATGCGTACCGCGCAGTAAACATTCTCCACTTCGGTTAAACAAAACCAATCTGTTAACGTTGTACAAGCCAAAAGTCGCTGTTTGTTCTGAGATACATACAAAACACATAAAAGCAACGTCAGCACCATGCAGAATTTGTGAATGTTAAACCTGGTGGTACGTAAAGTAACTGCTAGGCTTTAAAAGGTTAAATAAGCAGTTACCACCTCAAGGAAGGAACACTGCAGCTCCATGAATGCTCTTCAGATATGTAACCACTGTTCTAGGAATGGTACGAATACACAGTGTGGGAAAAACTCTGAGTGCTTAGGTGTTAAGGCTGGCGGTACATACAGCAGCCACTGGGCAGTGAAGAATCAAACTGACAGCATTTCGGAAAGGGTTTCCATTTTCTCGGTAGTATATTTCTTAGGAAGAGGTACTTAGTGACGTTCTTCCACGAACGACCCCGTATAATAATTTTTCACATCCCGAGAAACGCGTACCTATGAAAATATTTACAGGCCAGAAAAAATTGTTTGCGGGGTGTTCAGTTAAATTACTGCTAAATTTTTTTTCAATAAAGTTTATTGGTAACGAGCCGCTATGTACAGCAAAAGCAAAGTGGCAGTTGGTACTGCATGGAGGTTACTTCATTATTGACAATCGTCAAAAAAAGAATTGCTGCGATATTTCAAGAGACATTTGGAATTCTTCGCAGTATTACAAAATTTTTATGTATCTGTGCCACGATTTCTCGCGGAACTCCTAACGACGCTTTGCGGAAGCCTGGTTTGAAAACATTAGTGTACTCCTTGACATAACGGCTCCTAGCTGTAAATGTCTGTGTTCTGTTTGACTCAACATTAAAAACGCCATTTTTTTTTATTATTTTGACGAGAGAAATTGCGATAATTTTTCTTGCCAAATGTTATACCTAATTGCATCTGAACTGAAAAAGTTATTTTGCAAAATTATTACCGACGCTGTAGCTCATTCTTATGTATTTTGCCACATCAGTCAAATCCACTTTGAAACTTAGGAACGTTGAACTATATATGACACATGTAGAGTACGTATAGACTATACTATATGGGTGGGTATAAGTCGACATTAGATGAAGGAACGCGATTCCGAATGACGCTCATAGCTATGATCTGAGATGTTCAGCAAAGTCAAATCCGCATACGCCGTCATGATCTAAGTGTTCACTCGCATTCAGTCCCATACAATTTTTATTACATCATATATACTAGTATACATGGACGTGCTGAAGTGAACAGACAAGAGGATATTTTTAACGTTGTAGTAAAAATTATTCAATGTTTTGAAAAAACACAACATTAAACATATTTCGAAATAATTGTTTACCTTATCGTGCTAGCTACTGTAAATACGCCAGCAATAAATCCCACATATAGACCTAATCTATCAGATGTCAATTTAAAATTTATTGATGCCTGATTAAGCAACGAGCCATGAAGGCCCATGAGGTTATAGCACAGCTCCACCCTCGGTACTAGGTGAAAATCATTAGCAAAATTAATTGCAATTGCCAGCAACAACATACAAGACGTCGCCTGTTAACGGACGGTACAAACACGAGTCTATAACATTACCAGAATTTCACGTATAATAGAACAAACAGGCGGTGTTCATCATAGTTACCACCTGTGTCGAATTAGCAGTTGAACCACGTCCATGATTAATAAGGCTCACACCTGCACAGCCACCACACAGAAACTGAAGTGCAGCAACAATATTTGATTTACTGAGAAATCCTCTCAATTTCCGCTGTAATTGCTACCTAAGAGGATTGACTAGCTCTCAGTATAACTTGCCCTACACATCTAGAAAGTGAAGATTCTTTCTTGTGGCTCAACAGCCCAAATCGGGCTTAGACCGCCTCCTTTTGGAGGTTTCTGGATCACACTCAGTTACACACACCACATTCAGTAGGACTCCTCTGGATGAGTGATCAGTCCGTCGCAGAGACCTCTACCTGACAACACAAACACTCACAAGAGACAACCATCCATACACCCTGTGGGATTCAAACCCACAATCCCAGCAACCGAGCTGCCAAAGATCCTCGACTTAGACCGCGCGGCCCCTGGGATCGGCAGAAAGGGAGGATGCGTTTCACATTTCACAACACTGCCTTATCATATATAAAGCATAAGTAAAATTTTGCCGCATATAATGTGGGTCAACACTGTATCCGGACTGGTTAATTGCAATAACTAACTCGATACAACAGAGTAAAAGCTAACAGGCCTTCATCCAGCGAACAGATTCCCCACATCTCATCCAACATGACAATTCATTACCGTGTTCACACGAGCCCGCCACTGGTTCCCACAGTGAGCCAGGTGAGTTGTGTCCACAACTTGAAATCCTGTTTCTCTAATATTCATTGAACATTACTCTTCTATCCGCGCCCAGAGGTCCCAAAATTCCGGAATGTAATTATTGCTTAAGTCGGGAAGTGTCTGTGTAGTGTAACTACTTAACTAACTAACAAACCAACGAAGTAACTAACTCCGCGCAGCAGAGCACCTCTTGAAAATCTCATCGTTTCTCAGCTAGTCAAGATATATATGTATACATTAAATATACACATTCGGCCTACATAATACACAATATTTACGTAATTCTTTCTTTCAGATAAATCCACACATAAATTTTTTCCGTCCGTCTGTGCCATGGAAATAATACTTATAATGGAAAAGTGTAAATAGTAAAGTTCTTCGTTTTAGGAAAAAGTTTTAAACATCTGATAACTTTCCTGTTTAGACGGAGTGGAATAGTCTCCAGCGCAGACGCACCGGTCAGGGAGAACATAAAGGGGCGCCCAAGTTAAGTTCAGGAAGAAAAACCAAATTGCCTCGTTTTTATAATAAGAGGAAAACAGAAAATATTCAGTGCAAATTCTCCTGCATGGGCACGCTCCTGAAGTGTAATAGTGTAATAACAACACCTACGCGTGCCATGTAAAGCATTTTCCAAATTCCTACGCTCTCTCTATTATTTACATGATTCGCGGCCCATTTATAAACCACGTCCGTCTAAACAAACACACAGTTGTGTTGCCTAAACAAAATGCATCTTCTTTACGCGGCCCTCCAAAGAAAAATTTGCCTGTTATTCTTTGTACCATTTCTTAAACATGCGCCAAATTCAAGTTACAAGGAACGTCTAAACGCGTTACAAGGCAACGTTTGCATTCCCTTTGTGTTTAACATCTGATATTAACCCTTTAAAAACGAAGCGTATCTGTTTTATATAAGGACTCGGTGCGTACCGCGCAGTAAACCCTCTCCTCTTCGGTTACAGAAATCAATCTGTAAATGCTGAAGACAAAAGTCGCTGTTTGTTCTGAGATCCATGCGAAATACATAAACGCAATATTAATACCATGTAGAATTTTTAATATTAAACGCGGTGATACGTAAATTTACCGCTGGGCTTTAAAAGGTTAATAATCATTCCTAACTCTTTTCGTACATAACATCACGTTTCAGTCAGTTACTAAGTTTCCTTTGCACCGTGACTTCGCAACAATTCAGCCATTTCTCCACAGACCAAAAGAAAATGTTATCGACATGATGAACCTCGTAATGCAAATCGCTGCCTACGCATAAAATGTGTTATATAGTATTTTACCTCTACTGTCATTCGTATAATGAGTGTGACGCTCATTGAACGCAGACAGATGCCCATGGAGAAAGGTAACAATACAGAACACAAAATATTTATACTCCCTGCTGCTGTAAAACTAACGCATGTCGTAGTACTAGTTCGAAATAAATGTAGCATATGTTTAATCTTCAGAGAGAGAAACTTAAATTTAATTTTTGAATTTGAAGCAAAGTAAGAATATAATAGAAGTGTGTGAACATTACAAAAGGAGAAGCAGTCAAACACAAGCATTTACTACTGAAAGAAATCTTTTCGTTTTATAAAAGAAGCTGCGTGTCATCACACTGCAGTAAACAGCACAAAGAGGGATCTGTGTGATTGCATCAAAGCATGCTAAAGCGGTTTCAAGTCTCAACCTTATATTGATATTATTTTAGAAAGAAGAAGCAAACTTTATATTGCCAATTCCTTGCACGTAATACCACAATAACATGTATCACACACAAACTCGTGCACAGATTAAAATACATAAAATAAAATAACATTTGTAGAAGGCTTTAATCACATTCAAACATGCTTCGATGCGTCGACAGCACCATCCTCAGGGGACCGCTTAGTGTTCTATGTTCCCCTGAGGATGGTGCTGTCGAAGTACCGAAACATATTGGGATGTGATTAGAGCCTTCTACAAATGTTATTTTATTTTATGTATTTTAATATGTGCACGAGTCGGTGTGTGATACACAGTAAAGGAGAAGCATTTTGTAAAATAACAAACAACACCAATATAGGTTAACTCCTCATTCTCCTTTCTAACAGGTTCTAATTCCATGACACATATCCCTCTACATATGCTTTACTCTATACTGACGACAGATCTATTGAAAGCCGAAATCTGTATCTACGCTTACGAAACGATACAGTTTCTGTTATTAATAAATAGCTAAGTGTGACTGTTCTCCTTTCTCTACCTCCATAGATAAACACGACGGAACGTGTTGATTATTACCACTAAAATTTCTAATGCCATAATTTCTATTATTATTATTATTATTATTATTATTATTATTATTATTACACAATACACCTTAATAGCTGTCCTGGATTCATCAAGTCCAACTCGTCGAATGCCTCTCAGATAATCAAGCATTTCTTTCATTCTGAAAATCCTTCAAGTTATGAATTGGTTATGTCGAATACGCTAGGAGACACCTTCATAACTTCCTTTCTTTGCAGATGTTCAAACCCTGCCATCTTTCTTAACTTCTCCTACAGCACCGTTGCCATCCCTTCCCATTATTTTGTCTCGGATTTCCCCTCTCACATGACCTCTCCACATTCTCATCCAAAATCCACTGCCCTCTTCCCCATGTCTTTACTTAAGCCTTTATAACGTCTTCCTAGCGCTCACATTAAAATGTATGTGTCTATAACATACCGTCACAGTAAAGGACAGGAAATGCTGTAACAATTTCACAAATCTTACACAGTACAACTCTTTTCGTTCCACACAACAAAGACGGCGCCTGAATATTGCTACCACTGCCACTTAATACTTGCTGTCCTCCCTTGTATTTCACGTGTTTTCTCAAATTCAAAACAGGATTCTATATTATTAACAATTAATTTTATATTTCAAATATCCTGCCTTTCTGAGTTGTAACATTTACGTCAGCGACCAACACGAAAAAAATTTGACAGCCCCTAATTAATCCAGCGTGTATCCTGTGTCTCCAGTCGTCTATAACATGGTATCAGAAAAAATTGTCCTTCCATGTCACAAATATATAAACTTTCAAACAAAAATAAGGATACCTGGGAGTAACTTACAACGTCTAAAGCAACAAATACTGATTTCTTCCAGCAGATGACAAATTCACAGTCACGAAATTCATAGTTTCATGTCTGTGCTTATTATCCACCAAAGAATTCTTGAACTCTTAAACTTGTTAGAAATAACCTTACAAATTCTCACAGATGAAATATTTTTAATTTACCTCATAAGAAATCCAGTACATATTTTTCACTAAAAACAGTCGTACAAAACTAACAAGGCAGGATAGAATTGACTACATGTTTCGGCTTATTAAGCCATCATCAGGCGTTTAATATGAACATAAAAAGACACTTGACATTGCAATAGGAGTATGGTTAATGTTCTTAATAAGGGCCTGATGATGGCTTAATAAGCCGAAACATGTAACCTATTTTATCCTCCTTTGTATGTTGCGTACGAGTGTTTCGAGAAAAAATATATCTGTAATTGCATAAGACAACGGAGATATACCATCCCAAATTATACGAAATCCAGTACATATCGACGTACTGTACGATTTGCGTGTATGCATATGATACGTTTCTGCCCAAAATTTCCCATGCTTGCCTCGTGTGGCTGACAAGTTAACGTCATCAACCGGAACGACGAGCTATGCACTTGTGTCCACAGGCATTTTGTAGTTTCCACAGAATTAGCTCCATACTTTCACAGAACATAATGCTCTTCTGTTGCTTCTATGTCAGACCATCACACTGACGTCTTTCATGGCACGAAGCTCTGAAGTGCAATGTGGAGTGGCCCCTTGCAGTACATGTACTTACGCAGTTTCACAGCAGTTAAACATAACTGCGATGGATAGGCAAAAATATACATCATCATTATCATCATCATCATCATCCTTAGGCAGCCGTGTCTTTTTTCTCATGGCTCGACAGCCCTAAAGGGCCTAGGCCTCCTCTATGAGGTTCCTCAATCACAGACACATAATACTCAGTAGGACTCCCCTGGACGGGTGATCAGATCGACGCAGAGACTTCTATCTGGCAACACACAGCACTCACAAGAAACAGATATCAATGATCCCTGCGGGATTCGAACCCACGATCCCAGAAAGCGACCGGCCCCAGACCCACGCCTTAGACCGCGCGGCCACTGGGATCGGCCGTCTTATTATACTACAAAAAATACAAAAAGATATTTGAGCTCTGTGATTTAATACGCTGCTGGAAAGTGAAGAAAGTACAACAATTTTTATTTATCACGGCATGATTGATTTGCGAAATTTTAGGTTCTTATAGCGGAGCTGAAGCAGACTGAAGTCTGCTGGGAAGTTACGTTGCTACAACTGGACAATAGTTACAGACATTTCGCATAAGCATGCTGTTCGATCTTCAGGGTCTATGCACTCTGCAGAGACCCTGAAGGCTGAGGCATTGGTTTGGATTAACAAGGGTTAATATAAGAATACATGCCAACATTAAACGTCCTATTGTGTGATCCGGTAACATGCTTCCACAATGCTCTTTATATTCAGTGAAATACGGAAATTTCTCGAAATTATTACGGCATCGCTGAGACTGGAAGTCTGTAATGCACTGATATCCTACATGATGATAATATTAAAGTGGGTTATGTGTGTGTTGTAATAACAGCACACACCAAACTGTTTTTATAGCAATTGAAAGATATACATTTCCCTCATGCGGGGGCTACGTTCAGCATAATTCTATAAACAGACGGCAAGAATCGCCAATATTCAGGTTTCTGCACAATCGAGTCCACAGCAAACAGTCAGCTTCTGAATATTCATCGTATTAGGGCAGCTACTGTTTTCACAGAGCATTTAAGCGTTTTTATTTCCACTTATAAACCTCGCCTGCGGATCAAGAGGCCAGCTTTATTTCGGCTGTAGTCCCAGAGAGAACTGAAATAATCCGTTGCAGATAGAACGTGTACTGTAACTGACTGCATGGAACACAGTGATTCTTTAGAAGCTTATTGTTGCCCAGCAGGTCAAGATATTCACTGAATTTTATGAAACTCTAATGCTCACGGCCGTGTTCACAAAATCCACTAACAGACCACGATCTGAATCCACACCTTTAGAACGCTGATTTTACAGAAATTTTGTACATTATCTTCCTGCCTAGGGACATTCCATCATCACACAGTCTGTCTGACAGGAGGTCCATAGCCTCTTCCAAAGCGAGTTCTCCAGAGGGCACAATCTAGTGCTTCGTCTTTAAATTTCCACTGTTTTCTCGTTCCCTTAAGTTCATTCAGTAGCTGCTGACGTCATCTTCATCTTCCTGCCCCTTCCATCTTTCCTTCCAAAATGTGTTTTAGAAAGCAGTTTCTACAAAAGCTGGAACCAATCCAGTTAGCTTTCCTTCGTTTTCTTGCATGTAGGATGTTTCCCACGATCTGTCCAACTGCTATTCTTCACCGTTCTCCAGCACAACATTTCAAAACGTTCCAGGTATTTCTCATCTACTCCAAGTTTCAGCACCATACAAAGCTATGCTACAAATGTAACACTTCACTAGTGTTTTCTCAAATTTAAGTCCAATTTGCTCGTGAAAAGAGTAGATATTCCAAACTCCTTTCTTTTTGTCTACTGTTTTTATGCGCTTAACATCTGCATCACAGTTCACACATGCCCCGCCCACTGCACTGTCATAAAACAAGTTTCATAAATTCTTTTCAATCCACTTACCCCTGGGTCTCAGACTCACAATGCACCTAACTCTTTTCAGCGGCACATTAATTTTTATCTCGAACTATGCGTAATAACGACGTGTAAATGCAAAGCACGTATCAGAGCTATGGCTCAGGCGGTTAGTCTGCGAAACTGTGTGTTTAATTCCAAGAAAATACACGTGGGATTTGTGGTGGACAGATTGACACTGGAATAGGTTTCTCTCCGAATACTTCGGTGTTACCCTGACAGCATCATTTTCAAATTATCCTTACTAATTCATAAAACCGTGAAGGACGTCACATAATTTTATCAAATGACGGCGTTGTTAAGTAACAAACTAAAAAAAACAAGAACTAGGCAATAAATATCACAAGACCCTCTAATTTACCAAGGTCCGAATGCTTACAATCTGTAATTTTCCTATCGACACCAAGGCTCAAAGCGGCATTTTTGACTTATGTCTTGTGTACGTTAATAGCCTGTGTACCATAACGTGTCGTAAGCATTCCCTCGTGACGCCTCAGATACTCGTGCTGGTACATATACGCTTACTCCCAGCTCAGGGCCACTGTCCTAAAAGATATGAGATATGAAATGTGCGTGGCCGGTTTCATGAGACAAATGCGTCCGAAGTAAAACTTACGATGGCTGCGGCTTAAAAATATCGCCAGGGTTATTCAACTTTATAGCAAAATGTGCCCCGCATATCCCAAGTGATCCGCGACCAGTTCCCAGCGGACCCGTGGATACATTTCTGTAATAGTTACTTTGAAGTTTACTTCTTTTTTAAATTAAAGAAATAATGTTTTGTTAAAAATAATCATGGAACTTTTTTAATTAGAGACGTATTTATTTCATATGACTGTTAGAATATGTAATTAAGACACCTCCTGTAGGCAAGAAGCGAGCGACCATCAGTTTATGGTAAAATCGTGCAACGCATCGTGACGTATGCTACTGGAATACATTCGTAGCTACTTCAAATCACTTCTGAAACATAAATTTCTAATTTTTAATACCTATTATCCGGACCCTATAATTGCGTGAGCAAGGGTGTAAGTATCCGTAGTTATTCTTCGAGGCCAGAAGGAGACCGCGAGGAAAAAGTTTTGGAAACACTGCTTCATAGCATGGTCTTTGAGTTAGGTATTTTGCGTAATTTATGACCAGATCAGTACCATCATATTAAAATACTGTAAGGGTTTGTTAGAGGAATGTAATTATTTTGTTGAGAATAAATCATATCTCCATAACAAGGAACGACGATCGGTAAGGACCTACGTGCAGGAGATGGCAAGAAATGTAGAAGATTGACGAGGCCGTTGTTTTGAGAGAAACTCCGCCTACAAACGTGTTAGCTGGCAGACAAAATATCGAGTTCTTTAAGCAACTTAAGTAATATTATATAGCTTATCACAACAATAAAGCAAGCAGTTTCTGTGAGTTGTGTTTATTGGATTCCTTAGAAGATAGAGTGAGGCGAAGGAAATGTCGAAAGATGTTTGAGCTTTCTGTTTTACCAGCAAGTTTCAAACAAGAAGTTTAAGCGAGAATCGTAAAGAATTTAATTAAATAATCCTATCCAATTAATATATGGTAATCATAATCACACTGAGTGGAAAATTTAACGCCAGCTTCAAACTTACGATAAGAAAAATGAAATAATAAACTGAATGTGAGAACTCGCGACTTCAGGCTTCCGCCGCAAGGCGGATGAGGTCCTCGCTTTTCTGGGTTCTTATGCAGCGTATGATGGTAGTTGTTTATCGACGTTTCGGGACAGCCAAAAGGACAAATCTTCAAGGGTCAAGCTGTTTAAAGAAGAACGCCGGATGCAGGTGGAAGCGTCCACCTGTTCCTAGAATTCTTCTTTGATCTCTGACCCTTGAAAGTTGGTCCCATGGGAAGATCCAAAACGCCGGTACACAACTACCAACATACCCTACGTAACAACCCAGAAGAGAGAGGACCTCAAATATGAGAATTTTTAATAACTGATCAGGGGTTGCATTTCGTCATAAATAGCGAATATGTATTATGTTCTCCGAAAAGTGTCGTCAGCGAGGAGCTACAACGTGCCGAGACGTATCTCACAGTTACAATCTAAACGTCTTCATTTCGTGAACACATAATCGAAGGTGGTAATGCAGCCCAACACGGTAACACATATCATGTCCTGTCACACGGACGTGACATATGGCCTCTAAAGGTGATGTTCGCACCTGCTATTTGCAATATAACCTGACAGACATCGCACGGTGCAAGATGTGAGGCGTATCAGTCAATACGTGTGTGACATGCTGTGCTCTGTACAGCGTGCTTTACATTAGAAGGAACAAGCAAAACACAGAGCTATGTCAAAGAGAATTCAAGGTGTCTCTGCAGACGCCATTAAGCTGGCACATGGCGCGAGTGGAGCTTTAAATATAGCAGTCGTTAACCTCAGCATTAGACTATGATTTGTTAACTTGACGTACCGGCCAATTTACTCCCGGAGAAAAATCCTTCAATGCCCACTGAATAGTAGACTGTTCGGGCTAAAAAGACGGTACGGAAGCGTCGAAAAAGAGAAGAATCCATTCCTCCTTATGAGAATAAAATCACGATTCGATTTTTATGCAGCCAAAAATCGTCACCGTACTAACTGAGCTAGCCCCGCTCATTAAAGAGCAGTTTTACCGCCAGTGTTACCACACTCATCCATTGAATGTTACAACGGTACGACACGGCATGTCTTACACAGGACCAGCCAAGAGGTCGTGACAGCTCTGTAAATATAGTAACTGGAACAGCGGCTGCAGTACCGTGGAAACGCATCTGGATTCGAGTTACCGAGGACAAAAAATTTCTCTTTTCTCCACAGCTTGCAGAATTTTTCCTTTTCCCACGGGTAGAGGTGGTGGCGTACAGCTCACCAACATCCAGCACTTAGGTTAAGAATGTATGGACCCATACTTGCACTCCCATATACATCTCTGTGGAGTGCACAAAGACGAATGTGCCTTCGCCATCACAGAAACAATCAGTTGACATTTAACAGCAATATGGAGTAATGAGTAAAAGGGCTACGGCCCAGAAAATGGCTATGTAACCTTTTGGAGCCTCCTTAAACGGAATTCGTCTTTACCAACAACTCAACATACGAAAGGTGTGTGCGCCGCCTTAGCTGTCTAATCGCCGGCCTCTCACCGCGGAGGCTGGGCTCCATTCCATTTCAGTTTATATGAGATTTGTTGTGCAAGAAGTAGTATGAGTCATTTCAGGCTTCCACCGCGGTGTAAATGAGGTCTTCTTCCTTCTGGGATGTTACGCAGCACAGATTGGCAACAAACTACAAATCTATGCTGCATAAAGCAGCAGAAGAGCGAAGTTCTCTGACGAAGTGATACTTGCAAAGGCTTTTCTCCGAATACTTTGGAGTTCCTATCAGTATTATTCCAATAATGCTCCATACTCATATTGTATCTATCTATAAGAGACGCGATAGAGTCTTAGAAATTTACAGATGTCATATGATCTTAGCAATTTAGAGCGTTGTTCGACATAGCAACCCCGTATCTGCACTGACCAACGCTCCTTCTTGCACTGACCTGCTGATCAAACACGAAACTCTAAGCTCATATCTAAACATTCCTTGCATTTAAAAGCGAGTCTGCAAGTCATGCTTTATGCAGCACTCCGTATAAAATATCGATATTATTTCGAATTTAAGCTCTTGATTACGGAACGGCAGAACAAATTCTGACTTAACCCTTTAAAGACGAAGTGTATCTGTTTCATATAACGACTCAGTGCCTACCGCGCAGTAAACACTCTCCACTATGGTTATAAAAACCAGTCTATTAATGTTTTATAAGGCAAAAGTTGCTGTTTGTTCTGAGATCCGTACAAAACACATAAACACAATGTGGGCACCACGTTGAATTTTTGAATGTTAAACTTGGTGGTATGTAAAGTTACCGCTAGGCTTAAAAGGTTAATAACAACTACGTACCTATGTTGTAGCGCACAAAGACCAAATAAAGTTGCAGTAAATACTCACATATTAATACCCAGACGGTGGAACTCGCGGATGGGAGGAGAGTACACAAAATGAGTTTAAACGAACGCGGTGTAAGCGTAGACACTACAGTCAACTAGCAAGAACTGGGTCCGGTGGTGGTACCTTTTGGTCATGTTAATAAATCATACACCTCCAAAAAACTTGAAAATTTCTTCACTAGGTAATTAATGTTGTATTATCGAGTGGATTCACCTCCATAGGGTCACATAAAGTAGAGGTTTCTATGGCGGTGAAAATAAAGACCTTCATTACGTAGTTTGGTTTCGTAGATAGTTACCAGCCTTTCGACAGAATATGACGTCTCCATTTTCAGAGAAGACTTACTTGTGTTAAATCCCGAGCATGTGAGCTGGGATTTCGCATTCCGTACAGGGACGAGGCTACAGGGTCACAGCGTGCAGCCGACTCTGGGAGGCAGACAGCAATGCTGGTCAGTCGGTGCCGTAAGATTTCGCCTGAGGTAAAGTGACCGGCGGTGTGAACCTGGCCACTTACTTCCATTTAGCATCGAAGTTAAAAATAAGTGGATCTAACATCCACTCTTCCACAAAAATTCATGGCGTGCAGCATTTTCCTGCGAAAGATAGCCATCTACGAAACTACATGGCACTATAATCCAACAGCACACGACCTTAATCCAAGGACCTACCTTACGTATGATACAAAGAAACTTACGGAATACACGCACGAAGCCGTTTTAAATGTAACTTCTGCTGAGGAGAAGCCTGAAGTCACGGATTGTACCTTCTACTGTTTACAAAGCATATATAAATCGTCTGAACAACTGCCTTAAGGTAAACGCGATGTTCATTCTACCGGCTTTATAAATGCCTAGCCGACTTCGGTAGTGACAAGAGAAATGTTGATATTCAAACTCAAGATACTTTAACTGAGCAAGACAAGTCAAACGTGGTTCAGGAAGACAAGCAAATTCGAGAAGGCACAGCCGTCTCCTAGCAGGATACAGCTTTCAGGAAAGGAGACAGCTAACCCACCAATGCTCGTCTCAGTGCACTGTACGGACCTTTACCTCCTCACATGCCGCCGGCCTCCGCGCGCCATACCGTCGTGGATGCATGCAAGGGTACTATAAAGCCTAAAACCCCTCCGTCCTGGGCAGTAGTAGATATTTCAACCCCAGCGTCTCTTGACGTTTAATGACGGTCCGGATGTTTTGCCTCCAGGATTATCGCCCTAACTCTATTACTCATCTTGTGTGGGCATTTAAAACAAGAGATGTACCAACTGATTTCATTTACTTTGCAGTGGGAAAGGTGACATACTGTACTCACTGGTACGGCACGTAAGTTCAATAACCACTTCACATACTCAAAGGCATACTGTAAAATTATGCGGTGCTAAAAGGCATTATGCCACTTAATAGCATTATGTTTGTCGTATAGTTTCTGAGACACAAAGAGTTTCAATTCACTTAGTCGAAATAAGTGCAGCAGACTTGAACTTTCGTAGCACTTACATTCGTAATGTATCATTAAATAATCCCACACAGTAAAGTTATTTTGATAAATCAGCATTCTCTCAGCTGGTCAACAAATTACCCCCTCCCCTTACAGAATCCAAACATCCGTTATCCTACTCACTGTAACGTGTCATCAGAAGCTATTCGGGGCCAATTAAATTCCGTCGTCACGTCGAAGCCCTTATTCTTTAAAACTCATCCAATACTGGCGTCCCACCTGCATGTCTATCTCCCAACTGATACGTTCCATTCACGTTTTCGACTGAAATTACCTACGCATGTCTTTGTACCGTGTGTGACACATACCATTCCCGGGTCATCCCCATAATAGCACCAAAATAACATATGGACAAGAATAAAAATTATAAAAAGCCTCATTGTTCAAATTTCTGCGTCACGTTACTTCCTGTTTGTGACGTCAAAACATTATTCTCAGCTTCCTGTTCTCAAATACTCTCAGTCAATAACAAACAGCCTGTTAAAATACTTTATCGACAGGACGCCACATCGCATTTGTTTTATTCGTGCAGTAATTAATTCACATTATCATGACGGTATTCACGTTCTGAAGATTTACCTACAATACCAAAGTCTTTTACACTACAGAAGCGTATATTAGAGGGGCAACAATCCCCGTTGATCCAACAATCTCCATATTAAATTTTACATAATGACGTATATATTTGTTCTGTGAAAATCCTTGACGTGTTAACATATTAGTAATTTACAAACTACCCCTGAATTCATTAATCGAATCGGAACATGCTGGGTAGATACAACACATGATAAAATAAATGTTATCTTGCGTGCCTTAGACGGCGTGTTTTAAATCTTGGTAGCCTATCTAACAGCAATCTATGTTTTTAATTCATTAAAAATCTCTTCCAGGTTGTCAAAGACGAAGTTGCGAAGACACATAAAATTCCAGGTTGCAATAAGGTGTTCAGATCCTATTACACCAGTTCAAGAAAATAAACTGTAGATAATCAAAGTGCATAACTCAATACAGTAGAGAGAATATTTCGAAAATCCAAATTCATCGGTCTATAGCAGTGCTTCCCAGACAGCGTTCTGCGGAACCCAGCGTTAGTGGTTCCGCAAGAAATCGCAGAACGAATGAACGAAAGTGTTGAAGTTCCGGTACAAAATCCAAATATCCCTCGAAATGTTGCAGATACATGCAAAAGGGCCACGCGACTCTCCTTCAACACACCGAGGTGAGAAGGATTTCAAGAGGGAAAGTTTTAACAAGGGTACTTGGGCTGCGAGAGAAAATACTGCCTTTCTTCAAAAACAGTAACAGAGCCAGTTTTGCTGAATTTCGTAACGATGCAAAATGGTTGCTGAAGCTGGCCTACTTAGCAGATATTTATCAGCACTTAGACACGCTGTACATCAGCATCAGGGACCTAAAATAACTCCCGCTAAAGTATGACTTTCTTACAAATAAATTACCGTGAAAGTAATTTAGCAGTATTTGAACTGTGCTCCCTGCTTGCAAGTGTCTCTGGCCTGTAAATTTTCCATACGTTCAGGTTCCACCTGACATAAAATATTATTATAAGGGTTCGTCCGTGGAAAAAGGTTGCAAAACGCTGGTCTGTGGCATGAGAACTAGGGCAGTGTGTCGCTTGTCGGGATGCACAGCCCGAATAAAACTGACGCTCAATAAAACACCGTCACCTTTGTGAGTCGACGAGCAGCCATTTCAAAGCGACAAGAGTTCCAGTATTAGTTTTGTTAAAACATTACACTACCGAACTGGGTTTCCTAATATTTTTGTAAATGAATGTGAGCTGTCAGACTGACAGAAATTCACACAGAAACCATTCAGACCATGTTCTGAAGGTACAAAATTCTAAAAATATTTCAAAAGCGTAGCCTCGCTGTCGGTTTGTGATAACAGTAGGTCTATGTGCTTTCATATAATGTATTGTATATCAAATATTACTAACATCGTATAAACATTATAAAAATATGTATGACGTTAACATAAATTTATCTATTTACCATAAATTCATCTAGTTACATATAACCAGTCAAAGCACTATGCCTATTACGTTTCGGGACTTCATAGTTAATTCTTCAAATACATGTCTTTAAGCACGATTATGCGTATTCAAAGAGTGTCACAAGATTTTGGAGATCAATTAGTGTATCTTATTATCAGATACAGATTCTGAAGGAATAACTGAAACTGAAACAAATATGTTTGTTGGGTTCCTTTATACTGTACAAATATAAAAAGCACTTAATTGTTCAGGTGTTTTAAACTTCGCGCAACCTACAGAAAATTGCAGAACTGAAGCCAAGTAAAGCAGAGGAATAACACCGGCATATATATCACAAAACCGAAAATTAAAATCAGAGATGTCGCGCTGCTGTGTGAGGACTGTATTTTCCAAAAAGCAAGTCTCTAAAGCCAAATTTATTTTTCACTTAGACTTAATAAGCCAACTGCGTAACAAAACAAACTTATTTTATACGATCTCTGAAAGCAAAAGTTTGAATTGCGAAAAATATTCAGAACTATAGAGTGGCTACTGTCTTTTGAGATGTGTCGCTGTCTAGCCTGCTACAGATGTACTGACATTAAAATCCCCTCCTTCATCCTTCCAGGAAATACTAAAGACGTATGTAGTAACTTCATCCCAAAAGTCAGTAAATTCTACCACAATACAGTGCTTCACATCCCAGACGACAGTAATATTGAGTTATATAAGCATCTCAAATTTCAGAAAGTATAAGGGTTACAACCCTTTCGAAGAAACTCGATGCCTGCACCTTCAGCTGCTTCTACTCAGAAGGTGCAGTCAATTTCAGGTCTGCGCTCTTCTGTGATAATACGCGAGGTCGAGTGGTAACCCTTTACCGACGTTTCGGGACAACTTATCAGTTCCATTTACAAGGGTCCCTTCTGGGGCTCTAGGCCCTTGATGACGGGGGCCGATATGTTGTCCCGAAACGTCGGTAAAGGTTACCGTTCGAGGTGTGTAATATCCCAGAAAAGAGCACATCCCACTAACATCGCGGCGGAAAACTTATATCACGCGTAGTGAGTTAGTTATTTCAAAACTTTGATAACCTCATACAAAACTACAAGACGTCATAAAGCAGATCACAATAGGAAAATACCGCCACAAAGTTCTCAAATCTTATACAAAGTGCCGCTGGAATATCAAGTACTCACGTTGGGAGTTGTTGGGCCGGCGCACAGTGGGGCAGACCCTCCAGAGGCCGATCTTGAATGTGATGCTTGTGGAGGCGTCGCTGTTTGGCAGGCGTATGGGCTCACGGGTGAACAGCCACACGTTGCTGACGAAGGCCGTCAGCAACGTGACCAACGACAATACGCCCCACAGGATGCCGAGCCACGAGAGTGTGGTGCTGCTGCGCGCGTAGCACATCACAGTAATAACACTTTGCCGTTACAGTTTCTGTCCACACCTGTAGTTCCACTACCGAACTAACGTTACAGTTCGCACTTTAATTCCACTTCTCACAAACAACTTTCTTCTCAACTACCCACTTAAGACTCTTCAAAATAAGACGATATTAACGTACACTTTAGTGAATTACAGCTGTGTACACAGTTTCTTGAGAACATCAGAGTGTAATACGTGAACCGCCAACTTTAACATTTACAACTTTGCACTTTACTACAATGTGTATTTATGTCTTTGGCACAGTTCTCACAACAAACACCAATTATATCCCTACACAACATTAACAGCTTGAATTTTATAATGGACAACGGCTGTGTCCCCTGTGAGGGAAGAACAGGATTTATAAATAAAATTGACACTAATTTCAGCCTTAGGCGCCTAACTGTTGGTGATTCTTATGTAATTTTGCGTCCGCACTTTAAAGAACAGTTAAAATTTCGTGTATATTGCAAAACAAAGTTTATTTCAAAAAAGCACATTCCTAACTTTAGACTTCCTACGTCTACAATCACAGTAACACAATATCTTTCCGCAGTGCCACCTGAAGAATTTAAATCTTTAGATTTTCTGCTTACATATGGCTGTAAATTACAACAGCAAATTTTAATTTATACACTTCCTTTACCCGATTGTTCTGTTAGTCCGATGTCTGCCAGAATTTCAGACCGAGCATCGAGTTAAAACTGAGCCAGAAACGTAGCGTGTATTCTAAACAGGAAATCCACACTGCGGGACATACCATCAAGTCCCCAGTTTTTTACAATACTTCAGTCAAAAGTTACGGTGTCAGAGTAGAAGCTGTAGCTCGTTTTCTTAGCTCGCGATAAAGGAGGAGATTTTACGCAAGAAGTACAGTAGAAAAGAATTAAACAAGAGATTTGGGTTGAAATTTCCATATGCGCAAATACAATATGTTTGCACAGGACTATATAAATATGTCGTATTTACTCTAAACACACATAAGGATCAGTTTTGTTCAACACCATCTCTCGTGCATGGTACACGCACTATGTACTGATGGTTATATTTGCATTACGAAGGTAGTATGAGCCAGGTTTCTAATGATTCCTTTAATCTACATTCTACAGTTCAAGTTTCACTTTGCTACACGGACATGTGCACGGTTTGAGCAAAATATACCGGCATTTTAACACACTTCGGCCCTCGATCCTCAATATTTTTTGTTTTTATGACTATACCTAAACTAAATACGTTACTGTATTTTCTTGTGGTTTAAAATTTATGCGTAATATATCGTTGTAATTTAGTCAGATGTTTGTAACTCGAGTATTTTCACATTTAGTACATAATATATTTACAACACTATATCAAGAAGTCGCCGCTTCCTATACGCGATAAAAAATATACTCCTTTATGCCCACAAACATTATTTCATTAACAATTAATTAATTTTCCAGTCTTACACTACTTTGTACTTCCACGCTGTTCATTACAAGTAAATTCGGCTTTTTGTATTGGACCTATGCCAGCCCTCCACGTAAGTTTATTCACACGCAATACTCGGTTTAAACACTAAACTGATTTGTGCCCGTCAGTTTATAAGTAACTCGTACAGCTCTGCGTGCAACCTGCCTTAGTGCCACAGCCGAGGACAGTTTTGTATCTACTGGGCTACATGTTCCGGATCTGATAATACTAACCACTTTGTCACGTCATATCTCTATTACCACTTGCATTCGAAACTTAACACAAGGCTCTATGCAAGTTACACAAACTTGTGACAACAATGAATCAAGTTTAATCTACGCACGCCGCACAATACACTCTGGAAATCCTCCCTCTTTCTCCCCCCTTCTGCTTTTCTCTCTTTTCCTTTGTGTTTTATTTACAAAACAATAAGGCTTTGTGCGAGAACTTGTGCAGATTACATAAACAACAAAGCAGTTCTCTGGGATCTAATACCCTGTGCTCGGTATAGTGTAACATTAAAACTCTGAACATCATCTGTAATAAGTTTTGTTTCTAAATTATGTGTTAGTACCAGGAATTCACACTAATACCCCAGTTCGTGAAATATATTTCTTTCCCAAAAATATTGCACAGGAATGCAGTTGCACAGTAAAAACGATAGAAGGTTGGTTTGTGTTTAAATGAAAGTATCGAGGACGAATCGTGAGTACCGAAATATATAGGGGTTTTGTTTCACGCCGGTCTCCAAGGATCACTTCGTGTTCAATAAATATTCACAACAGCGGCGTTACATCATTTGCTCCTAGCTTCCTGGCACATCGCTTTCTATCTTCCTGTGTTTTCATTTCGCGTTTTTATCGCCTCAGTCTCAGTACCAATTCCCCATTCTTCATTCTCACATCGATCTGGCTCTCTTCCTCTTCTTGTGACATTCCTTCTTCAGTCACAAAGTAACTGCGAATATAAGAATAAGAAGACTTTGTTTAGGGCAGTAACATGAGGTCCTATATATATACAGCAAGTATACCGGCAAAGAAACAAAAAATATCGAATCGAAGGTATAAACGTAGAAGAAAATATAAACATGAAAGGGATTATAGAATTCATGGAACCGTACAGCAAAATAGAAACACTTGGGGGCAGCTGTAGAAATAAGACTGTAAATATAGAGCCTCTAAGCATAGAAAAATGAAAAATAAAAAGAGAAGTAACTATAAACAGGAATAAGAATACAAATGTTTAATTCAGGAAACACTACAATAAAAAAGAAGAAAGAATATCAAAATATACAATGTTTGGGAGGTAACACAACGAAAATGTATACAAATAACATATTACAAATTAGTTTAACACCACAGATAATTTTGAAAATTCGGAGTTAGGAACAACGCACTGCTTATTAATTTGTCTGAAGGAGGATTACAAATTCGAGTACTTGTTTGGTTTATGAGGATCTGCAGTCTGGGTCCATCAATATTCACATTTGACGAACGTCCTTATTTCTTAATTACTTTCAAATACTTTATCAGCATTAATTCTTCCTTTATCTTGACTTTGTTGCGTCAGCAATACATATTATCAGCAGCGAATATACATATCAGATAGTCTTAGAGAACGAAAAAGCACAACTTAATATCCTCAAGTAGAAGACAATATCAAATCATCAATTCATAGCCCTAAAAATGAAAAAATTTTTCTGGACCCCAGGACGTACCTTTACTGTGAAAATGCTCTGATTATGACAAAATATTGTACCTATCTTAGCGGCCCATAACTGAAAAGTCAGTGTTGACTCGGAAAACGTGTGACTCAATCCACTGTCATATTCCTGCACTGGATTTTCTGCAACTGTTCACACAAATCAATACGAAGCAAAAGTGACAAATACTGAATCGCAAGATACTGTCAGCACAATGTTAGTAACGCGTCATCCTCTCATACTCTATATGTAGCAAGCAATTCGTCTCAGCAACAAACATTAATATGGACTGTAATTACAAAGCTAAAAGGTTTCCTAGACGTATGTAATGGCAACTAGCGACTAACGAAAGCCATCAAAGACAATTTTGACATGAACTGTCACACTCTCTTGCTTGATGTAGAACTAAGTACTTTCATGATGGAGCTACAGGTTTACAAACTACGGCAGACTGATGTGGCAGCATTTTGGTTCCAGTAACAATAAAACCTAGAACTTTAATA
This sequence comes from Coptotermes formosanus, assembly GCA_013340265.1. Classification (NCBI taxonomy): domain Eukaryota; kingdom Metazoa; phylum Arthropoda; class Insecta; order Blattodea; family Rhinotermitidae; genus Coptotermes; species Coptotermes formosanus. The sequence continues at coordinate 702,889 of BLKM01010978.1, read as the reverse complement.
AGAGTGAGATAGATGCAGATATAATCTGACACTACTCTGATCAAACCGAAGTAACTCAGTACATATCACGACTTGAACTGCACCTCGCCAACGTGTTAAATAGCAAGGGAAGGTTTAATGACAGACAGACAATAATGCAGTTGAATGGCAGTACGGCACACAGCAGAATAAATTCATGATTTTTCTCAATTATTCCAGAACAGTTTCGGTAGCCAACAACGGACTGACACACAGAGATCCTCAAGATAAACCTTGCGTACTGATAATTATGAACTTACAAGAGGAGGAAATGTAATACATGTTCAAAGCCTCAGCGCACTAACAGATCGCGCACAGAAAGACACACGGTCACAAATTGCTGTGCATCGATTGAACAATATTTGTTTCAAGTTAAATTATTTGTAAACCTGTAGGTTATTTTGGTTAATGGAAACCAATATTTTGAGAAGAAGGCAGGTTAAGTAAACAACAATTACAAATTTCATAGCCTATGTTATAAAAATATCAACATACACTAACAAATTTACACCCTGGGGAGAAACCATGACAAAAATACGTACACAACTCTGGTAAACGGAAATGGAAAGCACAAGAATGAATTACACAGGCTGTCGGAAAAGCCACGCAAATAAATGTTCAATTTCAGCTACATATGTGTATACCTTTATGAACAACGTTTGGTTCATGATCGAAACACGCATTCAGTTCCCCGCAGTTGCAATCTAATATGCATCTACGACCAAAACTGTCAGGATTAAAGTAAGGCAAAGCAGAATAAATGTCGCATAAGTACAGCCCACACACATCGATGGGTCAGTTTTCAAGCAAACCTAAGCTCCTCGTTTCTGTAAGACCAGACTCGTGGCTTTCAAAGGAAAATTCTGCCAAATACGCTTATGGACAGAGATATGGCAGAATGAGTGAAAAATGCCATATTTTAACCAGTTAAATCGCAAATATAATCTAAACAGTGTTTCAAATTCAGTTATTTTCTCACACAGAACACAGTGTTTTTACGTATTGACACGTAAAGTTATACATATTCCGTGCAGTTGTCTTACACACACAGTTTTATTTACGACGACTAAACGGTGTTTAGTTTTTGCGCTCCTAATTTTTCGGCTATCTGCTGTAGTCACATCGGGAAACTTTGCTACATTTCGAGCATAGCTTTGTATGGTACTGAAATATGGACAATTCGGAAAGCAAATCAGAAATAATTGGAAAGGTTTGAAATGTGGCACTGGACAAGGATGGAGAAGATCAGGTGGACCGATTGTGTGAGAAATGAAGTATTACACGGAGTCAAGTAGAAAAGAAAAATCACAGAAACAACGAAAAGAAGGAAGGCTAACTGGATTGGTCACATCTTGCGTAGGAACTGCCCTCTAACGTACGTTATTGAAGGAAAGAGGGAAGGAAAGAAGTGACGGAAAGATAAGGACAAAGACGTAAGCAGCTACTGGACGACCTTAAGGAAAAGAGACAGAATAGTGGCAACTGAAAGAGAAGGCACTAGATCGCACTCTGTGTAGAACTCGTTTTGGACGAGGCTATGGACGTGCCGTAAGACAGACTACGGAATGATAATGACACACAGCGTATCATCTAACTCGTCAGTAAGTGGTAAATAATCTGAATAATTTTACCAATACTGGAAATCAATTAAGTGTTCTTTGGTACTAATGTATACAACTTTACTATTTACTGACAAGTTAGACGATACGCTGCTTATGTCCTTATAATCTTAAAACTCACTGTTGATGGCTACAGCAGACAGCAGAAACATGCAGGAGCGCGAAAACTAAACAATGTACAGTAGCTGGAAACAAAACAGGGTGTACGAGTATAGTGTTTCTCCATTACAAATACCAACATGTTATTTAATGTCGTACATTTTCCGTGCAGTTAACTATTATAGAAATTTATTAATAAAACGAAGTACTGCACAATTACATCTGTATACTCTCCGACATGTTTCGGCCACAACTATTCGGCCATCTTCAGGGAGAATGTACAAACATATTGTCCCTGAAGATGGCCAAACAGTTGCGGCCGAAATATGTCGGAGAGTATAAAAATGTAATTGTGCAGTAGTTGGTATTATTAATAAATTTGCACCAATATGTTAATTGTGTCCAGGGAAATGAGAGTCATTTTTTCTGACAGTCAAAGAAACAAATAGATGCCTTGTGTAGACAACACTAATTTCGATGGTATATACAACAATCATGGCGGGCTGTTGTGAATGCGGTAATGAACCTCCGGGTTCCACAAAATGCGGGGAATTTCTTCAATAGCTGAGAAACTGTTAGCTCCTCAAGAAGGCCTCTGCTCCATGGAGTTAGATAGTTAGTTAGTTAGTTAGTTAGTTAGTTGAGTTACATACAACAATCACTGCGTCCAAAGGGATACTTTGCGCTGTCTTTCATCTTAGAACAGTGGGGCATCGTCATGTAGAGAAACCACGTTCGAGGAGGTTTGAAATGGTACTTCTCCTATGTATGACAGACACGTTGCCTGCACACAAGACGGTTAGTGTAGGTTTAGCAATTATATCTAGCAAACACCACAGCTGAAGTTGCCTCCGTAACTTCCCTGCTACGTACATTTGCTCACATATGCGCTATCTCCTGCAACATTAATCTCTTTATATGTTTTTATTAAAAGTTCCTGAACGTGACAGAAGGCCACCCCTGCCGCATGCGATGATACACGTACTTACGAAATCCTTTATACTATTCCCTTTATCTAATGACCAAACTCACAGTACTGTTAGCTCTTTAAAGGCTAACATCTAGTTTATGTACCACAAGACTTAACATTAAAGAATTCTACGTTCTGCAAACATAGTGCATTTTTGAGAGTTGTAAGGTTCTTACAAAAATACAGCGATTATTTACCTGTACAGCATTAAGTGATTGCTTTTCATAACCATGTCGGAATGTGTTTAATGCGCGGTACGGACTGAATCTGTAACTAAAATTCAGAATAATCTTAAGCTTTAAAGCATTATTTCCCAAACTTTTCCCATGGAGGGCACCGCTGAAACAATACTTCATATCCCGCGGAACTCCAACCTGTGAAAACTTTTACACGCCAGAAACTGTTGACAGGTGGGAACGCAATTCATTTACAAATAAATTATTGTCAAGAAAATTAATTTGTAAAGAGTTCACGCATGTGTGTATGTGTGTGTGTATATATATATACACACACATACAAACACATACACACAGGCGTGTGTGTGTGTGCGTGCGTGCGTGCAAGCTTAAGTTTAAGCAAACTGAGGCATTTTCCTGTCTTCTGTGTATTATTTAGAGGGACAAGAATATTTCGCGGAGTTTCAAAGACTTTTAATTATTTCATTCCGCTATTTCTCACGGAACTCCTAAAATGTTCTTCAGAACCCCGGTTGGAAAACACTGCTCTAAAGGGTACAAGCTGCTATGAAAATTTCACAAATTCACAACCCTAAAAAAAATTAAGAACCTGTTTTAATGGACTCCGGAGAAACACGTTCAGTTCCAGAAAAGATTTATTTTAACACATGTGCTTTAAAGTATTTTCAATTACGTGTTAGTATGTCCCATCAGGTGTGAAGAACGTCGCATGGTAAGAGTAAGTAAAGAGCAGTCACTTCAGATTTCTTCGTTGGTATTTTGCCTTTAAAATTTCAAACGAGTCCGTAACAGCAACGTGCAATATTCTGACAGTGTTTGTCTTACTTCTGTTCTGGTTGTCACAGGAACGATTCTTCTACGATAAGTTTAAAAAAGTCACTCTACAAAATAAAAGTATGTGGAGAAAAATAAAAAGTACTGAAACACGACCTTGCGAAGTACATTCTTAGTTTCGTTTCCAGTAGCGATATACACAGTTTTTGTTCACTATAATTAATTCCTCATCCGCTTTTATCCTACTTGCTCGGAACAAAGGATATTTCGATAAATACGAGATTTCTCAGATCGTCGCAGATTCCATTTTTGAGATGAATTACTTAACAAACTTCACAGCGTATGTTAATAATTAGGTTAATTTCCTTAATGATTTTCCAAAAAAACTCATTTCCGTACATTAATTCAGTGAAATAATTATCAGACATTGCCTGTACTCAATAAAATTTGTTACATCATACCCCAGATTATATCGTACCCTTCCTATTATGACTGAATCAATAGTAACAAATTAAGCAGTAAAGAGAACTTACGAGAACAGTGATAACTATGTACTACTCGTATATCGTTACCGTGTAGTACAATTTAACCTTTTAAAGCCTAGCGGTAACTTTACATACGAAAAGGTTTAACATTAAAAAATTCTACGTGGTGTCCTGTGTTTTGTACGGATCTCAGAACAAACAGCAACTTTTGCCTTATAACACATTAAGAGATTGGTTTTTATAACCGAAGTGGAGAGTGTTTACAGCGCGGTACGCACTGAGTCCTTATATGAAACAGATACGCTTCGTCTTTAAGGGTTAATAAAACAATATAACCAAAAAACTATACTTTATAAAATCTCACAAATTGCAGTCTGCAGCGTATTATCTGCATAAAATACTACAACAAATTACACAGCACGTATTATATCATACAATACTGAGACATGTTTCGGCATTCAAGCCACTCTCAGGGAGATTCCTACACACACAATTTGTGGTTGGCTGGCAGAAAAACTTGAGTCTTTTCACGCCGACGATTAACACAACATTTGCCCCTCTCACCTCCTTTTTGTAGACCAAAGGAGCAAAATTATAACAAGAGATTTTATGACACTTCAGTATTCGATTTGTTATATTGTAGATAAAATTAAACTATAATACTAATAATAATTAGTATTTTATTTACATGCTGGCTCAACAATCTAATGGCCAGCCAGACAGACAGCACAATTAGAATGAAGCAACAAAAAAAAACAAACAAATTGTTGTTGTTTTTGTTGTTGCTTTGGTTACAATGAAAACTGGTAGCTTTAATATCAGGAGTAGACACCACTCCTTCCTATCAGCTAAACGAAATCACTGTTCCAACCACAAAGCCATGTGCTAACTAGAGTCACACATGACAGAGTAACCTCACACCCGTGAGTTGGCAACTTCTCTGGCAGCTGTGTATTGCGGGATAATCAACGTAGGGTGCTATAGGCGTTAACGTAGCAACATGCTGAGTTTATACCGCCTCCGGGTCTTCATTACCCCCACATGCCACTGCTGCACATATTGGCTAACACATAACGCGACAGGAGCGAATGTAATCATAAACGAAATATGAAACCCAGCTGTAATACAGCTTCCCGTGCAAAAATGTGAATATTCAAACCTACATAGACTGTTGTTTTGCGCGTTTATTGTGTTTGGTTTGACACCTAAAGGAAGAACGTGCTGCTGATCAGAACATGTGGAAGTAAGGAGGAAGTAACAAGACAACTGAGCAAAGGTAAACTTCATAATTTGTATTGTTCGCCTCAGATACTCTTAGTGTCATCAAATCAAGAAGTATTATATCAGTGCTTCACGCAGCACGCGTCATGAAACTCAAGAAATGCCTACCGCATTTCATAGATGAAACGTGATACATGTGACCATTCCGGTGACATATCCATATACGACAGTATAACATTAAAAAGCTCTTGAAGGATAAATATGTACGTACAGTGGATTCAAGCAACTCTGTTTCTAATAGTTCAACTAAGAAAAGAGTTTCGAGTTTACAGACGCATCATATTCATTGCTTCCACATCACTTATGCCCTGAATAATAAGTTTGGAAGTTGACAAAAGTTCTATTTATGTAATAAATAAATTGTAGTAGTGCATTCAACTATATCAGGGTAGAAACGAGAAGCATTATTGGACCTTCGAATTCTGTAAAGAGTGTGGTAAGTTTAATGACAACTCGACGACTACCAGATCCTCAGGACACTTGCCCTTGGATTTAGAAGTGAAGATATTAAACGTGAAACGGTGTGTGTGGTATAATGCTATACTTCAATTGCAACAGCAAAAAGGCAAATACTGGAAACTTGAGAGCATAGAGCATATGACAGAGACAGGGCTGAACTTCAAGAGACAATTTCTGTGTTCCACCAGAAGCTGAACTTCAAGGTGCAATATTTGAATTAAGGAGAGTTTAAAATCGAACTTTTAATCATCGTTCGTCTAATATGTAAGCCACTTTATATATGTGTATGACCCATTAAACAACCGTGAGATTCGCTGATGCTTTGAGAATAAACACACTAGTACAGCAACTATATTAATATTGATATATATATTATAGAATAAACTGATTTCAAATAACTAGCTAAATTCTGAATAAGATAAAAACTTTGAAAAAGTATACACAATTTTGTGTGCTATAATGATACCCTTCTCAGGTGATCAAATCCAGAAGAATAAGATGGGCAAGACATGTGACACGTTAGGCGGAGAGGAGAGGTTCATACACGGTTTTCATTAGGAAATATGAGGGGAAAAAACCCGACTGGAAGACCTAGGCGTAGATGGGTGGACAATATTAAAATGTATCATAAACAAATAAAATGGGAGGATGTGGACTGGATTGATCTGGCTCAGGACAGAGACGCGGTAATTAACACTCCAGTTCCATAAAATGCACGGAATTGTTTTGACTAATTGAGGCCTTATTGTCTTCTCAGGCAGGACTCTGCTCTGGATAGTTAGTTAGTTAGTTAGTTAATGATACGCTTTTAAGGCGGGATATTGTCAGGAGAGAGACGGATCTTGCTTTACAACAAGGAAATTTATGATGTATTTCTGTCTGCTTGATACAGAAACTCCGTTTTGCATATAAGGAACAATCTTGTTTGTGACCCCACAATTAATTTTAAACTGCTAAATAAAGACCACTGATCATGAAATTAGTTACTTCTTAATTTATTTAACAATAATTTTCAGCTGCGTATCTATGTAACGTCGAATTCAAGGACCATTACGCAGAATGAAACGGAAATAACGTGGAAGGAAGCAGCTGCGTCCTACAGTAATATATGCTGTCATATCAGTATTTATTTTAAATGACTCATAAAACCAAACTCAAGGCGTCAAGCAGGATAACCAAAGTTTATATCGAAGCAAATACATGCTAAGGACCATCACCACACTATTGAACAGGTTTTTCATTATCACAAACACCTGTCTATTTCGGCTTGATAGCTGGTAAGCCAAAATCGGGCTCAGCAACATACCACATGAAGGGAAAAAATCGTGTAAACCTAATAGATTTATGTTAAATAATACCAGCGATCTCAGTTTTTCATTTTTTGTGAAGTACCGCTTCTTAAATTGGACAAAAATAAAGCTAAAATTATAACTGAGGTGATGCTATCGTAATTTCGTTTCCAAACGCAGGGCTGAATCCAGATCCTCACGAACAGAGATTACAGCAGTTACTTTAAACTCTCAAAGCCTTAGCATGGGTGTTAACGCTCTCCTGTTCTCTCTGTACCCTTAAATTACTTTTCCACAAGTTCCACGTCATATCCGGCGGCTTGTGTCCCATTTTTTCATATTAATCTCAGAAGCTCCCCACCGTAACACGCTAGTCACGTATTCGCGTGTATTTAAAGTCACATCAAAAAGTCGTTGAGTTAGTGGCGTTATTGTTGACAAAAATAAACAGTACCCGCAGCTTCAGGCAATAACAAGTGTGTGTGTGTGTGTGCGCGCGCGCGCGCGTGGAATAAATTAAAGCAAGTACACAGCCGCCCCTCCCCACAAAAACAACAACCGGCACCCAAAATAACGTGTGAGACAATTTATCTTGCCCACTTAACACTACCGTGGCAAACGACAGCTTACGTTATTAATTCCAGTTACAGTACGACGGATAGACATAGGAATTGAATGTTATAGACTGCACAGAGCCTAGTATTAAATTGGGCAATTAGTCTCTTTGTTTTTGCATTTAAAAAGCGAGCTTTGTAGTATCAGAACAGAATGCTATGTAGTTTGCAACACGGACAGAAATATGCTAACACAGTGTACTACTGTCAATAATCTTTTGCGGGGTGAAATTGATGGTGAAACTCAGTTGTGGTCCATTAAGGTTAGTTATGTGTAATACTTTCAGTTAAATCTCGCCACTAGCCTACTGTTGTAATTATTTCAGATTTTGCATATAATAGAAGGCCTGCAGATAGTGAAAAAAATGGTGGGTTATGTTAAAGGTCACACAGACTTAATTCACTGCACAAATGCTTTAACAGTCGACACTGTTGCGGAACGAAGTGTGGCTGCCTGCAAGAAGAAACAGTCCAACTGTTCTTAATAATTTTACGTTCTGTTCAAGGCGTTGTCTTACGAAGTCACTGAATGCATTTTCCCGTTCTAACTAGTCCCACCATCATGCCACTTGCTTAAGTACCAAACACATTCTTAATTCGCATTATTAGTTTCTATATAATAAAAATGATCATTATTATCACCACCTTCATGCAGGGTATTTACAATTACATACCTGAAACAAATCACGCTTCTAATACATATAATGTTGCAGCTACTCTGTAGTTACAATTTATGCTACATGTAATGTTATTCCCCATATTGAATTTTTGTACTTCTACATTAGTGCTTTCCGCAGTATGTGTGCAGTACCCAATATGGCTGTTTTCTGTAGTTCCTTGATTTCGTGCTTCCCCGGTATGCTGCTCAAGTATGTTATGAATAATTTTGACATGGTTTCAGTGGCCCTTCATTTCTTTCATGGCGCAACAGCCCGTAGTGGGCCACGGCCTCCTCAGTGTCGAGGCTTCACGATCACACTCAGACACAACACACTCGATAAGACTCCTCTGGACGGGTGATCAGCCCGACGCAGAGGTCTCTACCTGACAACACATAACACTCACAAGACACAGACATCCATGTCTCCGGCGGCATTCGAACCCGCAATCCCAGTACGCAATCGGCTGCAGACCCACGCCTTACACAGCAAGGCCACTGAAATCGGCAGTTACCCCTATTACTACTGGTGACTTTTTCGTTTTTACATTCCACATGCAATGTACTTCTGTTGCAAGGTCTGTATATTTTAGAGTCTTCTCGGCTTCCTTCTTGATCACATTTCTGTCTCCTGAGATTGCAACATCTATTAAGGTACATGTTCCTTTTTTATTGTCACGGATTATGATGTCCAGTTTATTGTTATGGATGGAATTATTATTATTATTATTATTAATTTCAGTCCAGCCTTCTCTTGCGGCCACCCTCCGTTTTACCGCGGGATAAGCGCCAATGAGAGAGAGAGACGGAAAAGGCAATAAACGGCCTAAAACAAACGTTCGTAACACAATTATAGATCAAAGTAATCCAAATTATATTATAAATTCAGTTCCTGCTTCACAGAAAAACGTTGCTTCTCTGTCACCAAGACAAATTCGTTAATACTCTTCAGGAAAATATTCCGTCTTTATTCCAAGAATTCTAAGGAACATAAATACACTCTGTGGGTGAAATTCAACAGTACTTTAACGACACAATACACTGTATGCATACTTACCCCTGCGCTTTAGAGCGTTAAAACAGAAACTCTTTTTTTTAATATGATGCGACATGACACATTGTGGTCTGGTGCAGAAGACGGCACTGCCGAGTTCTGTCACGAGACACAAAGACCATGAGTACAAGCGTTTCAAACGCGATTTCATTTTGGACAATTCCCCGAGGCGACTTCTTTTTCAGCTTTCCACTCAAAGCACACCTGCCATCTTTTACCTGTGCTATCCAATTAGGCCTTTGAATTTGGGCGTGTTAAAGGGGAACTGCTATTCCAACTGAATAGATAATTATTTTACGATTTACACATATATTAAATTGTGTTTGATAATTTTTAATATTTTTGATTTAAATAAACGGCATTATGAATGGGATAATTAATGTACTGGAAAAATAACACCTGACAGTACTAGCCTAATAATGGGGCGAGAAAAACATTACGCGCGTTCGCAAAATTGCAAAAAGCGACTGTTAGCTTCGTCATGTCTGTAAGTCCGTCCGTCCGTCCGTGCGGACAGAAGAACCCGGCTCCCACCGCACGGAATTTCATAAAATTTGATGTTTGGGAATTTTTCCAAAATCTGTCTAGAAAATTCAAGTTTAATTAAAATCTGACAAGAGTAACGGGCACTTTACATGAAGACCTATGTATACTTTTGATAATAAATCGCTGAATTCCTCTTGGAATGAGAAATTTTTCACGCACAAGACGAATATAAAATCGAAACACGCATTTTATATTCAACACTTTTTTTCCGAAAATCCTGCCGTTTATGACATAATACGGAATCATATGTCACACGGATAATAACGGTCGATCACAACTCTTTAGTATATGGGATAGCTTAATGCATGTTTCGCCTTAACAAGAAGCCATCATCAGGCAAATAAGACAAAAAAATTACTATGTAAGTTGCATAATACTATTTCATATCACTCATTTATTTGCGTAATTTCAGGCTTCCGCCGCTATATAAATGAGATCTGTACTCGTCTGGGATTCTACGCAGCGTAGAATAGTCATTCTGTACCGACGTTTCGGGACAATGTATCGGTACCATTTTCAACAGTCAAGCAGTCCAAGGAAAGTGACCGCTTGACCCTTAAAGTTGGGACCGATACGTTATCCCGAAACGTCGGTACGGAATTACCATTCCACGTTGCGTAACATCCCATAGGAGTGCACATCCATGTATATGGTTGGAATCCCGGTGTCACAACTATGTTACAAAATACGATACGCCAAAATTATTAGTCAAAAAGTTATGTTAAATCCAACAAATGTGATGAAAATAGAAGTTTAAAAATAGCACTAGAATAATTAGGGTTAATGAAACTTAAATTTTCTCCACGAAAGTTCGAAAAATACTCAAATATAAAATTTCACGACAATTCGTCCAGTGGGAGCAGAGTTGTTCCATGCGGACGGACGGACGGAGAGACAGACATGGTGAAGCTAACAGTCGCTTTTCGAAATTTTGCGTACGCCCCTAAAACATGAGAACCTATGTAACGAGTTATCTGTCATTACGATCTGTTTAGCCAAATGTGCGTCTCAAGAAGACCATAAGCAAACGAACATACTTTTGTGTCAATGCAGCATTTATACGTAACGCGAGGAAAGAGTGCAAATTAGCTGGAATATAATTTCTTTCAAAAACTGGTACACATAACTTGCATTGTTGCCGGTAGATAAATTGACCACAAAATCATTGTTGCGCTACACTCAATATTTGAATATAGTCGACAGCGCAAGGTAACTAAACAACAGCAGCAGCAGCACACAGAATGCATGGTTGTGTTCCCACTGCAAAATGGTTAAGCAAATGCGCCAATATGCTACGTTCTACGTACAAGTTATCATCGCTTCAACTTCCTGAATTATAACTTTGTATTCACTTATTTTCTTCGCCCTTACTCTATTCTTATATTACTAAATATTGTGAAACATTTCAGGTGTGAATTCGACAAGATTAAAGATCACGTCCTTTTTGTTTCTAAACTTTCGCAACATTACACTTGTTCATAACATGACCCACTTTTATGTTTTACACACAAGTTACATAATTTCGGCACTGTTTGAAGTAGATCGTAGAACCCTAAATAGAACGACGTAATTCCATAAATGAGGATCATTGAGACTGTTAAAATGTCGTCACTGTGACACATCGATATTAACCCTTTAAAGAGGAAGCGTATCTGTTTTATATAAGGACTCAGTGCGTACCGCGCTGTAAACACGCTCCACTTTGGTTATAAAGACCGGTCTCTTAATGTGTTATAAGGCAAAAGTTGCTGTTTGTTCTGAGATCCGTACAAAACACACAAACGCAATGTGGGAACCACGTAGAATTTTTTACTATTGCTCATTATCACGTGAATTAAATGGAGACAAATTGGTCAGTAAACATTTCTGATGCAATTCGAAGAAAATGCACTGAAAATTTAAAGTTAAAACACGAGAGATATTTATAACCGCTGACACCACAAATACCATGCTTAGTTACGGAATGAACGAAACATTACGTATTGTGGTCAATGTTGCGGGTCTGGCAAAGACATAACTGTCCTTTCTGTTACATGTAACATATCCTGTGTAATCGACGGGTGAAGAATCCCGTTTTGATGGACGAATGGACACATGAACGAAAGGACCCTCAACCACAAATGTATTTTCAGATAATGTTTTTGTTGTCCAAAACGTGGTACAATTTTCGGCTTATTTAAAAAGCTATCATTAGACACATATACATAAATATAAGGGAAAACAAGCACTTATATACAATACATTACTAATTAAAAAGGTGACTTAGATGCCGTCTTATTCATATTTGTATTGGTTTGTTTCTGTATATTGACCCAGATCTTTCAAAAGTGTACACACATCTGCAAAACAGAGATCGGCCATTTTTAACTGACCTGATAACTTCTCAAGAAGGACTCTGCTCCGTGGAGTTAGTTAGATAGTCATTTTTTAGTTACTGATGTGTATAACAGCTTATTTTCTCTCAGATTCTTAGGCCTATTGCTGATGATGACTATAAATAAGCCGAAAAATGTAGCTGCTTTTGGACAACAGGTTGTCTGAAAGTACAGTTGTGACTGAAGGTTCATTTGCTCAATTCTCTTGTCCTGTGTAAGAGGACACTTGCTTCTCGTCAACGCGTCTACGAAGGGTCGATATTTTAGTACGTTTTAGAATTAATTTTGAATAAAAACAATACAAAAGTTTTAATCTGATACAGAGGAAAAGACCAATAAACAATAACATAGCTGGGCTTAATTTGAGCTCGACGGCATGTCTAAAATATCAGGCGTACAACTACCATGGTTTCTGATTACAAAAGAAAATACATTAGCCTTGAATTTAATTGAAGTTCAAAGAACAATATTAAAACATAATAAAGCATTCAATATTTGATTCTTAGGTTATATAAAGAAGGTGATTCAACTTCAGACACTCTCTTCTTCTCTTTCCTTCACGGTTACTTAACTTATTGCCTGCAACGACCCAAAAATCTAATTTCTCGCGTCTCTTTGATCTTCCCCTTGTACTTTGCCCTGTAGCTTTATGAGTCCTACCATCGTCGACGGCGCACCTTAACTTGTACCAGTGTGTGTTTTCATTTCGTACTATGCGTAGTAATCTCTTCGACAATTTTATCGACTTTGTGCTTATCACAACCTCTCTAACGGCCAGCCTCTGCCAAATGAACTGATATTGCTGATATTCAGTTGTGTCTGCCGACTCTTGACCAAATCTGAAACCCGTGTTTGACGGCCAATATAAACTAATAGTTTGAATGAGATTCAATGAGATCTGTAAATTTAGAACTTTATTTTTTATGCATAACTTGCTTTATTATCTAAAACCCTTCCGCCATATGAAATTGTTAAACTTCGTAATCACAGGCGACTTCTCACGTGTATATACAGCAGCACAAATTAAAGAATGCTGAATCCCTTTATCATTTATTGACAAAAATTTGCCATTACTTTTCTTCAATAGAAATAAGTATTTCTTTGCAAATATTGTCACTTTTACAAATACATTACTTACATGTTTTAATAAAATAGTAGGTAAATATGTTACCCAAATCAGCCACAGTAAAGCATCCTGCTATTTTATTACCGTTACTACATCAAACAATGTGTCGTATAATCGCCTTCAGTTTTCTAAAATCAGTACTGAAATATTTTTATCTGTGACCATTATCTACAATTCAATTGTTAAAATGCAAATTCGTCTCTATTCTTAATTAAGCACACTACCCTGAATAGGTTCGGAAAGGAGTTACAGATCCACGCATTCATAAGTTCGCCACGAGATGGAGGTAAGTGGTTAATACCACGCCGTGGCAATGAGCTCCAGGTGACCAATGAATAGACAGTTCCGTAGGCCGCACAACAGGTCTGAAACACCCTTGTATACTGGGCCGTTAATGAAAGTGATGCAGTATCAGTAACATGCGAAGACTAATTGTATGAATATTAAGTACCTGCATATATACGTATATACACATGGAATTTTAGGGCGGCTGTCATTTTGTATATGATAGTACTGTCCCTAAATTCCTTAATGACACTGAGCGAAGCCACAAAAATCTGAGTCACTGTAGCAGCCGGTGATCTTACCACAAATGTGGTTTATTGACCGAATACAAATCTAAAGGTTACAGATACATTAACCTGCTTGGGGCACCAAGTTGTTTGTTAACTTTAGTGTACTGTTTACAACTGATAGGTGAATACCATGCACAATCAAGAAAATAACCACACTTCTAATGTAATGTTGTCTGCAATAGGAACAACTCACTGCTGCCCTACAAGGAGAGAATGCATCCGGATTTCAAGTTGTATGTTTGCAGAATCAAGACAAACAAACCGACAGACCCCATTGTACACGTGCAATAGTCGATACATAGAATCATCAGACCGGAGCATCACTCGTCACACTAATGTAGCAGCAATGCTTCATGATCAAACGAACACAACACTGCGAGTTGCCTTCATGTCATTAGCACAGCAGGGTAAGCCTCGCTAACACGTGCGACGAGGCGATCACATGTCACTTTTTGCATTTGGTAACTTTCCAATTTTCTGACTGCAGGTGCTAACCGAATCTCAGCCAGCTTCACGAATTAAAATAATAAAAAAGTAAAACAAAATCTTATTCTGACCTAGGATCCACAAATATGTGGTTTAAATCGGGTATTTGAAAGCTGAAATTGTCGGATTCTACTTCACTTCAAGGCCTGATAGTTGACACACTAAATGTATACAAAGTTTATAATGTGAATTTATGATAAGGTAGCAGTAACATGTAGCATGAGTGCCAACGATTATACGGGTGTACAAAATACCAACGGCAGAACTGAAGTGGACAGACCATTTGACAGCGCTAGGCAGATTTGGGAAGATACCATTAAAACGAAATTAGAGGAATATAGATTTAGATTCAGGACTAGATCGAAATAGTTACAAGTCAAGGACTTCTAGTGAACCCTTTTGAATACGGTAATGAATGTTCGGGTTCCGTTCAAGGCAGAAAATATGTTGAATGCTGAGCGAAAATAATGTTCTAAACTTGGTCTTTGATATATAGAACTATTCAATTATCAAATTAAGAGACTCGTTAAGAATGACATGTAGTTCGTCAAAAAAGTCCTCTAAATTACAATTGACAATAATTTGTGTTTTTGGCAAAATACCGTATCGGACCTTCCAACACTAATCCCAGAAAGAGAAGACAAGTAAAGAAACACCGCGGGTCCTACTTCAGGTGCATGCGTCTACGACTATGCAGATAGATATCAACATTATAAACCGTATGATTACTCTGGAACCCAAATATGTCGGTTTACACACACACACAGACATATATATCGGGCTTATTGAACATGAAATGATATTTCATTTTCTGGGAGTGTATTTACATAATTCAATTACAGAGAGTTCAAGGGCAGAGAGCACATTAAAATAAATATTAATATGTAGTACACCGTAAACATTTAACACGCAACACATTGATAACATACGATAAACCAACACACGAAAAAGAGTGCTTTGGCCTCTCTTATGTCATGGAACAGCGGATATTCATCCGCAAAATTGCTACACAAGTAACTGGCAATTGCATGAAACTTCAGCCTATTGAGAATTTCACTGTTGGTTGTAACCGGTCACGTGGCTGCAACACTTCTGCGTCATCCGTCTATTTAATGGAGGCTAATATTGAACTAAGTGGATTATCCTAACCGTACTTTGAAACAATGCTAGTATTAGTATCCTGAAAGTGTTACAGTGTGGTACGAGAGGTTACTGTGAGATGGCTGTCAAGATTTTGGGCCTCTTGAACGTGAGGCCGTATAGAGTTGTAGACAGCAACTAAACCTAACTGGGTATCAACACCCTATCCCTTAAACGGCAAGACATTCGAAGAAAGTTAGTGAACACAAAATGTGTGTTTTGATTTTCTCTACAGCTTTTGTTGGAACATTTCTTACTGTAAGAAGATTTCAGCGAGATATTACGATAAATGTACACAGGTCTTCATGTAAAGTGGCAGTCATACTTTTGAAATTTTAATGCTTGACTTTTATCGACAGAGTTTCGAACAATCGTCAAATACCAATGTTCATTAAATTCCGTCGAGTGGGAGCTGACTTGTTCCATGTGGACGAACAGACATCAAGAATTTAATAGTCTCTTTTTGCAATGTTGCTTACGCGCCTAAAAAACAAGGCAGAAACAAAATGAGCTAAGGGTCAATGCTGACTCAGCACCCTGATGATGGTGATGATGATGATGATGACGACGACGACGAAGAAGAAGAAGAAGAAGAAGAAGAAGAAGAAGAAGAAGAAGACGTAGAATCAAAAAAGGAAAATTGTCTTTTCAGGAGAAAAATTTTTCTGCTGAAGGTATCTGAATGCTTTTGCAACGGAGGAACACCAGATTAAATATTACTGAAAGTACCGGAAGTGAAGAAATCGGTAAGTTAGTGGGTGCACGAAACCAAGGATACGCATATTACATATAATAATAAATTGGATGTGGATACTGAAAGCAAGCTCGACTAAAATACACGTTTATACCTTAGACAATAGCAACGAGTTGCAGGATTAACATCAGAATTAACGATTTCCACTTGTTCTTCGCTTAAATTATCGTAATTCATGGAAAGCAAAGAAAATGCATCAGCAGACTTTTCAGTTAAGTCATAACGACTTATCATCGTCTATTTTAAATCCCTCTTAATCTCTTGAGGCTAGGTGAAAATTATTAATCAGCCAGCAAAATCTCTTTTTCTAAACTGTAAGTTTCCTTTCTCTTTAGCAAAGAGATCACTTAGATGGAGTTTTATGCGTTTTAAAAGTGAATATAAAATCTTATTCTGCCAGTTACAGCCCTCAAGGAGTCTGGAAAGATCGTTAAAATTCCAAACCCTACTTCTTCATTCACAGTGATGTGTTTTACACGTCTCCAGGGCTAGCCTCGAAAATTGCGACAGGAATTTCAACAGAAGTTTCCTTTTAAAAAAGAAAACCTAGGCTGAGTTTACTTTATGTATTTAATTCCATAGCGAATCTTACGACCGAATGTTTAATAGACTATTAAAAACAAGACACGTGAAGCCACAAACATGTATTCTTCCACCAGTACACTATTCTGAGCTTTGTAGTACTCTCCACTCTTAACAAACTGCAAAACGTCGCGAATATGCATGTAGTTGCTTGATTTATGACGTTGTGTAGAAAGAACTGTCACATTGCGATTTGGGCGGGTGGACAACACTGCACTGGCAAGAATATCCGGACCAAAGATGGCGGTAGGTTAGAGAAACTGCACAATGAGGAGCTACACAATTCTTAATTCTCGCCATATATTATTACACTGACCAAGCAAAAACGAATGAGATGCTCGGGCCATGCAACACGACTGGGAAGGAAGAGAAACATACAAAAAGTTACGGTAGAAGAATTTTAAGTAAAGATATTATGCAAAAGATGCGGTCTCAAATGGGACGATAACATTTAAATGGATCTTGAAGAAACGTAATCGGAGCGTTTGAGCCCAATGTATTTGGAGTGGAATAGAAATGAATGCTGGGCTCCTGTAAATCCTACAATAAACCATTTTTTTTTTCATAGATTTCGCGGAATTTGATTACGACAGATTATTAGACGCTGTTCCATAAGTTAGCTAATTTGTTAGTTTAATAGTCAGCGTGTTGTCACTCGCATTATGCCACTATGATTTCAGCTGCATTAACTGTGTATGTTACTGCAGCCTAATTCTTCAAGGCATATGATTTGAGGAAAGAAACATTGGGATTATGAACAACACGAAAGGCATAATCAAAGTATGAGGTTCCAGAGTGCGTCGTGCATATACAGGTAGTTAAAAGAATTGTTTAAATTTACACCAAAAGTGTTTTTGGCAGCATTAAAAATGACAGATATGAACAGTATGCAACTTTCCTCGTTATTATAATTTATTAACAGCCAGTTAGCCTGCTTATCTATCAAAATCGCGGAGCAATGAACCACGCACAATGTTTAATCCTTATACGTAGGACACGCTAACCTAATTTTGTTTCCACTTGACATTCATAAGGTTTCATCACCGAATGATTGAGAAACTTAAAAAATAACCAAAAAAAAAGAAAGGATCTATAAATTACGTATTTAATTTTGAAATGCTGTTGTTCGTATATAGTATACATTTTTATACAACAGTTTTTATACATATACATAAAAGACGCTTTATGGCACTATCCGTCAGAACACCATTTACCTTCATTTTGTTACCTAAACTGAGTAACACATATATTACGTTTTTATATTTAATATATTAGATTTCCCTCCGTCAGTTTTGTTTCTAATCATATATATACATACATTACCTTCGATTTATTTTTAATAAGCAACGGCCCTCAAATCTTCCTAGAGCATTTCTGTCAACCCTGAGGGTGGCCCTTACGCCAGAACATGTCTGATTGTAAATAAACAACATACGAAAAGAGCAATTTGTCGGTTTTACTATATATCATTTTATTACATTTTCTTCATCGCGTTCTTTCTCGTGTACTTTGTCGGACCTCTCAATACTTACATCTTGCCTTTTCCCGTCTGAGAAGAATACCAGCTCGAGCTATTAAACTACCCAAACATCTTTTATTCAAAAACACTAATCACCAACACATGCACAAAGAGAGTTTTATCATCAATCGTAACACACTCCTACATGTTTCGACCCTGCTGGGTCATCTTCAGGGAGAACTTTTTGTTATCGTTACACTAAGGTTGCACTTTATAGTTGAATGAGATGTGCCGTTGACTGTGTACTCCGTTGTTTTTGGAGGCGTGAACTCTCTGTAGTACGCAAGCCAGGACCGCGGAGAGTTCATGCCTCCAGTACACAGTCAACGGCACATCTCATTCAACTACGAAGTGCAACCTTAGTGTAACGATAACAAAAAGTTCTCCCTGAAGATGACCCAGCAGGGTCGAAACATGTAGGAGTGTGTTACGATTGATGATAAAACTCTCTTTGTGCATTTGTCGGTGATTAGTGTTCTTATATAATATAGTACACGGACATGGAATACATTAAATCTTTTATTCAATCTCACATTGCACACTGCATAACCACTCAAAAAACGAATGCATAAGATATACATAAAGAATTTAAAAATCTAACAGTTCGTGACGCAATTGTTTATAAAGATTTTGGGATGTTATTAAAGTCACATAGTTGAAAATAATTATTGCAGTACTGAAGCAAAATATAAAATTATATACTAAACCGGTTAGTGGTTGGGCAGTCAACAATTGCCACACACACAGAGACGTCTCTCTTTCTTTTGATAAAATAACCGACACTGTCAGGTAGAAGTTTATCCACAGACTGCTGCTGGCAGTAAGTTAATGAAGAGGGGATTTTTTCGCTTATCAAGTGTGACGTATGACAGACAGGAAACGTTACGATGTTAGAAGTGGCGCTGGTGGTATGGAAAGCTAACCATGTTACTATGACACTTTTAATTTTAATGTTCGGCAAACTCAGGTTGTTCGGTGAAAACATGAAGGATACAGTTACAACGTTAAAACTACGCCGCGGTTTAAATATAACAGTGCTTCAATTCATTGCCACAGCCGAATGTAAGAAGAAAAAGAATAAAAATAATCTTTATTTTAAAGTTCCAGTAGGCTCTCATTTAACTGATGCTCTTTTAGTAAAATAAATAAAGCATCAAACTCAAATATTATCCTAGACGTGTACAGAGTAACACCATTAAGTGGTCACCCTCAGGAGAAACACTTTTACACACACAAGATGTGTATTTATACAGGGCCAACCTCTCGCGACACAGAGCCAGATTCGACCCTAGGCCATTACAAGTGGGATTTGTGGTGGACAAATTGGCAGTGGGACAGGATTTTTCGCGAGTAGTTCGGCTATTTCCTACCCAGTGTCTTTCCCCCCGTGCACCCACACAGTATACTCATGTGTTCTGAAGGACTTTCACACATAACAGCTACTATTTCTCTACACAACATCAGTCGAGTGGCCTTTCTAATGGCAGCACACTGTTCTCTGTGAGGTCCGAACTAAATCCTTATATACAGGTGTATAACATACGTTCATTTAAGTCTTCAATAAGTTTATACAAGTACAGTAACTTTCGAAACGTTCTGCTAAACTCCGTGTCATTCTTATGTTACGGCGATTCACCACACAAGCCTGCCGAAGAATTCATTTCGCTTTCCCACAGATATGCTGAAAGAGTAGTTTTGTTACGAGTTCTGAAATATCCAATTTGCTGTCCATATATTACGTATAGCATCGCTGATGTTCTCCGGCATGGGATTTAAAGCATAGCAAAAGACTTCGTGTTCCTTTGTTTCCTCTCTGAAAGGACACAAAACCCATATACACGGTATACGCGGTAACAACTTCATAAACAGTGTTACCACAACCTGTCACTGATAAAGGTAATTTACAAACTATAAATACAATGAATACCGACATAGTTGAAAAAAAACGAGTCGCCTGCCTGGCAAAGAAATACTGAACCTTTTCTGGGTCCCGGAAGTTCAACACCTGGTTCACCATCGGACCCTGTCTTGGGCCCAACTGAATCCAACCCTTGCTTCTACGTTCTGATTTCGTAATAAAAATTTTAATATCATCGCACCCATGTTTAACTTTAAAGCAAATTACTGTATGCAGAATTACCGACTAAATTTGTATGCATTTCTCACATTCCCAAACCTGACAAACATCCCACTCATTTCACCTTCCTGAATTTTATAAACACTGATAATCATTAAGCACCTTAGTTTTGTAGTCTTAGGCCTTCTAGAGGCCGAAACATGTGTAGGCACACAGTTTTAGCAAATGACTTTTAACTTATGTTCTTATGGTTTAGAGGTATTTATCTGTGTAAAATAAAAGCTCTTTAAATGGTTAGTTAGCTCTCCACTTGCAAATTCCATACATCTCACTAACGAAGTAATAAAGTACGTTACAAGACGGGAAATTAAATCATACCTTTGTGGGAATTACAGCAGTTTAAAAAAGGTAAATTTTAAAACCTGTGGCATATTACAGCACTAAAAGAAAAAAGACCTGCGCAGAAAACACTGTCCGTTTTCGCAGGTATTAATAATCAGTGCCCAACTCTACAAACCATGATGGAAGCATCAAGTGGCGTCAGTCGTTATCCCAGTGTGTCGGGACATAAACAGACCCACAAAATACTGCGCAGCGTCCACACACACTTCTCTGTCTGAACCGAAACCGAGTGTACTTCTGCGTTTTATTTCCAGTACTAGAGGCTGACGTTACTATGCAACTTTTAAACCTTTACCGAAGGGAAAGATAATGTAACCACTAGGCTTTGAAAAGTTAAATCAGGGAACTCAAAAGCAGAACTGCCACATAAGATTTCGCCTTCTGTGCCATCAAGAACGCCTGTACTTCGGCATTTCTTGAACGACGATACCGAATTGTCATTAATACCAACAATAACGAAGGTTTCAAGACGACAGTAGGCATATATGTAACAAAGAAAGCTGTCCGATTTCTCTTCATCACACGGTTTTAGTTAATATGACAACTACTTGGTATTTTCAGCCTCCAAGCCGCCATCAAGTGTTTTATATACTGCCACAAGCGACGACACTTTAACCTTTTAAAGCCTAGCGGTAACTTTACGTACCACCAGATTTAACATTAAAAAATTCTACGTGGTGCCCACATTGCGTTTATGTGTTTTGTACGGATCTCAGAACAAACAGCAACTTTTGCCTTATAAAACATTAAGAGATTGGTTTTTATAACCGAAGTGGAGAGTGTTTACAGCGCGGTACGCACTGAGTCCTTATATAAAACAGATACGCTTCGTCTTTAAAGGGTTAAACAATAAAAATTCAAAGAAATAATTTTAGAATCTCCTTGGTTGTTGTTTTTGTGGTCCCACGACCTGAGGATTTTCCTTGCGTTGCGTTTACACAAAGTAATTTTTCGAAGTATGTACAATTAAAAGCCGTCCTCATTATTGCAATATAAAATTATTATTTATGGTATAAAAGGCTATATGTTTCCACCACCCAGGTGGTCAGCATCAGGCCTGGGTACAAGATATAATATGTCTCACCACAACCACCATAGCGTACAGAAGCAATCACACAACATCCATAGCAAAAGTCCACAATAACCTATATATAACCCGGGAGCATCGCCAGCCCGGGACTTCGAGAACCGACATAGCTACAGGAATCTCCACTCCCGATAAGCTCAAAACATGAAAAACATCAATCATCTGCAGATGCCCTTGAACTGATGCTAGAAATACAAAGGCTGGAAACATATGCACCCGGAGAATCCCCATATTTACTCACACAGTTCCTACCGTCAGGAGCGACCATCAACTAACATACATTGATATCTCACACACGACTCACTGCACCAAGATCTACATACCTCCCAGGAACTGAAAACATCACCACCAAACTACAGCCCGAAAGTCAAGGAACACTCACAAGAATTTTCTTCAAACCACTCTTTAAAAATCCATTTTTATCACATACATTATATAACTTCATGAATCTTAAATACTCTTTTTAATCTTACAGTACGACGCTGTATTTTACAAATTGAATATGTTCTAATTTTATACTCAGACACCAACCATACTGTATTTACAATGGTTCCACAACTTGTAATACCATAGTGAGATCTCACTGGCAATGATCTTCTATTATATCTTGTACCCAGGCCTTATGATGATCACCTAGGTGGTCGAAACATGTAGCCTTGTATACCATAAATAATAATTTTATATTGAAGTTTTGAGGACGGCTTTTAATTGTACCTATTTTGCTAATCTCACATCGTTATGCAGTCTGTAAAAATTATTTTTTCGACACTGATTCTTAGAAGCACTGTAATGTAAGAAATATTGAAAATGAAGAAGTGTATTTCAAAGCCACGGAAACTGGGTAATATTCAATAAAACCAATTTAATCAACAGCGTATACCATTTTTGCTAGCCACAATTTGACAGCTTAAGTTCAATTTTCCCCTAATTTGTAGACAACAACATATGTCACTATATTTACAAGTTTACAACAGGCAACTACTGATTTTTTAGCAGTATTAGCAAAGCACGTAATTAAAGCCCATTTCCAAGGAAGAATTCCCCGAATGTTTGCTACCGAACACAAGTTACGTCTGCCTTCTACACTCCGTTCTACAGAGACATTGACTGTGCTGGGAATGTTATCAGTCCTGATATCCACTGAATTTATCTTACGAACATAAATTCAAGTTGGGAAAACCCAAGTAAACAGTAAGTTTCAGTGTAAATAGACCGAAAGTTGAGTTCAGAAGATATTCCAGGCTATGAAGCCAGTTTGAAGGCGGTATATCCAGCACATGATGTCTGAAGTTTTGACAACACAAAAATGTGTCCAGAGCTGATTTGCAACCAAATTACGCGTTTACCAGACACTATTTCCAACATACGACGAGTGGGTAAGCTTTACCGCTTCACGCATTAGTACGTTTGAATAATTGCCTTCCATTGCTTGTTATTGATTTAAGGACGTCGTGAAAATTGAAACTTCGAAAATTTAACAATATATTGCGGATAAAATGTAAGTTACCACGTCATAATTTTCTCTTTCCGCGCACGGCATTCTAACACGATAACATAATAACGCTGAAAGCAGTGCCTGTCAGTTAAATGTCTTTCAAGCAGGAGACTCTAGTTCATTACCCGTTGGAGTTATTTTATTAAGCCAGTTTATACAGGCTATGTTCGAATTGTAACAAGAAACACCGAATTAAACAAATGCTTAAATAAAATTATTTTCCGTAATCAAAACTGTATATGTGTTTATTCTGTCCTCTTGCAGTAAGCCAGTCTTTTAGTTACTGACACGCACGCCATGTAACAGTAACTGAAAAAAACACTGTCGTTAGGCAGCAGTCAAAACATAACTATGCTTCTGTCGGTAATGCAGCTTCCAACCTACCAAATAAGGAATAATTTTTGGGACCGCCTATTCTATCAATTTTTTTTTTCAAGGGCGTTTGAAATTTTCAGTATGCTTATTAACAGAAACTGTGACTTCACATTATTTTTAAGGGCTATGTTGGATATTAGAGAAGCAACAGAAGGGTCACCTATAGAAACCATAAACAGGAATGACAGATGTCAAAATATGGGCTGAAACTACAGATGCATACACATTAGTAAGAAATACTTCCCTGGCGCTGTATAAAAGTCAGTTACTGTCCTGAAGCGCTTATTAGTGACATGCGTGGAACGATACGGAACCACCTCTGGCAAAATGTCTTAATGCTGGTAGTACTTCTCTGATGAAAATATATCAGAACAACAGTTTGATCTACGTATGTACATATGTATGTGTATGTAAGCATGTACATATAGTTTATATACGAATGGTGTACATGTGTATGTGTACGTCTGAACACAGTTCATTTCTCGATATGAAAAATTTTCAGACGATTCATTCATAGTGACATTTCCAATAAATAAGTCCCACTAATTTCTTAACTGATAAGTCCTTGTCCAGGCGCTTATGGCTGCGTAATTTCAGTACATTTATGACCTCCAGTTTCTACACACGCTAACTTCATGTTCAGTCCATCTCTCTACCCCACCTTCCATATCGTTTATCTAATTCAAAAATGTGTGTACAGATGTCTCCTAACAAGGAGCAAGGAAACATGAAGATGTCTCGGCGTACACATTTTGTGAATTTAACACGTAGTGTACGGAATGAACGCATCATCCACCTGCCAGGCAGCTTGCCCACAAGTTACATCTCCGAATGATCTACATGAATTAAAAGTATAGTCAGTGTACGGATACAAAACTGAAAGTCTGACTGGTACAGTACAAGTATCTCGTAACGTAATGCAACAACATAACCTGAAGTAACCTGATCTGACAGCGTAATCCAATTTCACCTAACTAACCGAATCACAATTAACACGTATGAAAAAGGCAATGCAAATTAACCACACTTAGAACGGTAATGATATACGGGGATAATGAGAATGAGACAGATAAATGTGCAGAAGCGGAATGGAAAATGTCAGTGTAAAGACGAGGCCGCCTTTATGGATGCCTGCGCTATAAACCCAATGTTTATTTAAGCACACATATTTTTTTTAATATTTAGAGATGCAGGAAGCGTGTCGAAATCAATTTTACGCTGGTGAATAAGTTGGCGCTAAAAACGGCATCACCTGGAAGATGATGACGCCGACACAACAGCCATACAAGAACATGAGTTGGGAACATGAAACCCGACATCAAATAGGAAGTTTCCTGGAAATAACCTCATGTTTAGTAAATTCCGCGTGTTCCTGCCGCAACGCAGAAACCAATTTTTCTCCTTGTTCCGACCAGCTACCCAATTTCTGTTTGATGTTTCAGATCTTGTCAATCACTGAAACCGCCACTTGCTGTGATGCGGATATCTTAACTACAACGAACGTAAGACAAACACTAGATCCTGGCCTTGTGCTATTGGCTGTATACCGAACTGACAACAGTGAAATGCGACAACGGGTAGGTAGCGTATTGCGGTGCTGGAGCGTCACGGAAGGAGGAAACATCAACGTCGTGTTTAAATGATTTGTTCAGGCTAGTGGCTGAACAAATAATGTCACGACAAACCAGACGGTGGCGCGATACAAGCACCTCACTCTTCGTTTAGTAGCGTATATTATGACAAACACAATTAGCTCATCTCTCTCCCTTTCAGGCGTGTCTAATGCTCCTTCTAAACCAGACTGCGGCAGCAGTATTTGGGAAGAGATGGCTTGACCCAACAACGTAAGCTAAACTAACCTCATCAGACAATATAACATAACCTAACATAAGGAACAACAATGCAACGAAGCCTTAAACACCCGATATTTACGTCATGTAGAGCAGCAATAACATGACTGGGATACTAGGAGTAGACTGACCCAGCCACGCGAGGCGCGACGGACATGACAGTGACGATGTAAACACAAAGATGTTTTTGCGAAATTGCAACTTCAGCTTTGAAGTTTATTAACCTTATACGTTACTGAAAAGGTTCGAACAGGATCTGTTTCACACTCAAACTCGACCTCGACACCTAAATTGCTGTCGAAGACAGTGACGACTTACATTAGAGGACAATGACGCAGACATGCCGGCCGATGCGCATGGGTCGTCATATCACTGAGGTACGTATGACGTAATATCGTGGCGCGTTCGCGTAACCACTGTTGCTATGTAAGCGTGACAACGCGACCCTCTGTACTGTTGACGTATACACGTTGCTGTAAACAAAGTAATAAACAGTGAAGGCGTTGGCCATGGAGACGCAACTATGTGTTCTATTTATTGTGGCGCTACACTTGCCGCTGCTAATGATGGCAAACACATTTAGGTCCTCATTCAAAGTGTCCAACATTTTTGTCCGATTTTAACCAAATTTGGATTTTGTCGATAGATTTTCATAAAAGTCCCCAGTATAAAGTTTCACGGAATATACGTCTACCGGGGGCCGCGTTGACACATGCAGACAGACGGAAGGACATGACGAAGTTCATGGGCACTTTTTGCGACTGCGCGAAACGGTTTCAGCCCATACCAATATGCAGTTCATGTAACTGTCCCAAAGTAACTCCATCTGGCAACATAATGTAACCGAATCTCTTGCAACGTTACGCAACAAAACTTAATCCGGTTTAAAGGACAAATAAGGAAAAAACGTAGTACTGAAATACACGGGCATGCGCGTAAACAGAAGCTATAAATGTAAGGCCGAAGACACCTTTGCCAACACTGCCTCTTATAAGATAACATAAGTGGTAAACTCAAGGGATATGTTAATGATGGGGCATGTACCGCTCAAGACAATGCAAGAAATACAACGAAAATTCTGTTGCAAAATTTAAGGGGAATAGACCCCACTGGGTGGTCTTAAACTGGAACTTCTGTACACAGTGTGTTGTGCTGAACACTATGGATAAAAATTTCTAGCATTGTAGGTCTTAATCTACTGAATAATACGTTCCGAACTGTGTATGTGATATAGTGTCATATGGGAAGATGCCTGTGAATTATGAATTGAGAAGGAGTTGGTCTAGTCTATTTGCAGGTACTGTTCAAAGACATCTGTACAGGAAATGACATTCAGAAGTCGATTTTTAGGGGCAGGAAACTAAACTGACCATTACTGAATTCGGAAGACTAGCACCACTACAAGGAAACTTTCGGCATTATGATGTATGACCTCCAAAGTGTTAAAACATAGTAGTGTTAAGGCACTTTCCTTTACTCACATGTCAGTGATATTCTGTATGTCACCATTTTTACAACTAACGGTTTTCGACAACATATTAATGTCGTATTAAAAAGCAAAATACTTTGCTTCTAAACCAGAGAATATCTTACTAGATATATAAGAATAAAATTACTGTCCCTGTATCTAATATAGTGGTATGAAAATATACCTTCAAGTAGAGGTGAAGCTTCAAGTCTTACTATCGGGAACATGAGACGTCTGGTCACCGTTAGCCTCCAGCCATTTGGCCCTCAATAGCCACTAAATCAAGAAGCAGCACAACAGACGGTAAACTGCCTAGTATTTTATTAAATCTAGTAAGTCCAGCTTACGCGCAATCTTTCCATTCACAAAAACCGAAAACCATTCATTCATAATCAATACTTTTTACTGAATAATTAATTTAAATCACATTTCCTTAAATCCACTCACAATTACAAATAATACAGATCAGTTCTTAACAGAGTTTGCCATTTTAAGAGTCAGCAGTTAATCATATTACAGTTTGCTACCTGAAATCGCATTACAAGCATCTAATATGAAACGAATAAACTAACCTGCAAACAGAAACCCATGATGTGCTTCTCCGGCGTACATCAAACGACAAATTCACTTACAGAAATTGATAAGTAACAATCTGATAATTATGTTTTAATTAAGCAGCCGCCGTATTCACTCCTCTTAAATTAGATTACAGAAACGAACTAATTGAGACTTCGTTGCGGGGCCTCGTGTTCTCGTGCACTCGGCAAGGGTTTCACTTTGCACAGTACATCGGACCGATACGTTGGCCGTCTCGGCTGCCAATGAAGGCATCCCGCTCACAGCATCCACCGCGACGCATCAAATGCAGAGCCATCTGCCGATCGAAAGAGGAAGCGCTCTGAACAGACATCTAATGACCGGTGTATTAATCTCAGGGGCAGGTATTAGGAAACTGAATGTAAATTAAGAGTACATCAGATACACCTGTTACCAGAATAACGTCCTTAAAGTTATACATAAACGCGCACCTGTGTTTCATTAAGAACTATGCTATGCGAAAAGAAAATGTGGTGGGGGTAGCGGCTTCTAATGTTATGACGACTAGGAATGATGAATTGGAAAAATTTTGGAAGTAAACGTCCCAGCTTAATTTTCAGACTATGTCAGAATCTGTATGAGTAATTGAAGAAACCATCTCAAGACGTCTGGAAAGCCATTCTTTATCCAAAATTAGAAAAAGGACGCCTGAATTACGACTAAGGACACGGCCGCCATTCACCATTTGTGTCTTCTGAAGGGTGCATGGCGGCCATGATAACGTCACTATAATAGTAGTAGCAGTAGTAGTAGTAGTAGTAGCAGAAATAATAATAATAATAATAATAATAATTCAATTCGGAAAATGCCTGAGAGACATACCTGAAAAGCAAGACATCAAAAAACTAAAAAACAGTCATATTTCGCACTGCGCACACACTTCGGAAAGTACAAATTTAGAAGTAAAAAAGGTTTATCGCGGAAAGTAGCATTACGTGCACTATGAATTTTAACGGCAGAGTAGCTGCAACATTATATATCCTAGCAACATGCCTTGTTTCGTGTACATAATTTTAAATAACCCGCATAAAGGTGATTAATACTAATACTAACACTACTACTACTACTACTACTACTACTACTACTACTACTACTAATAATAATAATAATAATGAGTTACTACTATAGATATGATTATTACTAATGTCAAGAGCATGTGATGTGAATACCCTACGTTAAGCTGATCCCCCATCATGGGCGCCAATCAAATGTATAAACTATTACCCTTTCAGAATTAATTCTCAATCCAAACAGGTCAGGAGGACTAATGCATAAAAGCTGAGAGCGAAGAAAAAGAAGACGATTGGAGTAAATGAAGAAAATCATGGCAAAATTCAGCCACGACATGCTGTCACAGTGCCCAGATTTAAGACCGTTACCTCCGGAATATGAATTAGGAGCGCCATATATTTTTGCACGGAAACATGTAATCCTTCACTCTTTGTTAACTCCCACACACGTATAACCTTTATGCAAGTCTGTAATGAATAAGCCGGGCGCTTAGCGACAGCGATATTCGACAGAAGAACGATATGGAGAGAGAATGAAAGAACGCGACAGACCCACATCATACGTTATACGTAAAGTGCATGCTAGCAGCAACACCTTACATTAGCACTCTGCTCTGAGAAAACCCGCAAAGCGTTAAATAAATGATCATGAAAAAAGAGAGCCTGCCAAGTGTAATATGTTGTCTAAGTCATAATGCTGTAGATAGCCTACGGTGTAACCTAGCGGAACATGTCTTCAAGTTTGATTTTTACGTAACGCTGCTAGACGTCCAGCGAAGTATATTAAAAAAGCTGCATGATTTATGAAGTCGGTATGAACACCCAGTGCTGTAGTTGCCAGATGCGACCCGACCACAGTCACGAGGCGAAAATGACGGTAGTATATGGGTGAAGGGTGGGGCGCGAGAAACTTCCCTTAATCGGCGGGATCAGCTGCCAAGGAGTCGAGACTTTATTTCTTCAGGGTACACTCAGCTCTTGTTAGAACTGTAAACATGAAATCAGACAGACTTCAAACCGTTCACCTAAGATTTTACACCTTGAATTATCAATTAATGACTTTATTGATGATAATAATCATAATACGTAAGAACAACTTCATTATGTAAGGGGTTACTGATGATATAGATAAGAAACTTCTTGATCCGGAATAGTCATCCCAACAGACACATTCGTATACGGTGTAAAATGTAAAAAACGCAATATCAGAGCTGTCTTTAGTGTTCGCAACAATCAGC
This sequence comes from Coptotermes formosanus, assembly GCA_013340265.1. Taxonomy (NCBI): domain Eukaryota; kingdom Metazoa; phylum Arthropoda; class Insecta; order Blattodea; family Rhinotermitidae; genus Coptotermes; species Coptotermes formosanus. Next base: position 672,670 of record BLKM01010978.1, on the reverse strand, counting down.
GTGTCTGCCAGATATTATACAGCGATTTGTAAATACATATATAAATTATGCAGTATCTAAACGATGTATGTTAAAAATTAAGATGTCGAGCAAATTAATCGTAGAGATGTAGACTCGGATAACAATTTCGGATGCTGGTTTTGGAAAGTATGGTTTACCAGCTGGTGTATGCAGATGTCTTGGTACAAGACACAAATTTTTGTTTCTCATTTGTTATGTATGAAAACGCAACATCAGAGGAAATTGTTCCGGAAAGGTAATTTTCGATGCTTATATTTTTTTCATGAAGTACGATGGGCTACGTGTTGTCCGAAGGAATTATTCCGGGATGGGAAATGTCGTATCCTTTTCATGCAGTACTTTACAGTCTGAAAGGTAAGGATGGATGCGACACATCTGCATGGGTGAGGGGTAAATAATGCAAGGTCTCGTTGCTCCCACACATTACCCTAGAAACACTATATCGAACAAATCAGAGAACCTGTATCCGAAATGTTGTGTTTACTTTTTTGTTATTTTAAGCACTGGCCGATGGACAAATTAAAAAACTGGGGGTCGGAGAAAGTCAGATCCACATAAATATAACCTCCTATTTAAAGTTTCAAAACTAAAATTAATCCACCTTGTGTATAAATATTTATTTCCTACCTCGCAGTGAACACAGTGTATTCCCATTAAAAAGACTAACCGGTTAATACTGTTTAGGTAAAAATGGGTTTTTATTGTGAGAATCATAAGGAATATTTTAATACATGAGGACAAACTGGAGTGAGATTTTTGCTAAACCTGGCAGTACATACTGTAACTACTAGGGTTTAGAATGTTGTGCTTATTTATTGATTTATTCATGGTTTATTTAACAATGCTGTCATTAGATGTGATTATGTAGTGTTTATTTGTGGGACCTATAATCAGTAATGGATCACAATTCACGCAAAATAAAGCCGTTATTCACTAATTTTAGGTACTGTGCCAACAGCTGGCAAGAAGGACTGAGGAAGTTAACTAAAACCTTTTCATGTTAGTCGGTCTTTGGACAGGTATTTGAAACCAAGACCTCCCGAGAACGAAGCAGGAGAGGTAATGACGTACATTATAATATCGACTAAAGCAACCTTTTTGGGAGAAATGGAATGGCACATTTTAAAATATTAAAAAGATTAGAATTTTTTACGCTGCATTTTATCTAATTAAATGCATTTAAAGTCACACATAACTATTTCATTTAGATTTATACCTAATCCATTAACCAGTCTGCAGAATATGGGCTAATCTGGTCTGTAAGTCAGTCAACATTTATGTAACCCCTTGGTCCGTCGTACAGGGATTGATTGACATCTATGAGATATTTTGGGTGTTGACGGACAGGCACGATGATAATGATTGATGATTTTTAGTTTTTTAAAGGAAACTAAAACTGAATGCGCGCCATTGTTTTAAAGTCACTTACGGTTCATAGATCAAAGCGATTTCCGTCGCAGTGTTGTCATCGCCGTATCATTTTGTGTAGTAATTAACTCTGGTACGCGTCCATCGTTCAAAGATTTCTAAGAACGAAAGTCACTGGAAATTAAAAACCATATTTCTTATGCCACACATTTTAATAAATACTTAATTCGTGTAAATTACATAGGCCTATATTATATTAATATTATACAAAATGTATCCAAAATGCTTGAACAATCTACAAGCGTCACTTTCCCACACAAAATCAAGGAAAAAGTTTGTTTCAATATACTTCTGCAAACAGTTTTCGATGTACAGCCCCACGTTCGCCCGACATCAAACCCTCACATTTTTATCTGTGGGGGCACTTAAAAACACTAGTATATTCAACTCCAATTGAAAATAAAGGGACACTTCACGAATGCATATTTTTTTGCCTGTCAAACCATTTGCAAGCGCCCAGGGAACCTTGAAATGGTGCGACAGTCCATCATCAAACATGTCCATTGGTTCATGTGGAGGATATTTTGAGCATTTGTTGTGAAACGTGACTTGATAAACAATAATACCTCACCAGTTTTGAATTTAAAAACGTGGATTGTAAATGTATTACGTAAGTTTTAAGTAAAATATTACATAGTTCAGGTATTTACTTTTTAATGTAATCTTTCAATGAAACTCAAAGACCGCTCATTTTCTGACATGTTTATATGGAGGGTTTCCTTTGTTTTGATGTGAATAACTGGCTCTTGAAGTTTTTCCAAGCATTTTACGCATACCTGCACACCCGTCATTAAACTCTTCATAGGCAGTGTAAACAAAAACAGGATACTTAGTCAAATAAACCACCAAATACATCAATAAGTGCGTATATTCGGCAAAACCATTACCGACTTGTTTGAGTCGCCAAGGACTCATCTTCAGGGAAACACCCTTATCACCATATTCTGTGCGGTTAAACAGAGTAAAATATCTTTCATATAACACAGTTAAATTAACAATGTATATCATAATTAAAACAAACTTTAGCGACACACACACAATTTACATTTTATTACCAATAATATATATTATTGATAAAAAGTCATTAATTGTAAATGTATTGCATAAAACACATTTTAACATACGTAATCACACAGCATACTCTTATACTAATCAACTTTCAGCCCCCAGCATGTGACCACTTTGTGGCTGAAACGTGTCGGGAATGTGGGTATTAACAGTTTTACTCACCAGCCGCTTATACGTATGCTGTGTTTGGCGGTTTGTTTCCTTTACTGCTCTTACGGACAGAAAATTTAAGACAATAACAGAGTACTGTAACTGACATAGTAAAGTTAGGGCACTATCGTAAATAAACGCTGAATTTAGGTTCAAAAAGACAGGCAGTGTACGTGTAAACGTAACATGGAGGCGCGTTCGCGAAACCATTGTTGCCATGGAAGAGCAAGAAGTGTTACACATTCCGAGTGTGTGCCCACAGCCGTAAGTATCCAGCATGCAAAGCGCACGGGCCATATTACACTGTCGCCTGTGGCCTGGCTGGCTGTACCATATTTTTCACATTATCTCACAAATTGCAAGATTTTCAGAAAAAAATGTTACTGAATATAAAATACGTGTTTCGAATTTCTCTAAAGTTATTGTCTGAATTATTCCCCATTCTAAGAATTCAGTGAGATATTATCATAAACGTATATATGTCTTCATTTAAAGTACCGTTATTATTTTCAGATTTTAATGAAAGTGACGAAGGTGACAGTCGCTTTTCGCAACTTTGCGGAAGCGCCTAACAAGAAAATGTGTCATCGCATGTAAGTCTTACGAATTATTTACTGCCACGGGCGTCGCAAGCTTGTAGTTGCCAAATTTACCACTTTATTAATTAAATCGCTTATTTTTGCCTAGCGACGAAACAGTTGTTAAAATAAATCGCTTCATGCATTATTCCTTACAGTTTCCCAGCAACAGCAAATAGAAGGAATGACAGAGAGCTAGCAGGAGAGAATTCTATTTTATTTGTGCTCATAGTCCTTGAGAGTGCGTTATAAACGGTGGTCACTAATGTGGCCTACCAACGACGGCGCAGCGAAACACTGAACCACCTATTATGCAGTGCGTGGATCTGCCGCAACAGTAAATCTCTTGCATTACAAAGGACGCAATGTTTCGTTCCTTCCTACTGAACCAAGGACCTCTTGCTCTGTGTCTCGTGCAGCATTGTGTATCTCGACAGATTGAAGAGGCGAGTTGTTAGCATGGAGAATTCAATTCAGTCACTAATGTGTTTTAGTACAATTGTATTACACGTCTTCATTCACACTGTCTGGAATAGCATACGCATCGGAACACTGTTGCCCTCAGTAAGTATACTACTGCAGATATTTGGGTATTGCAGTGCCCCACCATTTATGAAATTTGAATGATATGAAGTCAAGTCTACAGCCTAGCTGAAGTGTGAATAAAGAAGGAACTGCCCAGGACTTCCTAACATTCCCACGTAAGTTACTGCTATCACGTTGGCAGACTCAGTGCAGAAATAACCACTACTTTGTGTAAAGCTCAAATCAAATTTACTAACCCTTTAAAGACGAAGCGTATCTGTTTTATATAAGGACTCAGTGCGTACCGCGCTGTAAACACTCTCCACTTCGGTTATAAAAACCAGTCTCTTAATGTTTTATAAGGCAAAAGTTTCTGTTTGTTCTGAGATCCGTACAAAACACATAAACGCAATGTGGGCACCACGTAGAATTTTTTAATGTTAAACCTGGTGGTACGTAAAGTTACCGCTAGAGTTTAACCCTTTAAAGACGAAGCGTATCTGTTTTATATAAGGACTCAGTGCGTACCGCGCTGTAAACACTCTCCACTTCGGTTATAAAAACCAGTCTCTTAATGTTTTATAAGGCAAAAGTTGCTGTTTGTTCTGAGATCCGTACAAAACACATAAACGCAATGTGGGCACCACGTAGAATTTTTTAATGTTAAACCTGGTCGTATGTAAAGTTAGCGCTAGGCTTTAAAAGGTTAAATTTCTACACGTAAGCGCAGAGGTTAATCCTTAAAATATTAGTACATGATACAAAATAACTCATTAAGGTACACGCATTTTATGTAAATCATTTGGTCATGATGAATATTTAATGAACTACGGTCAATACGAAGGGATTAATATATTCATAATTAGCTTCGACAACGGGAACACATACAAAACATAGGCGACTCCTGCTTGTTTGGAGTGTTAACTAATATTGCTATTTCAGAACAACCAAGCCAACGACACAATGCATAGAGACTCCGTCAAACCTACCTTGCTTATAATGCAGTGTGCCTTGTCTTTCATGTGGTAAATATTTAATGTACATAGTCTATTTCAGATTACATAAAAGCTGCTCAACAAAATGTACGAGAATTTTTGTTTTGTCTCTTCTTTGGTCGTCAAGGATTAAATGAGCAGTGCCTGCAGAAGGGGTAGAGGATATCAGAAATACACAAAAATGTTTAGTCGAAAAACCTTGATGGGGAGAAGTGATCACGTGACGAAGATTCGTTGAGGCGAATAGATAACATTAAAAGGCGTGCTGGCAATAGTGATAGCATCAGATGAGTCCTATTTGATTAATAACCATGAACTCATAACGGTAGACTTTTAGGGTTACAAAAATATTACATCATGTGTGAACAATGAGAACATACCCAGTTACTTGCTCGCATTCTGCAGGTATTGGCTTGCAAGGTGTGGAAAGTTCGCACTCCTAGACTTCACTCCAAGGTAGTTACCAACTATAACTTGAACTGCAAGGTAAAGGTAAAGTCTAAAGTTGAACAGGCCACGAAGGCCCAGACGGGGAGTACAGGTACTGCTCCACTCTTTCCTTAAACTTGGTGCTAGGTCGGGGTGGGTGGTCAACGTCACACCCCCGCCGCTTTAACCCCGGGTAAAAGACCCCGTACTCATTGTACAGGAAGCGGGGTGGGCCCCAGGGCCGATCTGGACGGGTGGGAAAATATCGCCCACACTGGGATTTGATCCCCGGACTGTCCAGCCCGTAGCGAGTGGCTATACCGACTATTCTGTCCCGGTGAACTGTAAGGGCGTTGTCTAAATATAAAATATATTGCGTTCAGTTTTGAAATTGGATGATTTGCACGGAATTTTGTCATTCGAAAAGACAAATAAGCATAAAGAAATGTTCGCCGAATACGGTACGTAAATGACAAATTCACTAGAATGCAGAGAGGGCGTTACAAGTATAAATCTTGATTACTGAGTTACGTAAGATGCAAAGATAAAACGGAACAGTAAAGGCAAATTTCCCTGCGTCTAGTAAAGAATCACGCCATGAAGCTACATGGGGGGACAGATGGAGGTGAGAAGCTAGCTTCGCCCCTTAGGCCACTTTATGTTTGGGAAAAGAGATCCGATACCCATAGAATAAGAGGCTGGAACTGTCGGGATTCGTTCGGGATGATTCGCAGGAAGGTGTCGTGTTCCTACTAGAAAGGCTGCACGGAATAAAGAATAATAACACACGTTAATCGTACACAGTAGAACAGATCGGAAGAAAACATATTCTGTGCCTTAGATGTATCCATCTATGGTCCGGAAAAATACAAAAGTCAAGAAGAAAAAATAGAGTGCTCGCTAGGGAAATTAAGAGGCACTGTGTCCACATCGTACCGACAATAATTCTACGATAAAAGTTTGGTCCCTAGGGACGTAAAGGAGAAACGTTAAGCTACTTGCAATGAAATACAGAAACCGCGGGTTTGCCAACATGATTTGGGATTGTACACCGGACACTAACGTACGAACTTACACTCTAACGGACACTATAAGACCTAATCTTGCTAACCTCACTGTGTCTCTTACACCATTGTTCTATCTTGGAGAAACTATTTATACTAGCACTACTATTAATAATTCGATTCATTCAATAAAAGTTCTCGAAAAGCGTGATAAAACGGCAGTAGAAACAATAACCACAATTATAACGTACGGAATTCATTTAAAATAGACACGATATTACAGAGTAATTTACAGTTTTATGTAACGAACATTTCCTAACGTTATCTGACAACAAACATCACTCTAACGACCTGTGATTACATGTATCATTTAGATCTAGAGGAAGGCTAGAAAGCAAATGGAATGTGATTCACTTCTCTTCATAAAATTCTTAATAATAATAATAATAATAATAATGTTATTTAATAGGTCTGACGGGCAAAGAACGGAGTTTTGTTTATAGGCAAAGAATATTGAGGCTATATAGGAAGCAAATTGCTTATCCAGCTGAATTATTTTTAGCTTGTTACGAAAGAGGCAGTTTACAGGACAGCAGTACACACGAACTTAAATACAGGAACATTTACACCGTGCTATACTGAAGCAAACATGTAGGAAATATTTCTGAACTTTAGAAGAAAGCAAATCCTTTTCAGTGAAAACTTGGAATTACACAAAGGCTTACAGAGGACTACATTACAACGTCACACGAAATTTGGAATGGCATTCCAGATTATATAAGCCTACATACGAGTATACTTGAATATAGCAAATAAATAATGGTTACCATTAACGTAAATTACAATAAATTTTTAAAGTATATAATTCACAGAAATTCAACACGAATGAATACTACACAGGCATTAAATTCACAAAGCAGTACTTGAATTCTATCACATCACACATACCTGCCGCATTACCACTTCAGTGGACATCGGCTGTCAATGGTATAACGCCACGTGGTTTGCGAAGTATTTATAACTGCTTCAACAAATAATTTATTACCAAACATCCTCAACTTAATATGTGATGATAAATCAATACGCATCAGCCGCAGACGCAGGGATGTGTGATTGGCCTGTATAGGTCCTTCAGCCGAAGGTACCAAAACCCCTTATAAATACAAAGCAATTCATTACTCAAGTACCAAGATCACCTAAGAGCTTGTTGTCGGCTGCAGGCAATTCAACAGGAAATAAACGACATCAGATCACAGGAATATCCATACTGCTCCTCGTCTGTGTGCAATTCAGCAGCTGTACACCTAAGCAGCTGTCCAGAGTAAGTCTGTGTCTACTACAACTGAATACCGAGATCAAGCAGGGATACAATGTCACTAAGAAGAGATGTCGGATGTTTGTAATTTGGTATTCTGCTCGATGCATTTAAGATATTCTCAGAAATTACGGCAAATTTTAAAATTCCTACTTCATTTCATGCATTTGACATTGCAATGAACTGCAGACAGATATAGCCGTTATATACTGGGCATATGTTAGCATAATAACTGTCTCGACTAATGAGAAAGGACGAGTTTGTACGACGCTAAATTTACGTGCACTGGACTGAAGCTTGAAAAGAACAAGCAGGGGTTTTGTGCCCCTGGTAGTGTAGAAAAAATCAATTACTGTTCCTGTGGTGTGGGGCGGCAGAGAGAAACAAGAGTTTTGGTGTGTAGCTAGAGTTAAAGTGATTTGTAATCGTATGGGTGGGTAGTGTAATGCTAGGTCCAGCCTTGTACTGCGGCAATAAAAAGTGCAGATTGAAAAGTGGCGTAGGGCAATGCCAGGTTCAGCCTTGTATTGCAGCAATAAAATGTGCAGATTAGCATGCGGCGTAGGGTGATGCCACATCAAAAGTTGGGGCTCCCTACACATATTAGCAATGTTACTCCCAGATCTGTTAGAACACTGCCTTCTCCCAGAAGAACGGCTTACGGCCTGCAAACCTCACAACAAATATTAGTATTTTGTACGCAGGTGGGACACCTGACCCACCGGGCCCCCGCGCCGCGGGCCTTGTCTACCTCACTAAATTTCATTACTTCACTGTAGTCAGTTCTAACAAGGGGGATGCACTAACACATCCTCACCGACTATTTTTAAAATCTGTGAGGATAAAAGTTCCCGCCTTTAAAAAAAAAGACCGCGCACCCCATTTTCAGGATCAACCCATGAAAACCACTGGCGCTTTTCCTCTATAAATTGGGGCGGATCGCATAGAAAAGAGTGTAAGTTCTTGCTTGGGGAAGGGGGATTATAACGGGTCACTATGAAAGTTTTACTGGTATTTGCCAAATAACATATTTACTGATTCTCCAATTCCAATGATTCAGCTCTGAATAATATATTGAATACATTGTCTGCAGCTGGAATTTTTCAGTTCTGGTTCTATAACTATCTTCGGAATATACAAGTATATATCGATAGCATTTAAATAAGGGTAATTCGAACGTCCTTCACATATCTAACTTTGTCACATGACGAAACAAGGAGATAACAGTCAGGCCCAGTAAATCCTTTCATACTGTTGCGACGGCTTGTAAATTTCGCATGGAACTGAACACGGACAGTGTTTCCATTTCCCTTTTGAACTGTTTGACTGTGCTCGTGCTATGTCAAATGCAGGACTGAAGGTCACCTTTCAGTGATGTTGTGTGTTAGGTGCATGTGAATGATTGGGCGGGGAAGTGTGTCTCGAAACTGTAGATGGCATTGATTGTCCAGTGACTGCATCTAACACATCTTTATTGCACACAATTATAACATAAAAAATCTAGAATTAGTGCAAAATTAGTCATATTAGCATTTTCCATGTCACACACCAGAACGTCTTTGAACAGAGGTGATTTCAGATTTTAAAAAATTCTGAAGTCGATCCGTCTCCCGATAATGACAGCTCAGAATTCCGTGTCATTTCAACTACGCTAAGCGAAAATACAAAATTCAAAGATACCATTTCAGATTCATACTAAATTCATGACGTAAACAGTAAAGGATAAAGTTGTCCCTGTGCGCAGTTGATGTGTGTGGGAAAGCAGAAGTATGAATCCCCTCATTTTAACCTCGGTACTGCATGGAGGTGAGTAATTAGCTCAACGCCCCGACCGCCTTACCGCCGAGTACAAATCCAAGCATTCATTTTCTAGGATGCTGGGTGGGACCCAGAACCATTCTGAACGCTCTAGGGAAGAGGCAAACCTCTTGCCACTCCCAGGAATCGAACCATGATTCCCCGGCTCTCCATCCTGCAGACTAGTCACTATACTGACTGAGCTATCCTGACTCACCAGAGGCAGTGTTAAAATGTTTAATCTGACATTCGACATCATTTTTGTCTTAGATTTTGATATCTGGCATGTAAGTGTCTGAGTAAACATCTATTACAGGAAAATAATTCTACGATAAACAGTGGACAACATCACGTAAGTGAAATTAGTCACATGTGCCAGATTTTTTCTCTAAAAATGTCGTGCTAGTGGTTCTGCATAACATACAAAAGAAGACGATGATAAATAAAAACACAACTTGGGAAGGGTGAATTAATTCCTACTGTATACAGTCTCCTTTCCATAAACAGCGTGACACGCGTCTGCATGTGGCCATAAATCACATTATACGCGCAAGCCGCGCAGCACTGCAGCTAACGCTATAGTGTAATGAAACTGCGGGACATATTAGGGTCAGCGGGACAGTCTGCTTCCTCGACACTGATCTTACATTTTCTGGACACAGCCAGTAGGGTTGATTACAAAAGCTCTGGATGTTTAAATTCAGAACACTGGGAACATGACAACTGAGGGCTCTCATGCAGACTATTCTACATTTCTGTCAGGAGTGCCAGCTCAGTCAGTAAAGTAGTTAACTTTCTACGGGCTGGCAGACCTGGACTCGACTCTCAGAAGAAGCAGCAATTTTTACCTCCAGCGCCGCTTCTGTATCGAGTACGCAGCATCACCATTAGGCTAGTGAATAGTAAGGGGTCCCCTTCTTAGGGGATAAAGACACCTCAGGGTTTAGGTGAACACTCACTCTTGCCTAATGCTTTGTTCAATAAAGGGTAAGAACAGAGAAAACTTTATATTTATCTTGCAGACATGTGGACCTAATTGTATAGACTACTATTTAAATCAGTCGTAAAATCGGTGACGAGGCATAAACATATGGCAGAAAATTAAGATGACTATACAACTCATTTGCATCAGCTTAATATGAGTGAGGAGATGAAAGGCAAGTACTAACATGTTTCGAAAAAGAAACACCCGCACTCTACTGAAAGGAAGAGTTTTTCCTCTTTACTTTGGGATACGTATTGTTTTGAAGATGCAGGATAAAAGAATCCCTTACAATTGGTAGCACCCTCTATACTTGTGATCTACGCTTCTCACAGCCCCTGTAGCTACACGGGGGAGCAAAACTGAAAGCTACGGATATGCTTGTCTGTACTTCCAGCACGATTCCATCCCACAAGTCCATAGGATTTCAGCAACAAAAGACTGTACAAATTTTAAACCGCGCGGCCAAAGTTTTACACTTTCAGTAACTTTAATTACACTACAGTAGATCAGCAACGAATATTTCGATAATACTTTTAGATAAACGGAACCACGAACATTTTAACTTTACATACCCCTTGTGAGTTCGACTTGCTCATTAATCTCTATTTCAGTAAGATAAATATTCGATTATGACAGGGGATACCCAGCTGGCCAGAAAGCATAATATATGACAGCTTAAGAACAAGAAAAACGTAAAAAATAAATCGAACAGAATGTCATGTTTACATGTTAGCACTTGTGCTTCTCATTCGGAAGATCCCAGGCTTAAATCTCGGTCCACATAGTGACCGTCTTTACCGGGGATCCTGCTGGTTTTATTCACTCACATCAGACAAAAGAAATTAGATTAGTCCACTACGGTTTCCTCTCACATCCTTTCTAATTTACTCTTCACCCTTAACGGATGAACGGAACAATGTTGTCCCATTAAATGTACACTCTTTTCGTCCAAAAGGCAAAGCACTGTCCCGCAGAAGATACTTTAATCTAACAGCGCTCCGGCCACAGCAGAAAACTCTCATTTAAAAGGTCATAGTTCGAAGATCACTAATTACCCTAAAATTCGATGAAATTTAAAGAGTCGTTAAATCAACCAAGAATAAATTAATACATTTTCAAGTCTACAAGCTCCAAATGTTCTGCACTGAAAGATTCATCAGTGCCTGGATGAAAGAAGTAATGCTGGGGTAAGGGACGCAGAAGGGGGTTGCAGCAATAGCGGTCAATGGACGGCCTGTGACCTCGTCACGCAGTGTAAATAGACTGAACGGGAAGTCACAGCGCTTAAACCTACAGAAAGTTCATCATGCCACTCAACACAGCAGTCAGCACTTGCCCTGCATAAAAGGATTACAACCCGTTGATATTACGAGTGAAAGTAATCACACGGAGTAAAAAGATGCTCTGCGAATTGAATTCTCTTCACTTTCAGCTGTTTTGTTTTTGGACAGCCACATAGTGAGTCACAGAGGATGTTTCGTACATACAATGGCTACGTACACAAAAGACACATACATAAATACTTTATATACATATATATATGACCTACATGAAATATCAGCCTCCTGCTCCTCCTTTCTCTCGTTACTTTGATTATTGTTATCTTTGTTTCTCTCTTCCGTTGTTCATTTACACCCTTTTCTTCTTTTTCTCCCTTACCTTTTTTCCAGCTACGTCTTTTCTTGTCTACATCCATTTCATTTTGCCTGCGCCTCCAACCCCATTCTGCTCTCGTCCTTCGTTACTGTCTCCTTCTTTCTTTCTTCTTTTCGTACTTTCTCATTTTTTCCTTCATTCTGTTCATGTCCGTGTTTCTTCTTCTACTTCCCTCTTTGATTACATCCTCTTTCGTTTGTTTCTTTCTTCCACCGTTCTTTCGTCTCTATCTTCCAACTCTTCCTTGTTTTCCTAGCACTTTGTGCCTCCCTTTGTACAATAATATGAAGAACAATTAAAGTAAATAAGGGAACATTTTATAGCGATTTCGAATCGGCGGTGGAAGCAGCACTTTGCAGACTGTTTATGCTGTGTGTTGTTCCAATTCTCTTGGATATTCGCGCCAGTAAATCTAAGCAAAGTTCGCTGCAACATAATCTGTACAGTTACTGCTCATATATAGTGCCGGCACACTGAAACTGTGGGCTCCTCCAAACAGCACCATGCATAAAACAGTCCTAATATTACTACAAAGTACAGTGCGATACAGTTTGAAAATGGCACACTGCAGAAAGCTGTGCCACAGAAAGACGAAATTTGAGGACCACATTAGGCGTATATATGTCTATATCAGGACGGTAAAGGTTGGTGATGGGCAAAGTCTATGTCAATGGATAAAAGTCCTCCTGCAAAACCTTACGTTCTCTTAACTCGTCAATAAATGTCCCGTCTAATAAGATACCCGACCTGCGATACCATAGTCACAACAGTCTGCCATTGTACTCTCTTCCAAACCAGTTCAGTCCATTCCACATACTGATTTCCCAGTTAAGATCCACTTTAATATTATCCTCCCATCCATGTGTAAGTCTCCTAAAGGCGGTTTTTAGTTTGTAGTTTTATACATGTATTTGTCGTTTGCCTCGTGTTTGCTACATATAAAATCTACCCAATATTAACAATAAATAAAACAGCCAAAAATTAAATTACCCAACAACACATTGTATACAAGGCAGAATATTTTAATGGTGAGCAACACCGCTGTCAGAACCTAGAATCTCGGACTGACACAGCTTTTCCGAAGCCCGCAAGTATGAGCACCTGCACTCTGGATAGATAAGCAAAGTGCTGCTGAATCCTTGGTCAGCTGAAACACGATCCTGTCTCTTCACCTGACTTGTAGGGCTCATGTAATTACGTTTGCAGGGAACGAGCAGCAGCAGCGTCGTCTTACGCCTGTTTGCCCCTCTCTTTGTAACAGTCACAAAGCAAGCATCTTCTGTGCTGAAGACAGCCACTAGTTGACTCTACAGCAGCCTTGGTGCAATCAGTGTCACAAAACAACGTCCTTTCTACCTTAAAGAGATCGACATTCAAAGTACCTTAGATAACACACTGATGATACCAGGCGCTTTGTCGATCGAATAACTAGCAGACTTGTTCCATGGAGCAGAGTCCTTAAGGATAATCTGGCAGTCGCTCAGCTGATAAACAAATTTCCAGCTTTTTCAACAAAAAGAATATTCATTTCTGTATTCGCAACAGCCCGTTACTGACCATACCTTCAGCCAGATGAACAGATCGCAGAACCTAACCTACTGCTTCCCCAAACATCATGTTCAATACGATTCTGCCACCTTCGCCCAAGCTTTCGAAGTGGATTTCCAGCTAAATTTTTTATCCGTATGTTCTATGTGTACTAAATGTCCAGCCTCCTCATTCTACTCTTTTTTGGACATCCCAAAACCACGCTCCTCATATATTTTTCTCAAGCATCTTGTTGCTTTCTCCCTCTTAGGCTAGCAATATTCCCTTCTTCAGGCTGTTTTCAAACACCAGTAACAAAATACGGATGTACAAAAAAATTCCCAATTATAAGTGACGACCACACCGAGCAGTATGAATTCGAAAAAGAAGGACTGGCTGTTGGCCCTTTTGTCTTGTGGCTTTTCAAGGGTCTGATGGACTTCAACCCTACAAACATCGCAACTCAAGTTTCGTTTTCCTGTTGTTTCTATCGTCACTATTAATCTAACTTTAGGCGCGTTGGCAAGATTGAGAAAAGCGGCCACAAGCTTCGCCATGTCTGTCTGTCCGTCCGCATGGAACAACTCGGCTCCCACTGGGCGGATTTTCATGAAACTCGATATCTGAGGACTTTTCGAAAATCTTTCGAGAATATTCAAGTTTCAATAAAATCTGAGAAGAATAACGGGTACTTTGCGTGAAGACCTATGTACATTTATGACAATATCTCGCTGAATTCTTCGTAGAATAAGAAATTTTCAGACAGAAGTTTAGACAGAATTAAACACGCATTTTATGATCAATAATTATTTTCCGAAAATCGTGCCTTTTATGAGATGTGGACAAACAGAATGAATTGTTGCGTTTCCACGACAACAATGGTTACGCAAACGCGCCAAATTGTTACGTTATATTTAAATTGCCTATCTTGTCTATTAGCTTCCGTTGATATTATTTGACGTTAAAAGAAAATAGAGCCTAATTGGAAATACTTCAATGCCCAGCAGCTGCGACTAGTTCTTTATAATGATCATAGGTCAATACTAACCCTCCTCCCCCCCCCCCCCCAACAAATAAGGCATGTTTGCACGGCTCAGGCCAGTTAGTCGCCGGCCTCTCAGCGCGGACATACGCTTCCGACCCAGGGCAGTCCATGTGGGATTTGCGTTGGACAGGTTGGGTGGCAATGGTATACGCTTTTCTCCGAATACTTTGGTTTCTTCCTATAAGTGCCATCCCACCAATGGTCCACACTCGTATTTCACTCATCTGTCACCAACGCTATTTAACTCAGCAAACTGCACGTAGGTTTGGACACAGTTCGGACGAGTCCCCGGCCATTTTCTCGTTCCCAACACTATCGCGTGCGCTGTAGACTACAGTTACATGTATTCGTCTTGATATTCTATTTGAAAGTAGCAACACTCTGCACTCTCGACCAAATATAACAGCTAATAAAGCAATTAGCTATAACAAAACCATGTTCTGTAAGAAGTCAAATATAACATGGTGCGGGTGGTAGCCATGTTGGTAATGAAAGATGATGGGGTTGAAGTTGAGAGACGATAAATCACAATGAACGCAGCTGATGGATGGAACAAGCAAGACACGGGACACCTCGCCATCATTCCTTGTCCAACCCCCCGCTCTCCTGCAACCCTTACACAGAGGAAATTATTACTGCTCCAAAGATGGACACTACTACTAGACAGAAGGGTATAAGGTCGAAGCACTTAGTTATTCCAGTACGGAGTACATTACTTTAGTCCGTACGGAGTAAACGTGGATTTGCTAAGTACAAAGAGTACAGTGCTGCTTAGAACGCAGGGTACGTGCGACTAGAATGCCGGCAGACACTGTTCAGGTAATGTTCCTGACTTTATGCGGTATACACGCGTAGTCGTTTCGAAATCCAAGCCGGTCTATGTTTAGTCTCATTGAGGTATCTCATGACTTTTTGTAAGGGAATCCTAAAGGGTTAAAAAAAAAGGAGTGCCCCGCAGAACTCACAAAGCGTATATTCTCTAGTGCATGGGTTCTCAAACATTTTCGCTGCCGTACCACTAAGTACCATTTCACAATTGCATTGCAACACCAATATTTTTTTTCAATATTTAAATAAAAAAACTTGAAATTAAAAAGAATGGCTGGCAGCGATGATGATTTGTGTGATGATGGCAGGAATATTGCGTATTGATAAATACTCTATATGTGGCTTATGTTTTATCTACTTTTCAAAAGCTTTACCCTTTTTTATATTCCTATTCTTTTATTAATGGCTGGCGTGTCAGCACTCGTAAACCTACCACAGTTTCAGAAACCATGCTGTAGTGCGTGGATTTCCAGTCTTGCAAATTCAGTGCTATTCTACTTACAAAATGTAATTTAACTCGATGACTAGCGTGCTGGTCCAGTAAAATTTTGTTACAACAATTGTAAACATGTTAAGGTGGTGGTGGTGATTCTCATCACTATAACGGCAAAGTTAAAGATGTGCCTGACCACGCCACGAAGGTGCAGACCGAAGTGGAGGCATAGCTCGAGCTATTCTTAACCTCCACATTAGGTGGAAGTAAGAGGTAATTTCACACCCCGGTCACTTTAGGTGGGAGAAAGAGACACGGTGCCCATTGAATAGAAAGCTGAGTGGGTCTCAGGACCAATCTGAAACTTCTGCACAGCAGAAAATATTCTTACCCCAGTCGAGACTCGAACCACGACAATACAGTTTTCCAGCCCACAGACTAATCACCACAGCGACCGCTCTACATCGGGCCCAGTGATAATGATGATCACGGGGATAAAATAGGATTAATGATTCTTTATTTATTTAGCTGCTGACTCAAGAGCCTAATGACAAATTACGTCAGCATTCAAACACAAACTAAATATATTGGTACATTTATAATCAATAAACAAATAGCACAAATCGAAGCACAGGACAAATGATTAACACAAGTTACTAAACTAACAAGTGGCAATGTAAAGGAAATACAGGGTGTAGTAAGATACAAAACAGCGAAGGCAGAATCTTTTTGACAGTATTAATTTATCTTCTAAACACGCAACTATTTATGTCTCTGCAGACATAATTCGCAGGTGATGCGCCTCTAGCACAGATACACTTTTTGTCTGAAGGGCCAACAAAAACACAGTGAATTCTCTAATATTCCGAACTCTAACACGAACACGCAAACTGTTCAGAAGGCATGGATATAAAGATTCAATTCAATTAAATTCTCGTTTACTAACGTGCGAGTTTAACAGCGCAACGGCCAATTATGCAACCGGCACAACATAAATGTTACAAATGTCTCAGGAAGACACATACAGCCCTATGGGCGCACACACACTCGCGCGCACACGCACGCACACAAGCACTCACCATAACAAACTATATAAGCGATTCAGCACCTAAATTAAATGTTTACGCAGTAATTTTTAAACAACTGATTGTATAAAACAGTAGCACAAACAGTAAATACACAATCAAATTAATTACAAATAACCTAATTAGAAACCACGATCGTCACGAAATTTCGGTGGCCGAACTACAGCGTAAAATACAACTCAATGTCCCTGTGAGTCAGGCTGATTTTATTAGCACCTTATAAATATGGGGTTATATAGCAAAGGCTACATATTTCAGGTTTGTAAGAAGCCACTTTCTAGTCAACATTGAACACAAGGTGTTACGAAAATATTAACATATTGATTGTAAATTCAGCACATTCATGCTTTACACCGTGTTTACGGTATGTAAGAATTACTTCAGTTAGCTTTAAACATAGCTGTAAAATATGCTCCCTCTCTTATATTATATTTTCTTGATTTTGAAAATAATTTATTTCCAGACTACAAATTCCGTCTAAGTAAATTTGATGGCACACACTCAATTATCTGCTATGTCATTTCTATTTTGTTTCCAATCAAGACGTTCAGAGTAGCTACGTTTAATGCCCACTCTTTTACGCAGTGGCTATGAGGGTACTCCTTCAAAGTGAGCATGACGCTGATAACTGACAGCCGTCCTGTGCCGTGATTCATTTTTTTTGGTGGCACAATAGCCCAACTCGGGCCTAGACCGCCTCATTGTTGAGGTTTCTAGATCACACACAACCAGACACACACACCCGGCAGGACTCCTCTGAAAAAGTGATCAGCCCGTCGCACAGGCCACTACCTACACAATATACAACAGAACAGACGAAAATCCGTGCCCCCAGCAAGATTCGAACCCGCGATCCCAGCAACCGAGCGGTTTCAGACTGACGCCTTAGAGCGCACGGCCACTGGGATCGGCTTCTGGGCGTACCACCTCCCGCACATATGCTGTTGATTTTCCAGCAGAAGGACGCTTTTGTCAGTACGCTACAGTAACAGGTCATATTTCACAGTGAACATCAAATTAGTTGAACATGTCCAAAGATGAGAGTGTTCAGCTACAATATGTAAGATCTGACAACAGAGGAAAATACTATGTGCTCCAACGGCGTCTTGAAAAAAAAATTACTTGTTAGGGAGAGTTTTATTCCTGTCCTGCTCCAATAGGATAACTATGCAAGGTGCGACTTAAAAAGTAACGTAAAAGCAAAGTTCACCCTATAACAGGCCATGACATCCCAGAGGGGGAGTAATGGTAGGCTCTAACTCTACTTCTTTAACCTTAGCGCTAGATGGGTGTGCGTCGTCAACGCCACTCCCCGGCCGCTTTACCCCCAGGAAAGAAACCCAGTACCCATTTTACAGGAGGTTGGGTGGGCCGCAGTGCCGGTGTGGACGGGTGCAGAAAATCTCGCTTCCACCGAGATTCGAACTGCGGAACGTCCTGCCCGTAGCGAGTCGCTACACCGACAACACTTCGCCGACGTACACGGAGTGACTTTTAGGGGCCAAACTCGGAAACGGGAGCGAATCTTAATTAGTAGAACGTAACACCACGACGTGTATTCAGGGCATGACGCTTAGTCACAAGCATAACTTTACGTTTGCCTTTTAAGTTCGACTGTGTTAAGCAGGCACTGACTGTAATAGTCACGCGTTAAGCTTCCGCATGAAGAGATGCAGCACCGAACTTTTAATGTTGCCTACTCAAAACCACTAGACTCGGTGGAGCAGTTAAAGCTGCTCCGTCACTTGAGGACCCTACAACTTGTGTTTAAGTTGATGACGTTTAGAGATGAGTGGAAAAGTTAGTTACTCTGGCGTCAATATATTAGCGTCGTCTCTTGCTGACGCGATCACTTCGCCGTGGCGCAGAGTAGGTAGACTGGAAGGCTTGCATTTGTGTGTGAGATAATTTCCCGAGTTATACGCGGTACTAGGAACGCGTGGCTATCCACAATTTTCTGGCTTTACCACACTCAATACAAAAAACTTAATAGATGTGCTGGCTGAAGTTTCAACGCTTGTAGGTTTGTTGGATACACCCGGTTCGAATCTTGGCCAGGGCAACGGCTGACCTCAGTGACGCTTTCTGTTGTATTCCTTAGTCCTTCGACGAAAATGTCAGGACAGCGTTCTTTCACGCTCTCTCATGTTTAACCTTTTAAAGCCTATCGGTAACTTTACATACCACCAGATTTAACATTAAAAAATTCTACGTGGTGCCCACATTGCGTTTATGTGTTTTGTACGGATCTCAGAACAAACAGCAACTTTTGCCTTATAAAACATTAAGAGACTGGTTTTTATAACCGAAGTGGAGAGTGTTTACAGCGCGGTACGAGCTGAGTCCTTATATAAAACACATTATGTTTCGTCTTTAAAGGGTTAATCGTTCACTAATATTCATTAATTCATCCGATCCGACAAAAACAGCTGTCCCTATCTACGCCGTAAAGGCATATAGGGGAGGAGAAGTGCAGCTTCACTCATTCTTAACTTCGGCATTAGATGGAGGTGAGTGGTCAGTTTCACGCCCCGGCCGCTTTACCCCCGAAGAACTTTGGTTAACAGGAGGCTGGGTGGGCCCCAGAGATGATCTGCACGTTGTAGATAAGAGAAAAACTCTTGTACCTGACAAGAATCTAACCCCAGATCGTGCGGCCCGTAGCCTAGTCAGTACACAAACTGTGCTATTCTGATCTCTCTATAGAGTCTCAGTTACTGGCAGCGTTGATATATTAACTGCAAATAAATGAACACTAGCCACTACTTAACACATGTCTCGAACCATAGCGTGATCCAGCATATCTCTAGATCAGATCTTCGCTCTTCTGGCATGTTACACGGCGTATATTATGAATTAGTTACCGGCGTTTCGGGACAATCCATCGGTCCCATCTTCAAGGGTCAAGCAGTCCCTGACGTTAGTAACTACCAATCTACGCTGCCTAACATCCCAGAAGAAGGAAAATCTCATTGACACAGCGGCGGAAGCCTGAAATCACGCACATCTCTAGATATTTAACACGATTTATTTTCAGTAATAAAAGAAGTTATGAATTGCTGACGAAATACGTAACCGCATGCACTGAAAATCAGTAATAAAGTAATACGGGCGTTAGTTCACTTAAAGGAAATATTAACAGATCAAAAATAACTCCGGTCTTCTTAGGTTGTGACGTTGCGTCCTTGGGTGAGAAGTTTACGACGTTTCGGGGAACCTTATTTCCTTCACTCGAAACTGAAAGTGAACTAACTTTTATCACAAAATGAATACATTAATGTCCGTTGCAAATTTCATCGCATACATATTAATACCGTAACTTTATAACTACGTCGCCTAGTGTCGGATGTAGAAATTACATTACCTTTGATTCGTGTCTGAAATTCAGAAATCATCACAAATGAAGGCAGATGCTTTGACCACATTTCCATTTAATATCAGGAACGTCAAGTCCGAATGAATGCATGTATTTCTCTCGCCTTCTGATCTACAGGCAGATGAAACTAAAGCCAGGTGTACTGACTGTATCGCAATACACTACGAAGTTATTCCGAGGTTAAAACTGCTGTGTGTCACAGCGTTTGAATATCCACAGCATATGATGTAGTTGGCAATCCTGCTTCGTATTATCGAGTGTCAGAAATCCACCTCCACCAACAGAAAAGATACTATATTTCTTTTTCGTGATTCTCAGAAGCAGTGCTTCTCAAGTGTTTGCTCTTGGCACTGTATTCCGTGGCGCGAGAAATCGCGGCACACTGAACTTTGAAGTTGGTGACAGTAACGAGACCTGGAGACCCGCGCATGCGAGATGCAGATAAATAACACAGGCCTATTTATACTCCATACCACGTACGTGTGAGTAAAGTTCATTTAAAAAAATTATTTATAATTTTATATCTCTAATAATATAACACCTTAAATTTCGCAGCAAACTCTTTAACTTACTCGACGTACCTTAAAACAGGTTCCAACACTTCCTCCCCAAAATAACATTCCTATCAATTAATCATTCATATTTATTGTGTCGTCTCCCATTCGACACTGCACACCTGATGAAACTGAAACTATGTTGGTATACAAGGTGCCGTAACAGACACTTGACACTGCACGCAACATGTTAAGTGTAGTGTAGGTCTAAAGTGACTCTTGCACCACCCTGTATCAACAGTGTTTCGTTGTGTGAGAACATGGCGATTTTTCTCGCTTACTCAAGAAAGCTGTCGGAATAGCACACCGATATAAACAGACCATCACAACTGAAGACGTCACTTGGGATGTGACACACTACTGATTCATATACAGATAACGTCTTGACAGACTGTACTGTCTTCATCTTCAGATCAGTCCAAGATTCTTCTTCGATACCTGCATTCTCAGTGTAGTCAAAGAAGTCTCTTGGTCTGTCTTGAATATGTAGGCAACAAGCTTTCCAAACATTGATACCTACAGGCACACCAGTCCAACAGTCGCCATATTGCAGAAGGCAATTATTAGCAGCACTGAAGGCTCCCGTACCCAAAGCTTCCCAAGTACCGACCAATGAACTGTTCCTTCAGCCAATGACTCTCATAGCACACGATATTTTAATATCCTCCATCTACATCTAGGTAACCAGAGTAACATTTTCTCTTCACGTGTTCCGACTAAAATACATCGACTTCTCCCTTCCTGCACTTTTGCTGCTACTAATTTAACTAAACTGTTTGTGCCTTATTCAGGACGCCGAACCTAACAGGCATTTCTCCTGCTGTTACTATTGAAATAATGTTGTCTTTCCACTACTTGCTGTCCAAGAAACTGCGCAACGCTTTCGGCGCTAAGGAAGTTGTGACACGTTTCAACATACATATATGCACTACGCGTAATGGCACTCTGTGACGCAGTTCCTGATTATTATTTTGAAAGAGGCGGCAGCTGAATGATGAAGCATTCAAAACCTCCTGAATTCAATTAAATTAAATTTTTATCATACAAGCTTATCAGTGCGCAGTCAATTGAAAAACAATCCCAAATACCTAAATACACAAATACATAGGCACGACACAATTACACAAAAAACAAAAACTGACAAAGTAATTGTATGCAGTGACTCAAACATCGTACTAAAATATTTGCAGGTTCTAATAAAGCAGGAGTACAAAAGCAACAGTCTGCAATTTATGAGAAGTTAAGGTCAAATAAAATAAAATTTGTTTAAAAGAGTGAGTGGGTTTTTAAACGTTTCTTTCCCTCCACACCACGTTTGTTGTTTTTGCACTCCAAACCGAAGGAAATGTTTTGTGTCATATAAAATTAAATACTTTTTAATGTTTTGTACTTACAATAAGGATAAAATAATGAAGAAAATCCTCGGACACATGAATTGTTGACATCAAGCACAAAACGGTAGTAAAATTTCAGTAGGCCTGATCTACACTTTCCAGCTGTCTTCCTTACTGATTTACACAATTAATTGGTGTTATGTTTACTTTTCTGAGGAACAGGTTTGTTGCAAGTGTAATTGTAGTACAGCTACAGCTGAACAAACACACGAACACAGCTCTATTGCCTTAATTTAAACGTGTCTACACACATAACAAAACACACTGTCCGCAGTATCTGGATTTTGTCATAGAGCCCATCTTTGGTTATGTAGAAACATTTTCAGAAATGCGATAAAACTGGAGCTCCGATTCACAAAAAGTGTGTTGATACACTGGATTAACACAAACAAGAATTACAATTCATTGGACAGAATTCACTGTAAAATATTAAAACCTAACCGTGTTGAAAGCCTTTCTCTAAATTGAAAGACAGAAAGACTGGACGACTTGGCTATATGAGTTAATAATATTCACGTCGGAAAAAATATAATATTACACGTTAACCAATATTATGTATATGTTTCTCTAGTTGACATAACTGCTAGCTCTGAGTTCTGATCCTTCAAGGATTTACAAATAAACTACAGAATGTCCCGCTCACTTGGAACCACAAATATCTTGTCGATCCTTATTCTTGGTAGCTGTTCTCTGTACACATTTGCACCGAGAATGAGTTTCAAGAAAGACGAGAGAATAGAATTAACATTACTGATCGGTTTCAAGATCAGCGAGAGCGACTGTTCAGGAATTAAGTAAGAGGCATCCTGATCACGAACCTGTAACTCGCAGTTGTGTCCTTAATTTGTTAGCAGCTTACAAAAACACTAGCTCTGTTCTTGAGTAAAATCAAAACAGGAAGTCAACTGCAACAGATAAGGACACTTAACATCTTCACTTTGCGAAAGTTTGGCGTGAGTTCTAATACGTCACCGAGACGCATGCAAAGTGAGAGACATGTCTCGAACACAAGCGTCTGGCCCCTGTTGAAAAGGAATAATTGGCACAGTGAGTGCAGAAACTGACTGAAGATAATTCTGATAGGGGGTTTCTGTTCTGTCAGTGGGCACTTGGACAGGTTGACGTACACCAAGACTTCACCTCAAAGATCTCTCCTTCTGCTGAGGACAACTTGCCGGTGAATGTCTGGATCAACATTTCCCGGGGTCACTTGGACAGGATCATGAGGATCACACGAATGCCCACCAAGACCTCCAGACTTCTAACTGTTGGACTTGTTTTCATGGGGCTATCTCAAGTGCTTGCTGCAGTGGGAAAAGATAGGAGGCTTGCACCACACACAGAGCCGGATCACTGCAGCCTGTATGGCAGTGACAAGTGCCAGGCTGAAGAAACTGCAGCAGCATTGTGTGACTTTCTTGCAAGCGTGTATCAACAAAACGGCAAGCATGTCAAACGTACCTTAAAAATGACATATTTCCACATAGTACCAAGTAAATGTGACATCATGTACATTATTGCCTGAAAAGATTATTTGCCTGCAAATGAAAAGTGATAAAATTTGTACGGTACAAACAGCCAATAAATGGTGATATGACACACGACAATACTGTATTATTTTGTATTGTCATGTGACCTTTAAGAGTTGAGATATATTTTCCAACGTTAGTGAGTCCCCTAGCGTGAATTTAAGGAACTAAGCATAACGAACTACCAAATTCTGGCTCAGTCGAAGCATCTCTGTATAGAGGCGACAAGTAGCGGAGAGTTGTCACACTACCAGTTATTAACACAAGAAGGCGTATCCTGTTCTATGTATCTAGGGGTGAAGCGTTAAAAAAACCTGCAAACAATATTTTACTGACTCGTCAGCATCACACCCCTTTAGTTTATCCGTTTTGTTACGTATTTTTATTAGACAGGAGGTAATAAAAGTGATATCGACACATAAACACATGACCACCGCAATATTAATGACTATTTTCTCTTCAGTAATCACTATCATAATATAATACGCTATATTAGTAACATGACCAATTTTATATGCAAGAAATTAAATAACGATCTCCTTTAAGTTACAACCATTATGCTCTAGCGCAGGACGTGGGAACTATGTGAAAATACTTGCACATTTACACAACTCGGTCGATAAGCTCTTGGACTGCGCTGCCACGTACCGTCGCAATAGACAACTAATATGACGGGATATGAACTGTTTCATGACAGTAACAGTTGTACTTAATTAACTACAGAGCCAAGCATCTTACACTATCAAACACTCTGAAATATTAGACTCACATTATTCAGCATACACTCATGGCGCCACAGAAAAAATATTAGAACACAGCTTGTATCGCATTATACAGGTCGGTGTAAATACAAATAATGGCATGAGAATCACGTCTTTTGGACATGAATACAAGATGGCCACAAACCAGGTATACATTGTAATAAACATGGATTTCAAGGATAAAATAAGTACTCAGTCTGGAATAAGCAGTTGATTTTGTTTCCACGCTCGTGCCGCAACCAAATGACACGTGAAACACGTTGCGAATAACAGCTTACTTTTAGCTTAATACCTGCAATGCTGCACCTACTTGGCTTCTTTCTCAGTGTTTTTAGTGATTAGGTGCAAACCGAGTAACCAGTCTGCAGGATCCTAGTGTCTGTCTTACACGTTTAAAATACATAGACAATGTGCACTTTAGTTCATTACAAAAATGTGATTTGCTGTAAAAATAAAACAAAAATGTAATTGATCTAGAAGGAAAAACACTAAACTTATGATCAAATAGTATGATGTCTGCTGACGTTTCAATGAAAATTTTGTCAAAGCAAATTGCATCACAAATATCTAACCTCTGTCTTCCACCTACTGGCAACACACTATCGAAACGGCAAATGTTGCGCTTACCGCTAAAGTAGAAAGATACATTTATGTTAGTCAAAACGAAAGTACAACTGCCGGTGTTTGCAAGATTAGGTTGTCAATATAAAATTAAAAGTGAAAAAGCCTTTATAGACTTACCTACCAGATATTAACTCGTCAATATGCTGTGCACTTACATTAAATTAGCAAAAACTGATGGTTCACATAAAATTTCTACCACTCTCATACCGATTCTAAGATAATGAACTTATAATTTTGTCCATTATATTATACAGCATTATAAGTAGGACACTGAATGACAGAAGTCTCACAACTGAAAGACAGAAAGCATTTCCAGCATTGAATTTTCTCTTAATTGGCTGCCATAATAGGACTCTAAATGCAGGCGCCACTAAGTTATTATCTGAAACTGCTAATGTCTTCCTGCTGTGTGGCTGCAAAAAGCACTGAGGTTTCCAAAGGGTTTAACGGAGGACACAAAGGATATTATTGCGATATTTGCCTAAATTGGCCAAATTTTATTTTAACCTACAACACTACCAAGTGATGACTATGAATGTTCTTAACGTTTTGTTACAATTAAAGACTAAAACAGAACGTATTCACATGATGAGCGCACAAAAGAACAACTGCGTGCTCTAGTGACTCCGTATAATCAGATCTGTCATAAAGTAAATTCAATTATAAACCTCAACACGTTCACAGGTGGAAAATCACGAAGTGTAAGTTCTTAAAAATGCACGGTAGCAAATATATTAGAGTTCAAATAATTTCAGATTCATGATAAAGAAGTTACGAATTTAGAAACTCATCATAATCATACCAAGTAGTGGCAGCTGCCGAAATCTGACTCACACCTGAGTTCAATTTTACGTTAGATAAACCGAAAATGTTTTCAGTTTTGAAAAAAAGGTTTGGGAAAAGTGCATAACGATGATTAAAACCATTTATTGCGTTCATTTATGCAGGTACAAGTTGAAATGAAGACAAGATAACGATCGGATATAAAAATGATAAAGAAATTATAGTCGAAAAACACGAAAAGGAGGGGGGGGGGGCACTTCGTAGATCTAGATGAAGGGGAAGATAACGCTAATATTGTCTTTATAGATGTAGGTTGTGAGGCCGTGCACTGCATAAAACAGGATCAGAATAGGGTCAGTTACCATCTATTATAAACAGAGGAATGACCCGTCAGGTTCGTAAATAGCTGGAAATTTGTTAATCATCCGGAAGGGAAACCATTTCATCAGAAGTAACTGTGTAGTGGTTTGAAAGACGATTGCTGACGATCCCCTACTCTCCAATGTACCACACAATTTCGTCTCTCACGCAACATATTTGCAGTTAACAGATTATTACTGCGTATTATTTTGTTTATTTAAAAAAACAGGCAATAACGTAACACAGGTTCGCAAGTATCATCTGTTCAATCGCATAACACATAAATTCTCCTCACTTTTTAGTGACGAAATTCACAGCGGTGTTACATACGTACGAACACAACGATTTTATTACAAGTGGATAAAATGGGTTTTGCCACCGAAAATGACCAGGCAGCCGGATCATCACAGTAATGAATGTGTCCGCCTATTTGAATCATTATATCTCTCAATGTTACTACCGCGTTGCGTCATCGAAGTGATTAATTACGCAGAGTGTTCGGGTGGTGTACTTCTACTGAATTAAATTAAAGTGAGAGCAGGTCACAGATTGATTTATTACGTGACACTTTACATGACTTCAAGGACTCATATTTTCAATTACTGCCTGTTCGATAACATGAAATGATACTTTTTCACTCGTACATGTGATTAGTAATGCAATGCTACTTCATTTCATGTACTTCAATTTCGAATCGCCAATATCAAAAAGTGAATTCTTTGTTTTGTATAGCGAAAAAACGTTTGTTATCCGGCGTACTGAATCAATACTGCCATGACGATAACCGCGATTTGTTAGTTAAGAAATACGAAAATGTTTGCGGAAACACCACTCACAAAACTGCAAAACTAACACGAACAGTAAAGTTTATGAGGCAAGGAGCAGAGAAAATGACAATTTAATAACAAACGCTATGTTAATATAACAAATACGCTTCAGCACCACCAAACCAAACCCGCCAATAAACACTAACATCAGCCAGCTCCATCGACATCACATCCTCACAAACAACTTCCCCTTGTATCTGCTTCTCGCGCTTCGAAACGGAGAGTGTCCAAAATGTTCCCACACACAAAACAAATCCTGTTTGCATATCTTGCCTTCTCTTGCCCAGCCCATTATATACTCTGACAATTCAATACCCCAAAATACGGTGACATGTACAAATCACCAATTTCCTCGTTATGCAAAACCAGCCTGGCTACCGACGTCATATTCCTTGGGTTCCAAGGTTTTCCTGAACGCACCGTTTTTAGTTCCCTGTAATTTGCAGTTGACAATAAGAGTAAGGCACAAAGTTCTAGTATCATACAAAACAAATGGCAAAGTTTTATTGTTCTTTACATCCAGAACGTCAGCGTTTTGAAAACATTAAATAAGAGCGTTTCCACACAGATTACTGTATTGGTGGAAATAAGTATGAAATTGGCGACGACAATAATGTAACGTGACGATAACAACATTGTTGTTCACTCACCAACATATTTATATAAGACATATAAACTGCAATAGCTCAGTTGGCATAGTGTTTAGGCTGCAGGCTGAAAACTCGAGGCTCCAACCTCACTGACATTTCTCGCAGGGGAAAGAAATTTTTCTCTTCTTCAAAATGTCAAGAGTGGCCCCAGAGCCCAGGCAAGCCTTATATTCAGAGGGCAACGGGAGCCCTTCTCCCGGGAGTACACCGGCCTGGGTGCAAAACTGAGTACTGACATCCAGATAGTGTTAATTACGGTTAAAAGCGAGACAAATTTACCTCGACTCTCTGATATGTCTCCATGACGAAAGACACAGGAAAACTTATGTGGTATAATAAATAGTAACAATACCAATCCCTGTGGCAGTGCGGTCTAAGGCGTAGGTCTGCTCGATTGCTGGGATCGTGGGTTCGAATCCCGGTCAGGGCACAGATGTTCGTCTCTTGTGTTTGTTGTGTGTCGAGTAGGTAGCGGCCGCTGCGACGAGCTGACCACTCGTTCAGAGGAGTTCTACCGAGTGTGTGTATGCTTAATTGCTTGTGATCTAGAAACGTCTACAGTGAGGTGGCCTAGGCCCGAGTTGGGCTGTTACGCCACAAAAGGAAATTAGTAATAAGGAAAGAACAAATCACTGCAGTGAATATGATGACTTTTACAACGAGAACATCAATAACACATTCAAGCAATTGGTGTTGTATTGGCTTAAGTTTAAAGCAATTGGTGTTGTATTGGCTTAAGTTTAACAACTTACGAAACAATCATTAATACACACATTTATTGTACCACTGATACACAAATATGCACTAACGATGAATGTAATTACAAGTATACAAGAAAGGGATGCCGGCAACTGCTGATACATTTTTAAAGAAGACCGCAGAGTGAATTTTGGCAAAACAATGCAGGCGAAATTCAACTACAATTACACAATGCATTATCGAAACCGACCCAGCTACATGCAATAAGTGTTGGGCTTAAAGCAGTTGGATAAAAATATAACAGAAGCAGCGCAAATGAGCTTTCTCAGCAAATTAATGGGCGTCTCCAAAAGGCAGCTCATTATGTGTGAGGAAACAGGGGAACAGCTTGGAGCAGCAGGTACGGCGGAAGAAACACAACGTCATGTCTTTACTACTGGGCTCTGAAGGGTTAACACATTAACACACATTAGGACTTTCCGGTGACAGAATAGGCCTACTCATAATTCGTCATAAATGACTGCAGGTATCAAAGATAACTGACAGTGTTAAACAATGAGTTTAGTTGGACACACAAAGTTCTAAATGTTAAACTTCAATGGAATCAAATAATATACTTGAGTATTTAACACATTCGTAGCCTTTAAAATCCCGGTTACTAAAGTAACTTCTCACCTGCCAAAAGGTGTCACAATTTTACTATTAATTTATGTATAATAACTGAAATATATGACATCTTTACATGAATAACCTTCATAAACAATGACGCCTTTGCTTAAACACGCCTCCTTTTTCCTGTTTACTGTGCACAGTGACCGATGAGGCCAGTACACTTAGTTTCATAAACTAGGGAACAGTAATGATAGTTAATATGTGACGAGGATTCATTTAATTCTTTAGTTTAAATGACCTTCTTAATGCAGCTCTTTGTGTAACGAGCTCACCAGCGTCATCTGCTTAAGTATCCACTGGTAGATGCATTCTGAGTACGAGACAAACTTGAGTGTATCACTGTTGGTGCATTCAGAAAGATCACATTCAGAAATGGCGGCCTACACACACCTCTACCAGAAAGACAGCAGTACTAACGACAAGTCCGAGTGCCAGGATTAGGAAATCCACAGCTACATCTGCAAGCGCCAAAGTTCTTTGAATGGTATCCAAGTCGTCGTCATCGAGCTGTTCGACGGTGTGTAATGCCGTTTCGTATTTGGTGTCCTCGTCCCATTTGTCCATAAGGCCCGACTGCATTATTCTGCCAAACAGCACACGAAGTCTTGGCAGATAGGGCGACCCCTTTGGCACTACGTAGGACATGAAATATCCCCTTGCCGCTTCCTCAATAATATGGAGCTTTCCATCACCGTGACGCCTCAAGAACCACGTGGCCTTTTCTTTTCTACAGAGTAGTGATACGTTCTTGTACTTCTTCATAATTGTGACGATAGACATGGGGTTGAATTCGTAAGTCACTTTAGTTCCTAGACGCTCCACATATTCTGATTCATTGAAAGTGTCCAAGAGGCTGTGACTCGCTGTGAAAATGGACAGTTCAGCCTCTTCGAGTTGCTGTAGAGTGACAATATTTGTGTCAAAATGCGGATTTGTCACTACGTCAAGCAACAGCCCTTGAAAGTTACACATCATAAACAGGCTGGATATTAGGCACGACGAAAGAAGCAGTCTCTGGGGAGAAGATTTCGTTTTGGTAAGAAAACTCAATGGCATGTTTAGAAAAATGGCTAACATCTCGAGAACATTTGTGAAGAGAGATGCCTCGCTTGTCGCTTTATCCCGCTTTGCATCGAATCGACGCAAGAGATACCATATTAAAACACACGAAAAGAAAGACAGCAGTAAGTAGCACCAACGAACGCGTCTCAGCGCTTTATAAACGACTATCCATATATGCATTTGGGCTGACTTAGGGACAAGGGCAACGATTAACTGGTGACGTACGGCCGACGTGGTGAACTCTACTTCCTCAGTACCGTAATATTTCAAGTATATCCCATTGACAGCAAGATAGGTGCGTCTGTTAATCAAGTCAGCCATTACTCCTGTGAAAGTGCCATTTTTTATTTTGTAACCGAATTTTTGTTTGTCTCCAGGTGGTACAATTACAGGCGTGAAATTCATATACGTAGCGATAATGTCCAAAACTTGTCCATCTCTCCCTCTGCCGATCCATCTGTCTGTGACTTTGTCATATTGCAGAAGCGCTGTGGGTCTGTCATTAAACATGCCGACCTTGAGCTTATAACCATGAAGATTACTGGTTCGGTCTGAACTGGTTCTAGGCAATTCGTGCAGCTTATCCGGCTGAATCGTCCACATCAGTGTTTTGTTAGTCGCTTCATCCACAAGAAACGGATCGTAGGCCAGTATATATTCTACCTGCATTTCCTTCAAAGATTTTATTAAAATAAGCACATTCATAATGCCCCGTTCATTCCAAAGCCGATCAAATATGCCATGATAATTACTCTCACTGTCGCTGTCCGTAAACAAAATTAGGAATAAGAAATTATCCTGCGGTTTCCAAATGTTCTGAGGGTAATCGCCCTTGGAACTCTCCAAATACAGAGCAAGAGAGGAAGAATTAGGCGCTATGAGTAAGTGCGAATGTTCGCTGGCAGCGGTGTATCGTTCTTTGAGCTTAGCGTGTCCCGTTGTCAGTGTAATTGGTATTTCCACCCTCTTGCTAATTTCAGACATGAGGTGCATGATGAAAAGTTTAAAGCCTTTAGACGCGGACTCAAGAATGACTACAGACAGAATACGCGAACTGCTGAAGCGGTATGAACACGCCTTCCATAGGTGAGTTCTCTGTACAGCTGTGGAAGTTCTAATCCACTCTTCTCGGTTGAGCCTTGCATGAAGTCCCACTGGATTATAACAAGTTGTGTAGCTCAATGGAAATACCAAAAGCACGAGCATTAACAGTATCATATTTGTTAATATGGACGGTATGACACCATGATAATGCGAACACAGATTTCCATACCTCATACATTCATGTCATTATCCAGCAAGGACACCACTATATGATATAAATGTTTACAGTCAACTTTTGGCATCAAATGTCTGTGTTAAACTACGAGGTATTACTCACTCATAGTATCTTCTTCCAGTACTGTTAGTCTGAGACAAGAACATACATACTTGCTTTAAGAAAAGAAGCAACAATACATTTTATTCCATTATTCTCTAGTTCCTGCGCTTTGTCCAGTACACTGATTTTACAACGCATCAGATAAAAGGCTGCATGCTGTAAATGCTAAAAAGCAATACTACATACACAAAACACGCGTGCATACTATGTAATAGTAAACTGGCCGGAAAAGTATTACGTGTAGAAGGTCTGATACTGCCATAATGAAGCCACTGAAGATTCGACGAAACCAGCAAACAGGTTAAGTACGCAGAACAATTGCAGTCCGCCTCAGTTATTTACCAGTATTCTGTCTTGGTATTATATGTGTCCAAACTTCCCAGTGTCTACAGTTTAAGTTGCTACGGTTGAGTAAACATTGACTATTTCACCTTAGCAACTGACCTGTGTACAAACTGAAATTTACAGTGCCTCCAGAGACTACTGTATCACAATTTTCTACTTAAATTAAATGTCAAATGCTAATTACTAACGAGGGAATTATAAGTAGATGTAATCTCCAGACACAAAAATTATTCTCTCTGGATTTCCAACCATCTTGCGAAACAAAATGTTGGAAATCTACACAAATTATGTGTTTGTTTGAAGGAAAATTAGTAACGCGCCGCACATTGTCATAATAATGTCAATCGTCTATAAACACAAAACTATATCATCAATTATGAAGGATAATAAATGCAACACAATGTAATGAAACAGCATAACCAACCAGGTACACTTCATATATATATATACACACATATATATATGTAACAAAAATCCGACATCCTTCATGTTATTAGCCATCATCATGAGAATATTCTCAACATCATTTCGTAAACTGCGAACAATGAAAGTAATTAAAATGAATGAATAACTTTAAACACTAAAAGTCCTAATATAATTATACAGAATAAAATAATTACAATATCGCTTTTATTTTACCTTTATTGCTGGCTGTTTATGTAATGGTCTTGATATAATCCCCACGACGTTGGCGTTATCTCTGACGATGGCTAATGAGCCGAAACATGTTGCATTGTAAACAAATAACGTTTGTGTACGTACGAAGTACACATGCTTGGTTATATCGTTTCATGAAATTGGTGTACACGATAATGAACTACAAAAGACCAACACAATGAACTAAAACTCGTGCAGACATATTATTGTACCTAGATTATTCCATCTGCAAAGTTAACACCAATAAAGATAACGACAAAAGAGATCGTTTTGCTTTAATAATTAAAATAAGTGAGATCTGCGCTCTTTTGGGATTTCACGCAGCGCAGAATGGTAGTTTCGGGACAACCTATCAGCCCCCATTTTGAAGGGTAAGGCAGTTCAAGAAGAATGCTGCTTAACCCTTGCGGGAAAAGATATGTTGTCCCGAAACGCCGGTAATAAACTACCATTTACGGTGCGTAAAATCCCAAACGAAGGCAGATCTCATTTACACTGCGGTGAAAACCTGAAATCTAGCATAAATAACAGCGCTAACTCGGAAGTCCCTTTACACTAGAGAATTAGTTTTCTCCACACAAAGTGTTTGTGGGTCTCCTGTAACTCTCCGAATAAACAGCGATTCTTTCCACGGGCAGAATTGAGTGTCATATCGGAAGGACTGTTCTGGAACTTGTTTGAAAAGACTGTGGGTACCCACGATAAATTCCTCTTAGCACAGTCCAAGGATGGCCGGCTAAACGAGCTTCAGGAGCCACACTTTAGGAGGCAACTTATACAAGAAGCACGCCTAGTCAAACGTACGGTAGCAACACAGCTCACTGCATGAGAGGTCACAGCCAGCGACACAAGGAACTGCCGCTTCTTGAGGAATCCACTAATCCATTAACAAAATAAAATACTATTCTTCTTACTTCACGGCACTCAATTCTGTTCATCCTACTACAATGGGTTGGTTTCACTTAGTTATGAGACTCCTTACAAAACGCAGTTCACGGCCAGACTTGTATGCATGTAAAACTATATGAGTGGTATTTTAATAGGAAACTTACGCGAACGGCAAGAATGCCGTGCATGAGGCGCAAGCGGCTTGCGACCCGAACTGTGGCCACCTGTGGGAAAGTCGGTGTCCCGTTCGAGATTCCAACCACGCGCTATCAAATTTCAAGTTCGATGCTCACGGCGTAAGGACTGTTTCTTTTTTGGTACTGGGCTTTGTAAATATTGCTTCTGTTAGGAGGTTTTACATACGTTTCGCACACAAAGAAAGTTAAAGAAATCGGCAATTGTTGCAGTGCGATATCAGTTAAATTCAAGCCATCCTTTAACGTTGTACTCAGGCTGCTAACAGAAGTGGCGTAGTTTGTCTCAATATACCCCCCCCCCCCCCGCCCATGGCCCGCCTCAAAATTAAGGGTGGTCCCAAGACAGAAGCCTGAACCCAAACTGTATAGGCGTATATTAAAATAATAAGAATTGCAACAATGGTATTAAATAACGTTGCTAATGTATGGACAGGTGCTGCTCACATCTTATTCATACGGGTAAGAATTGTGAGCGTAAAATAAATTAGTTTGCATATACTTCAGCATGTAATGGCTAACACATGTGCATACACTAACAAGACATCTGATTCGTAAGGGGCTAAAGGCCTAATCTATGCAAACTGGAAAACAATAATTTTCTTTTTATCACTGTGTGGATTAATTCCGGCATTCTTCTCAATTAAAATTATGCAAACCCGTTGAAAAAATTTTAAACACATACACACACACACGCAAACACACACACATATATGTGTATATATATACACACGTACGTTATGACATTTATGTGAAATGTCCTTTTGAACGAGTTTACGTAACTTTAACGAGCAAGAATGGGTGAGTTAATGCGCAGAGTGATAAAAATAAATTTATCCAAATAGATATTTTACTCAAATTCCATGATCTAAGTATAAATAATATACATACGCATACACAATTTACGTTTTATAATGCAATAATACAACAATACCACTTTGCACTTTGCATTACTTCACGATATATACCTGTTTACCGCCCCCAAAACATCTCTCTAACACGAACACAACGGCGCCTGCAGTCAATCCAATTCCCCACATAAAGAAAGAGAGCTGGAACTCAGCAAGTCTTAAGACCTTCACGTTCTTGTTGTCCTCAATATTTGCTCTGCCCTCACGTAAGGCTTCCAGTTCTAGTCTGTAACTAGTGTCTCTTTCCCATTTTCTCACCAGACCCGCTTCGGTCATCTTCCCGAGCAGGTTATGAATCCTTGTCGCGTAAGGAGAGCCTCTTGGAATCATGTACGAGACAAAATACTCCCTGGGATACTCCCTTATGATGTGAAACCTGTTCGGATACTTGCTGAGTAACCACAGAGCTTCTGCCTTGTTGGTCAGCATAGAGACGTTCCTATATTTTGCCATCTGATACAGCAGAGTTTGTGAAGACAGGTTCTGGTACTGAAGTTTCATATGAAGGTTCTTCATTGTTCGAGACCAGCCAAATGTGTCCAGTAGACCGGGATCAAGCGTGACAATGGGAAGGCCCGATTCGTCAAATTTCTGAAGGGTGTTGATATCCGGCTGGAAGCGAGGGTGCGAGACCGTGTCAAGGAGAGTGCTTTGGAAGAAACACATAAGGATCAGGCTGAAGAAGAGACAGAATGAGAGAAGCAGCCTCTGGGATGAGGAAGACACCTTGGTGAGGAAACTGAGAGACATTGTGAGGAACACGGCGATCGTGTCAGCAGCATTCGCCAGGCAAGACACTTTCCCACGCAGTTTTCTCAGAACATACCACAGCACCGTAGTGACCAAGAGCACGGCCAGCAAGTACATCCGGAACTCCAAAGTGAGACATTCGAAGATCGCTCTCCACGGAGGAAGTCGATGTGCCTTGGGAACGACCACCACGATCTGCATAGTGTAGAAAGCAGGCATCGTAAACTCGATCTTGTCCGTGTCATAGGACTTTATGTACCTTTCATTACCCGATATATCTGCCAATTTGCAAACCAAGTCTCCTACAGATCCGGCACACTCCGATCCATTTACGTAACCAAATCCTTCCCCGTGCCTTGGGTGACTGATGACTGGTGTGAAGTTCATATAAGTGGCCAGATTCTTTATCACTTCCCAGTCTCGCCCTTCGTACGAACACTTGTAGCGGGATTCTTCGCATTTCAACACAGCAGTGGGAAATGAGTGAAACATGGTGACCCTTACCACGAATCCTGCCAAATTCCATGTCCGTTCCAAGTATGATTTAGGTAGTTGAGTCAGGTGGTCTGGAGTCACGTAAATAAGGTCACCCTCCTTATTTGCATCAAAAGGGTTGTAAACAATTATATCAGTAGCCCTGTCGTAAATATTCAGATATTTCACCACAGTTACTACATTTAGGATCGAATATTTTTCCCAGAATGTATGGAATAAGAGTTTGTACATTTCTGGCGAATTGTAGCGATACCAACTCTTATGAAAAATAACTAGAATCATGTAGTTATCTTTTTGAGTCCATTTGTTTTGAGGATATCCTGTATCATCATATATGTGTGAATAGGCGCTCTCAACACTGTATGATATTATCAGATAAGAGTGGGATGATTCTGCAGGATATTCACGAACTTGGTCAACTGATTTTCCGATGAATTCGAAACTCGCAGCGTATACCAATCCAAAACAATTTAAATAAAACAATATAATTGGTATATTTAAATTCTTGTGCACAGATTCAATAACATCAGAAACAGTATCATTCCAAACTTCATTGTTCCACGATGTTGCCACTATTGTTAGGATTCTCGCAGAATGAAAGTGACTTGTACAAGCTGACCAGAATACTTCATCGAGCACAAAATCTTGAACGGCGTTTTTATCACGGACGTAATCTGTACCAAACTTATTTACAAATGTCACATCTACGAATATAGGACATTTTAAGAAAAACGCCAGGCAGAATATAAACTTCATTCTCCGTCTGCTTCTTCAGAGTGTCAATAATTTTAAATCTCCTTATGGTGTTGGTATGTTCCTACTAAATCGTGGAAGTTCAGATAACAATAATATCCGAATAAATATAATTTCAGTTATGTTCCTTTAAAGAATGAAGTGCAGTGGATAAATATGAATTATAAGGAACCCTTTCAGCACCGATTTCTAAGAAACTTGTTTCACAACCTTCTTTACGACGCGGCAGAGAGTCCTCAGCCGTTGTGAGTCGACTATCGACCTATCGAATGTATTCGTACAGAAGATGCAAAGTGAAATGTAATTCCATTAAACCTACATCCAATTATTAGGACACACTCGTAGGAGCGTATATTTTACGGCCACCGAACATAAAAATAAATTATTATTAAAGAAGGAAAGAAGTGTTACGCAATGAAAGTGAACGCACTTTACAAAAATAAACATCGTACTTCAAAAACAAAATTCCTTCCGCTAAATCTATCAAGATCCCTGGTACTCTGAGGCCTACAAAACATTCCCTCGCCGTTTTCTGGATGCATTGATTCATTATCTCGTTATTCTACGATTCTACTTCGACTCCTGAGGTAATTTGGCACTCAGAAAATAATGTAATATAACGGAAGGAATAAGAGTTTCTATAAAGCGGTGGCCGCCGATTCCAGTTAGGAATATGATTCGAGTAAAAAAAAATTGTGGCCGATTTTGGTTAGAGGCGTCGCTGTAAACTTTCATACTGGCTCACAAAAATATGTCACTGAGGTTACTTTGTTGGGTAATGCATTTGATTAATATCAGAATGAAAATGACCTTAATAGCGCTATACATTCAAAAGAAAGAAATGTTCACATTACAAGCAAGTCATTACACGTCTGATATATTGCCAGGTGGAATGGCGTGAGTGTCAGCTACAAAGGGGAGTTTGATTATTCAGTTCCCCGTATGCAGTAAAGAAGAAATGAATGCTGATGTAAAAAACACATACATCACAGACGACTGCTGCATGTTATATAACATTCACTTGACACTAGAACCTAAAGAAAAGCATTAAGGTTACAGTTTAATGTTACAGTCACAGAGCCAAGTTGCTGATCTAAGCGTAAGTGCCGATACGTAAGTGCATAAAGTACAGCAGAATGTAGCGTTTGTGTGGCCTTTAGAGCATTAAGGCAGATCGGCATCATGAATTAGGATAATAAACTTGGATGTTGACGACACAAAAATGCGTGTGACAACAGAAAAAAAAAGGTAAGGTATGTTACAGTCATTACTACTGTAATGATAAATTTCAAACTACAACAGGTCATGAGGGCATAAAGGGGGAAAAGACATATAGCTCTAACTCTTTAACCTCGGGGCTAGACGGCGGTAGGTGGTCAACGTCACGCGCCGGCCGCTTTAACCCCGGGAAACAGACCTGTAACCCACTGTACAGGAGAGCCAGGGCCAGTCTGAATGGATGCAGAAAGTCTCGGCCCCACCTGGATTCGATCCCCAGACTGTCCAGCCCGCAGCGAGTTGCTATACCGACTGCGCTATTCCGGCCCATAATTAACACTATGGTAGCCACAACCGAAGGTTCAGCGCCTCTTAGTTAGCTACTGAACGCGAATGCAAAACAGCTGAAACAAGCCCACTCCAACACACTCTGTTTCTCTCACACCCATTCAAATACTGCAAAGATTAATGCTTCACCGCGGTGACTGACAATATTACTCTCTTTTCGGATATTACGCCGTGTAGTTTCTACCAGACAAGACGGAGTCACGTTATAAAGTACATAATATTTATTTTTATATTGTCCTACTATTAATGCCTAGCTCTTCGAAGTACTCTCTTCCGGATTTTCCTACTAAAATTTTGTTAGGCATTTCACATTGACGCCATCCTTGACACACTTTCCGTCCCGTTTTTCCTTCATCATTGGTAACTGGTGTAAAAGTTACGGAGCGCCACGTTGTGTAAATTCCTCCATCCTGTCGCTTCTGAGTCCAAATGCTACCGTCGGTTAAACGACACCGTTTAATGTTAACACCAGAAAGTTTTCCCATAAAATTGTGCTTTACCTCTCATTTCCGTAATTACTTACGGAAAAACATTTCCTTTCTTCTCAATGTGCCACAACTACACATAGATTTGAGATTTGGCATTGAAAGTCTTAAGAATTGCGCAGTTTCTGCAGTGGCAAAATCGCCACAAATGTTACGAAAATTGGCCGGTCAGTCAGTGTTCATGTCATTATAATACATGTATCTTAGTTGAATGAGGGGATAGACATACAGTATGCATGTACATATACAGGCCGCTGTACGACACCGTCCTGCATAATCAGTCCCAAGAACAAAGTCTCATTTTCTGTCACTTCATTCATCCCCCTGGTATTAACTCTCCAATACGCCCTAAAAGAACATTTAGCAACCTATCACCACCCCTTGTTATAGTGATATAAGGGGAAAGACTCTCCGAAGCTACAAACCTCTATTTTAACACCCCCGTCTACCCCCTGTGACTCTGTAATCCATCACGTTATTGCACTAGGAGAGGAAATCTCATCTGACCAACGTGACTTCACAGTGGATCCCAATCTGAATGCAAGTCAAGTGAACCGGATATTAAGGGTTTTCACACCACGATTAATAAAACGCTGTGTTACGGCATCTGAGTTGCTAGCTTGCAGCTGTAAGTTGTTACGCACACTGCTATCACTGTATTATAATAGCTAATTCGTTCCGAAGACAAACATACACTAAAGAAACGGACAAAGTTTTAAGTTAAAAAATGTTAGAAGACATAATGATAATTTCGTTAGTTGTACTCCAAAGAGTTATATCTCACATGTTTGGTAGGTACTATGTAACAGCTAGCGACTTCATATAGTGCTCCACACACACACACACGGCCAGGCAGCCTTCTGTGCATCAACAGCTGCCTATTGAAGGGGTGATTAAGCTGGCTCTAAGGCAAATATTTTGCGAGCGTGAGGAGACGGAGGGAACAGTATCATAATCAGCTCCACTGCCGAACATTGGTATTAAAGATGTTCAAAATTAATTTTCTGCTACCCTCTTCACTGGCTCTGGGGCCCATTCAGCCTCCTATGCAATGGGTACCAGGGTTCTTTCCTGGGGGTAAAGCTACCGCGGCGTAAAATTAACCACTCACCTCCCTCTAGTGCCGACGTTAAGAACGAGTGGAGCTATACCTCTGCTCCCCTTATTTGCCTTCACGGCGTTCACAGGGAAAACTTTACCTTTCACGTACCCCTTAATCAAACTATTAATCAGACATTAAGTCGCCATGTCAGATTGTTGATTGGATATTTACCCATGAATCTGATTGTAATCGGACTTATCCAGTGAATATGTGAGTTTGTTAGTCGGTTTAATTAATGTTTCTTTGCCTTTTTCTCTCGTACTTTGCATTTACTTCTCGCTGTTTTATTTAATAGGTTATTTCTCTCTTCTACTCTGCAATTATTTCTTATTCATTCCTTCTGACAGTTCTTGTATGTCTCTTACATGCACGAATCTCGAACTCCTTTATGTTTTCCGCTGGGTACTCATACTGACGCACCGCTCGGTAGTGCTTTCTAACGCGTCTTATCCTTCGACTTAGCCCGCTCCATTTGCTCCGTACTTAGGGTCTGCATCGCCTTTCACCTTGTATCCCATTCAGACGCCATTGAACCTCTCTCTTCACTGGCGTCTGGTAATATTTGCCTGCAGGAATATGTCTGCAGCTTCTACCACATGAAACACTGGATACTTATATTTATAATTGCGATGGTTTGCAGCAACGGAAAATATTAATGCTAGAGAAGTGGACCAGATTGAAATTTGTTAATTTGTGCTTTGAACGGAATGTTAAGAGGCCCACTAAGATGTAAAGCAATAAAAATGTGTCCTTCACAATGATACGTTACACAATCAAATACAATGTAATTTTGCAATTAGTTTAATTAATATTCATTTCAATATTATCCCATCATAGCACAGCCTATGGTACATATTATTATTTGTTAAAAAGGGAGAAAACTAAAACGCATTCTGCCCCATTTCACTTCTTCACTCACGTCTTATGTCATCCGTTTGGATAATATAAATGCATAACACCAACTTCAAACATGTCTCCCCTCTTCTTAGGAATTGTTTAAGCCCGAATTTATCAAGCGACTATAGGATTCGCTGAAAGATCTTTTTCAAATATCAGTTTTTATCAAAACTAACCAAACTAAACAATTACATCGAGCAGAATCATTATTGAGGCACTGGTAGTCGCCCACCTGGCTAAAAATTCATCGCCGGTTATGGAAATCAAAAACCTAGCGCCATGTTCCCGAGTACAGATGCTGTGCGACTATTACATTACGGGCCAAATGAAGGAGGCCCGCACTCAAGCAACACGTAGCCTATCCTTTTACAATCAGACATGGCATTATTGCCCGACCTATACGAAAGGTTGCGTTCGATGGCTCACACTCCGGCTGACATTAGGCCGTCCGATTTCAAACGTCGACCCGGGACTTCCTATCGCGGACCTTTCGTCCTGTTCCTCCATGTGAGTGTGGGATGCTACCCTAAATTAGGCCACAACCGCATTCTTCAATATGTTGTCCAATTCAGTATACACCACTTCTCCTACACAAAATGCTAGAAATATATCACAAATAACTGAAAGCGTCATTACGTCACTCATAAAAAAAATCTAATTTTTATGTTGTACATTCCGTGCGATACGGTATGTTTCTAATTATCTTATTTTTTGCAATGACGCGACAGCCCCCAGTGGGCCACAGACTCCTCATTATCGAGGCTTCACGATCACACTCAGACACACCACATTCGGTAGTACTCTTCTGGACGGGTGATCGACCCGAAGCAGAGACCGCTGCCTGGCAACACACAACACTGACAAGGGACAGACGTACATGCCCCCGGCGGGATTCGAACCTACAATCCCAGCAAACAAGCGGCCGCAGACCCACGCCTTAAACAGCGCGGCCATTGGGCTCGGCTGTTTCTAACTATAAAGCCAAAAATTTTCACACATATGAAGTGTATACAATAATACAGACCTTTCTCCTACATATTTCGGAGGTAAATGACCATCATCTGGGAGCAACGTAAATACTTAAAACCTAATAAAGTCAGTTACATACACAGAATAAAATATGTCATACGTAGCCCTACTCATTTTGAGATAAAATACATTAGCCTACTGCATGTCATAATAAGCAGTGATGACTATGACATATTTTGTTATTATGAATGTAATTAGCTTTATTAGGTTTTAAACATTGGTGTTGCTCCCAGAGGACGGAAACGTGGAAACACAGAAGAGACTGTATTTTTCTATACATTTCATATGTGCAAACTGTTGGTTTTATAATAGGAAACAAGAATTCTAACTCTCACAACGGATATTTACCTTAAAGTTTTCTTATTCAATCTTGTATGCTTTCATCTTCTGTCCCCGACCACCTCATTATTTTTTAATTTATCATTCTACTAGCATTTTGTGAAGTGCTGGTAGCAATAAATGTTCTTCCGCTAACCCATGTATCACGCAAAATAACGTAGCCTATAACACCTTTCAGATAACAACACCGTCAGTCGGAGACAAATAACGTACGTACCATTAAGAGTTCGTGCAGATTTATCAGGAGCCGCCTCTGACTCAGTATGCCTTCTTCGTGTGATTTTGTCCTTCCCATTTCCTTTTCCTGCTGTCATGCAGTGGAAATTAGTTTCGATCTCTCAGAAGAGCACTCCGTCCCTATAAAGGTTAAGTCCACGTCCTTTCGAGTGCTTAACAGACATCATCGCATATTTCAGCGAACGCTGATCTGACAGTCGACACAGTAAGAAGAATTTCAAACCACGAGGCTCAGAAAGCGTGTACGATACATGATTTTGGTTGCCTGTCCCTCTTATATAAGACGTACGTGCGGCATTCTCAGCAAAGAAGGAAAGCCCCTATAAAAGCCTACCCTGGTGGCGAATTTATCAGTTCGCTTATCCGCGTTAATAACCTTACGTCCTCATTCCTAACGAAAGCATGGAAGATAATCCCTGAAGGCTGACGTTCATCTATATCGCACGTAAAAATTTAGTTCCTACTTCGCAGAGAACAGACTCCGTTTATAGTACAACAAGAGAGGCAAGGTACGTATAAACGTAACACTGAAGCGCGTTCGCGTAACCACTGTTGCCATGAAAAGGCAACACGTATTACATATTCCGAGTGCATGTCTGTAGCCTTAGTTATCTAGCAAGCAATAAGCATGCGCCATATTATATTGGCACCTTTCACCTGTCTGGCTGTACCATATTTTTCCACATTATCTCATAGAGGCACGATTTTCGTAAAACGTTTATTGACAATAAAATGCGTGCTCTGATTCTCTGTACAATTTTGTCTGAAATACTTCTCATTTTAAGAACTCAGCGAGATATTATTATAAACGCACACTGGTGTTCATGTAAAGGTTTAACACTAAAGATTCTGCAGTC
This sequence comes from Coptotermes formosanus, assembly GCA_013340265.1. Taxonomy (NCBI): domain Eukaryota; kingdom Metazoa; phylum Arthropoda; class Insecta; order Blattodea; family Rhinotermitidae; genus Coptotermes; species Coptotermes formosanus. Next base: position 629,624 of record BLKM01010978.1, on the reverse strand, counting down.
TGTTCACACAATGTGTTTACATGTACAGTACAAGTCTCGCATTAAACAGCCCGTATTTCCCCACACAGCATTCATCGACTGTTCTTTCAAATGGTAGCACGTGTTCTCTGTGAGGTACAAATTGAATATTTATACATAACGTTCTGTAGCTTTAGTCTTCAAAGGGTTAAAACGAACCCTCTTCACTGAGGCGTGATGATCATTTTGCATTAGAGAATGATGGAGAATGACTTAAAAATTTCCGCGATGATTATAGTGTACCTTAGTTTGAGCTTTTGAATTATCTTCAGAAACTGTTTTTCTAACAACCAATTATCACTTTGATGAAAAAATACCACTTTATTCCACAGTACATCCAATTTGTTACTCATTGTTTTTCAGTCGTTCGTTACTGCACAGCGTAATTGCTGATAGTGTCACTCAACAAAGAAACAAACAAAAGAATAAGCGAATATTGGCAGCAGAACTGAATGTACAGTTTTCATCATGGTTCTCATTACCTCCTTAATAATGTCTCGACGCAGGCTTCATGCATGATCCAGCCTCCCCATCCTATCTGCTGCTATGCAAAAGCCACAGCTGTAACAACATCGTTAAAAAATGCACAAGCCTATGAAGCCAGGTGCAACGGAGCTGAAACATTCGTGTTTACAACACGGTACCAATAGCATTGCGGGCAAAGTCGGTGTCAGTTACGCATTACTAGAATGGCAAGACATAAATATACCCGTTTCTTTCTAGACTAACCGCATTAATGGCGGACAAGAGCGTTTGATCTTATCAGTTCTTGACTGCGAAATAATCAAATCAAAAACACAAATTAAACAAGCCATCCTATACACGCCTCACGTTCCCAGTAATGCGAATCATTCTCCTGTATGTAACTATCCAAGAGCCGGGATTCGAACCCATCATAACGCTTGGTGCCGCTTACATCCCCAGGCCTCAGCAAGATACGTGTGCAGATATGCATGTAATGAGCACAGCCACTAAGCGAGTTAATGCATCGGAATTACGACTAAACCCGCCGCATGTGAATAAAATAACAACGCCCCATGGCACGCTAAAACAACCCTTCCATAAGGCCAAACATTCACAAACTGCTGTGTGTATGTTACGGGCAAATCCCGAAACGCATCACGCCACGACACAGCCTGGTAAATGGCAATATGGCCGAACATTTTTGTTAAAATGGGCTGACTAATGTATTCCCGAACACATCTGGAAATATCAGCGTGATTTTGATTAGATTATTTAAGTTTTTCCTTGCCTTTTGTATAATTATTAGTGCGTTTACCTGGAAAAAATAAGGACTTGAAAATAGACGATAATAAAATACTTTATATTCGGAACCAAATAAAATAAAATAAAATAATATTCACAACGCAAAGCACACGTAATTCCAGTCTACAAGGAACAATGCTCCGATGCATTACTTGAAAATATTTTATTAACACACAAATTTCAGTTATTGTCACAGTACTTTCTTTACGCCACTCCAAATTCGAAATTTACGTACAGTAGCATAGTAATAAATAAAAAAGGAGACTGTAAACACGGAGAACAGCGTCACTGACAATGTGTTATTATGCGCACGCGCGAGTCGGTTGATCTTTCACTTCGTTCCTGGTTGTGACTCACTCAAACACGAAGGGTATTACACAAGTTTAACTAACTAACTAACTAACTAACTAACTAACTAACTAACTAACTAACTACTGTAGATATACTTTATGCAAGTGTCTGTGCTACGCGAGGCAGAGCTGATGTTGAATAGTATTAAATCCACGCAGTAGCTACAGCTCTCTCTCTGTCGTCGTCCCCCCCCCTCCCGGTGTTGTACCTTCCTTACTAAAACTATACAGTACACTACCGACCTTCACCTGCTGGTTCGTAAGGCAAACAGCATCTCCGGGTAGCCTTTTGGCATATCGCGAAGTGACCAGACGTTTGTGTTAATAAAGGATGACAGCTATTCGAGCAGAAAACGATGTACTATCTGAGACCGTATAGCCCGGTTTCCTAGCCAATATATGAAGCCCGCACCTATAAACACAAATCAAGGGTTAGAACATTCAATTAGGACATTTAATACGTTAAAACGGATTCCTCTTTCATCTTCCAGTGTCTTTACTAACCTACAGTGCACGTCGAAATACTGGTATTAGTTATATTTGGGGTGTCATCCCAGAATTCGGCTTCAAAGGCTACGAAAAGCAACAATAAATGTCACTGAGGATAACCTAGTGTCCTGGATGAGATTTCAGAAGCTCCACGCAGTGACCGCTATGTTTTAATAAAAAATGAAGTCAATTTCAGTATCTGTCCACACATAGTAACCTGCAGGATACACAGGCGTACGTGGTCCAGGTGTTTCTTGACTCAGTGACATACAGGCCGACCCCGTATCAGTAACCACACCACGATTCGCCCACTTTTCGGACCCTGCCCGTATGGCTCTTTGGACACCGTCGCTTTTCGTCATTTATGCTTTGCCTCTTTATTTCAACGAACACCCATACGTAATCTAGATTCTATGCTCTAAACTTTTAATACATGTTATTGTCACTTTCACCGTTTTACTTAAGGCCTAACCACAAATATATATACGTGTATCAGAGTACAAACATTTGAGCTTATATGAAACTCCGAGGTGGGGGGGGGGGGGCGGACAAGAAAGACGGGAGGTTCGAGGAAGGCGCATAATGAGTTTCATAATTTGTACTATTCCTAGTCACATTACCAGATCAGCCAAATCTATTATCAGAGAGGCTAGGCATGAAAGAAATAAGAAGTGTACACAAAATTCGCTGACGTAATACGACAGTCCGAATGGCGCCTAACTACGGGCTGGACGACGGAGAACCCGTCTGCGACTTCCGGCAGGGAGAAACAGATCTTTCCTTCGCAAAAATTTCCAGACCCTGTGTTGAACCCTCCCATGCCCTTATTCAATGGACAATGGGGGTTCTTTCCCCGGTGGTAAAAAAGACCGGTTTGGGGAGCTAACCACACCACCATCTAGTGACGAGGTTAAGAATGAGCACAGCTACTTTCCTGGCCCCCTTCCCATTTCGAATGTTTCGTCCAGTTCATCACAATCTAAACTTGGAAGCTCTCTGGTTACGTGCGCGTGTACGCAGAACAGGTGTCCTGCTGATGTCTCTCCCCGTCCCCCCTCCAACCGAACTACATGCAACGCAATCACTACTCCGAACTCGCAGCTGCTTCGTTGATAAACATCCAAAGTGCGGTCCAAGTTTTAGAATGCGTATTTGCCGAATTTTTCACTGTGTTGGGAATGGCCAAAGGTATCCTGACGTAAATTCACGTGAAACAGCATTTTATTCTCCATTACAGTAGATGTTGCGGGTAATCTAAACCTCTGTACAGAATATATAGTGGTTCTAAACAAATGCGAACACTACACGTATAAATGTTTGGACAAAACACATTTGGAATCTTGTGTGTTATAGCTGATTAAATTTACGTCAGCTGAAAATGTATGTTTCGTGTATCTATTGCAGCATTCGTCACTCAAAAATAAAATTCTGTAAGTCATTCTGTGTCACTAAATACTTATATCGAACAATTTTGTCTCCATATTCTCTACCATTTTCTCCCAGTCCCTGTCCATCTGATGACTACTTGAGAACATATGACCTTCTAGGTTTGTTTTACATTTCTTAAATTAAAATACTGTATAACATGCTACGACAGCTTCTGCATATTTTTCACATGGCAAATAATATTTCTGAACCCGAAAACATTTCTATCCCAGATTAATTTCTGGATAAGCTAAAAATAAAAACTGTAACAAATAATTCCCACCTGGGAATCGCCAGGTTTCAGCAGATCAAGAGGTATGTTCTACATGATAAAATATAAAAAATTCAGCTTTTAAAAAAAGGATATTGTGTTAATCCCACATATATCATGTTAAAGTTGGAACGCGAACAGAGCTTGACAAATGTTTGCAAATGACGAAACGTGATATTTTGTACAGACTAGGTTACTCCTTCGTGTCATCCAATTTGTACTGGCTGTAAATTGTGCGCCTGTCATAACAAAATGCCACTTAAAATAATGATGATGTTCCCATATCACAACAAGCAGTGAACCACATCTAACCAGTAAGATGGCTGACGGGTTGTCCACTTTATCTACAGTCAAAATGGAAGTGGTTTAGCCCTTACGTGATCGTTACTTACAACGTCAATTGTCATCTCACTCAATCTATTTAGGTACATTAGACAGTACATTAAAATGGGCTACGAACTCTTCCAGTCGCATTCCTCAAAGTCTTCAGTTCATAATCAAACTCTCAATAATTTCAGATTAAGCTTAATGTAACTTTAATGTTGAAACAAAACATCTTCACACAAATAAGAGAATGTGTTTCTTTTTTCATTTCATGACACTTCGTCAACGTATGCTTTATGATTGCGGGAAATGCACTGGAAAGGCTGTAAACTGAATCAGTCCTGTCTCATTTCAAGCATAAATTATGAAGGGAAAATTGTACGCCTATATAACGAGATGGTTCTTCACAAAATTTTGCTCCACTCTTGCGTCGGGTACTTTATATGATGCATCTCAAAAAATTGTTTTACTGCGGTTGCAATTTCACTAACATTGCGAGTGATTCTGAATTAAATTGGTGCCCAGTTGCACAGCCATTCACCAGTTAAGATGTTATGTCAATGTTGGTACATGCAGTAATATGGGACCTGCGACCCACTTACACAACTAAGTTGCATGGAGCAGGGGAAACAAAGTCACTCAACCAATCATTAAAGTTTCCCATCTTTAATGAAACCCAGAAGTCTGTTACTGTATTCAAAAGATCCTGTGCTTGATCTATCCCCAGCCAAATTAATCCACTGTACACCCGAATATACCACTTCCTTGAGCTGCAACTTAATATGGCCTCCCATTACGCCTACGTCTTTTTCCAAAAATGCATACTTTACCGTTTACCTCATTCTAGCAACACTGTTCGACAATTACATCCTCTTTATTTACTTGCACTAATAATCTTTGGTGAAAAACATAAATTTCAGGATGAAAATTAATCTGAAAATAATAACTGAATGCCTGTCGATCTACAACACGAAGCAGTATGCCTCCTTCGCACACAAGGGGTAGCCATGTTTGTCATACGTAGTTTATTGCATTTATTATAAATACGAATTATAATGCAGCAGTACGTAGGTGATAACCTCGAACAGTATCCCGTGGACAGTAATACTGGACAATAATACTGAACTTGAAAGTACTGTACTTATTTGACCGGTACGAGTAGCGTACTGCAACACGAAGCCAGCGCAAGGGAACATGAACAGAACAAAATCCTACTTAATTATATTACATGGATCTGCCACGTACCTCATTATGCTTCATAGATTGTCCCACGCTGTTAGTGAAACACTTCATAGCTCACATATCACAACAAACCAATCTGAATTGTTACAGGAAGCAGGAACACTTCTCTTCCAAGAACGCACGCTTCTCTTCATTCCGCCAAGACGCCAACAGATAATATGTCCGCAAGTTACTAGCCACGCCATCACGTGGTAACAATCGGAACTACACATAAGACCGGACGCTTGTTTGAAGGATGGTGACGTACATAAGGCGCTCGCTGACGCCTATGCACGGCGACCCTTGTGTCGGGTGAGGGCGGTCCAAAAGTACAGAATATTAAAATTTGCTGTCAGAAGGCCCTGTTCTGGATTCCTCTTACGATATCTGGGAATAGCTTCGCTATAAATGGTGGGGGGAGTGGGGCGGTTATTGGAACAGCTGTTAGATCACGAATTCTGTGCAATAAGCTCTTTACAAACCGACCGGAAAAATCTGACATATATTACTGACTTGTTCACTTCGTTTGAATCTGGTGCGACGTTACAGAATCGTTGTCCTGTTATTTAATAGCAACTTATATTTTATTTTGCAAAAGTAAATTTTATGCTCATAAAAGTGAACACTAAAATAAAATATTTACCTTTATTTTCACAAGTAAATGCACTCATTTTCTTAATACACAAAAAACAAGATCTGTTTATAAATCTTACGAAATCCTACTCACAGGCAACAGGGAAGAAATAATTTGTGTTTTTTTTTAAGTTAAAGACGCTGTCAGTAGTCTAGGGCCATATATCGTCGAATTATTTGAAGGTAATGAATGAGTTGAAAAGCATGTAGAAAGATGCGGTTTGCCCTAGTTTATTTTACTATTCCGTTACGAAAATCAAGGCTCCGAAATATGAACAAAGAGCATTACTTAACGAATGTTTCTCTCCCAGCTGAGACTTGAACCGGGACTTCTCGAATACAAGCCAGGAGCATCACCGTTTGATCCAGATTGTTAGGAGGACAACACTTGTGATGATTCCCAAAATTCAAACAGTAATACGCCTGGTATATAGCGTCCTGCATCTATTGCTCTGCTTACCGTTAAAAAATTTTCCAATTCCACAGGTCAGATTTCTTTTTTAATAACTCACAGGTCATAAAACGTTATATTTTACTTACTGATAACTACAGCCATGAAGTAGCGTTCTTGGTTACAAGCTGCAAATCGCTCATATAGTCAAGCAATGCTCTATCTTTTAAAGAATCCGACGCTGTCATGAGCCACTTTAATCCAATAGGTGCCTTTATTTTTCTCCTTTAAGACATACTTTTACACATACTTCTGCAAAGTTTTCACATTATACACTTTAAAATATTATCACTGAATTTTAAAATGCCTCTAACTGATTCAGAATACATAATATTTTAGACAGTGTTAGCCTAAGGCATCGCATGATGTTGTGGAAAATTTATGTTGTATATTCTGAGAAACAAATGGGCAAAACTTCACGCTTTTAGCTTCAAATCATGCAGAGTGCACAATTACCAGCATCAACTGAATGGTTAACCGCTACTAGTGCAAGAAAGGGATTGTGAGAATTCCATTTTTCTGGGCAAAACGCGACGTTGTGCGCACTTAGTAACACAAAGGAACATTAAAAATTGGTTACAGTTTCCACAGACCCTGTGTCACTGAGACAAACCCGGAATTGTAAGCGTATCATAACAATTCTAGGGCTTTCTTTCCTTTCTTATTTACTCCGGAAACTGTAAGACTTATGGGAAAAATGTTTTGGAAATAAAACCATGCCGTCGTTAGCTACTGGTCAAGGCACCGGAGTTACATTGCCCATAAATGGTGGATGTCTCTTACAGCAACCACCACCAGACCGAAACTAGGCAGCATTCAGCATCCTCATCAGTTGGTATCAGGGACCCTTACCTAGGGTTAAGCATGCTTTAGCGTGAAGCTGCTCAACAATATTCGTCTACTAATGTGGTTAAATTTGTGACCTATAAATCCACTACGACGAACATCTCAATGGTATGGTGCTTTAACACTTCGACGCCGTTACTTTAATTACACGACTGAATGGTGTTAAGTAGTTAATTCAGTATCACTGCCCTGCTTTGACCTCAAGGACAGGAAGTAACCTTCATAACGCTTTGTTGCATCATTTGGACTCCTCACCAAATGTCCTCCGTCTGATCAAATATGGCACATGTGGGGGGTGAAGAAAAATGCATACGTGGTTTCGGTGTGCAAGGAACCCCTTGCGAGACCTAGACGTAAATGGGAGGATAAAATAAAATGCATCTTAAAGAAATAGGACGGGATGCTGTGGATTGGATATATCTGGTACTGAAGAGGGGTAAGTGCTGGGCTATCCTGAAGCCGGCAATGAAGCTACAGCCTTCATAACAAGGTAAAGGTAAAGCAGTCCCACTACAGGCCTGGACAGGCCCACAGGGTTCCAGGAAGTCGAGGCTCCCAGATTTCTAGACAATCGGCGCTTGAAGGTGGTAAGGTTGTCAGCCCTACGCACCGGCCCTGTTTACCCCCCAGGAAATATTCCTGGTAGAAGGAATTCTGTTAGAGGCTGAGTCGACCCAAGGGCCATAGTGCGACCGACAGGATTATGTCAAAGAAAAATCCACTGACACCATCGGGAATCGAACCCGCGACCTGCCGGTTTGTAGCGCAGTGCCTCAACCAACTGCTCCACCTTCATAACATGCGGGGAATTAGTTGACTATATAAATAAACCAAATTCGCACGAAGAGCGTTGTTCCATGGAGTTAGTTTGCTATTTAAAAATGGTCACATACATTTGTGGCGGGTCAGGTTTGTAATTTGTACACGATGAACTATTGCAGTTGGTGCCGGGACGTACGGACGTCCTTACATTTCTGCGCCACTACAGTTTTGTGTTATGTCGGCCACGAAATAACGCAGAGGCCACAATTTATTCCAGACCTTAGCACGCCTTGAAATCATTCGTCTGTATAAGGACCTCATCCCACCCTTGCTGAACAATGTAAGTTAATTCAGTGTGAGTGCCTTAACGCGAAACTGCAACAGCTGCTACCGCAGTCAGAAGGACGACACGTACGTGGTGTGCTGTTTTCAGTGGGGCAGGTACAAACAGACATTACGTTATTAGACCCTTTCTTATAATTTACATTCCTGTATTCTGTGTTCAAAGGCAGGCCACACTGAGCTGATACTTTGAATTAGTTACAGCGAATATTTCAACAGCTACAGTCAGTAGACAAGCAATCCTTTTACGCACTGTGTTAATAACATGATCTGTCGTAGGATGACACCAACGGAACACGTAGCATGAAACTTGGAGATGAAAAAGAGGATGTCTAGCTAAACCAAGAGGTTGAATATAGCTGTTTCATTGGGATCCGTGTACAGATCTGTAGCCCACTACTTTCCTTGAGGAGCGAAATATAGACTGCCTCCGAAACGATGTACTTTTTACATTTTTTTAGAAAAAGTTCGATGAACGAGATCCAAAAATTAACGGTGCTACATGGACTGTTTTCCATTATTTTTTGTACAGAAAGCAAGGGAATCTGGAACAGCACGACTTCTTCTTAATGAGAAAAGGAGAAGTTTAAGAGTCTGGCAATATGAAGCAATCCGAATTCTAATCTCAGGTGCTAATAGTCGCACGTGTTAAGTATTGTGAAGTTCCACGTGTCTCTGGAACCCAATATCGCAGTGCACTTTGTCAGTTCATAAATGTGTTCTCACAGTATGCAAAACTATAATTTTTACTTAATGTCGTTTTCAGAAGCTCAGATTATATTACGTCGAAAGATATGGAGATTAATAAACAGTAAATTACAATAAAATAGGCACGTAAACGTTTATGGATAAATTAGAGTTATTGCCCCAACATTTGCTTTTAGATTATACAGCTTTAAATAACCGGAATACTGGCTAGTAATTAAAGCGAATGGTTGTAGAAATGAGCAGTAGTGACTTCACTTGAAGTGCAATTCCGGCATTTGTGTTCAAAGACTGAGCAAAACCACGAAAACCTAATTCAGGATAGTCAGGAGTGGTAGAAACTTAACTGCGATATTCGGAGGTACTACAGTCTGGTGTGTGTATGTGTGTGTGTGAGGCTGAACAAGGCTTCAACTCTGACATGCCGAAACGTCTGAAGTCATTAAACCACATCACGACTCTCTTCTTGTACAGTGTACCTTTTCTCGAACATTTATATGTCACTACAACAAGAGTAGACACAAACATTAAAAAACCATTGGTTTATTAACAATATTAATTCAATAATTCATACACTTAAAAAAGAACAATCTTTATTTCCATTGGCCGGAAGTACTGTAAACCTAACATACAAGTTTACAGCAAATTAATATGTAAACTGATCCAAATTGTATTTATTCCTGCCTTTTATATCTTGTTATTTCTGAAATTTGATACGTTGAAACTAAATTGAGCACGTCCTGGTACATTTTTTTACTAGCATTCTGCTCCAGAACATGTTACTTTTTCTTCAGTATTTTGGAGAATAACAATCAGACGCTTAACAATAAATTATTTTCTAATTTTAATTTTAAATAAATAACATTTAGTAAAAATGTTTCTAAAATTTTATTACTCGTTTTGTATGAAACACTGGTAAGAATAAACGTGTGGGCTTGCTGCTAGCAAGAAACTATATTCGTGTTCTAGTTCTTTCCAATATGGCTATAAAGATATAAAATAAATTTTATGACAGCTCTAAATTACTATGTGGTGGCAAAAGTTCATTAAAACTTAGTTTTGATGTTAAGAGGTTTAAACTCTAAGTCTTTTCAAGTAATAGCAAAGAATTGACTTTACTCTTAAACACATAGGCTGGCAGTGCCACTTTAATCCAAGACCCATATTAACAACAAGCTATTGGTATATTTTTGTGAGCAATTAGCTTTAAAATCTGTTGCTGTATCCACTGGAGCTGATTGCAAATATGCACCATAAAATTACATTCCTCTCCAACCAAGAAATTCATTTTATATTATGAGCATTGCATAATTATTGTTAAGTACATAAAGTAATTGCCATCCCAAAAATGTCTCACATATCAATTATTAAACAAAATATACACAAATATATACATATATTCTGTACATATTTTCAATACATATGTAACATTTCTGCATAATCTATATTATATATATGCACATAAACTGATATTATGTATGTATCCTATTACAATAACGCATTTATAAAATATTTGATTACTATTATATTTCTTATCATTATGATGCGTTTTGAAATAAAACACTAAACTACGTATAACAACTGGCAACAGGAATGAGAGAAGGGGCCATGTTAGAAGTCTACGAGTATTTCAGCTACTGCAGCCTTACAAATAGCTAACATGGCTCTTACAGGGTTATCTGACATTTTATATATTATACCTTAATACAAATAGCTAAAGTACCTTCCGCTTATTTACCCGATATTTTACATAAAGTATGTAAAAAGAAGATAACAAGAACCTATGAGTGTAAATAACTAAAGTCCAAAATTCAATATTATATAAAAAGCACACTAGACGGGTAAGGAATATTCAACTACGAATTAAGATCTATCACCACCAAAATACAACATGAACTTATACACGCATTATTTTATTTACAACTGCCCGACGCGTTTTTAAAGAATCAGGTGATAATTATGGGAATTGTACCACAATAACAGTACTTACAAAGTGCAAGATTCTGATAATGTTGAAACATAAAAACAACTTTCAACATTGATATATTAGATGCCAATCATTTCAGTGGCGTTGATAAATAATCGGCAGCGTCCCTCCTATTATTAGCGAACCTCTAGATCTCATAACCAGAATTTCGACTACTGCCTTCTGTCACAAGAATGGAATCCTGTCCGAAAGAACCCACACCATATATTGTCACTCTTTACGTTTGGGGCCCTATCTAAGCCAATGATTTGCATAATATTAATTTAAATACAAATCCACTTAATTATGCATACCAATACGAGCAACGTAACTTAACTTTTGTAAGATATCTTATAATTGTTTTGCAGATCTGCACCTGAGGCAAATTATACAGCGAGAATATTTTTTACTCACTAGAATTTATTAATTCCTCCTCTCTGCATTTTCCTGTTTTCTTCTACCCTTTTCGAAATTCAAATCACTGACCCACTTACCTAGTCCTTGCTGTCCCTATAACACGTTCTATATCCTTGGCTTAGTGCTATGAAGGATCTATGGAAAGTAAGAGCATTCTTTTTCATCCTATTTTAACCATACAGATGGCGATAAATCTTAATTTTATTACGCAAATACAACAGTTTAAATACAGACAATTAAAAACGAGTTTCCGATATCTAGACACGTAACTTATGCGAGCAAACCATAATGCAAAAGCATGTTTACAAGTTATATAAAATATATAAATTTTTAACTAAATGTCTTAAGTAAATATATGCACACATTTCTTCAAAACTAAGAAATTATTGTACCCACCATTATTTAGATAAGAAACTAACATATCAATTTATGAGATTATGTGGAAATTTACTACTAATGGTATGTATAAGGTACGGAAATTAAGTAAAATGTTTTATATTTTTATATTTGAATTTAACTCCCTCTACCGAACAACCACAAGAAAGGATTAGTACAAATACCACGCTTACTGTTGCCGCATCTCCTAATGAAGCCCCGTTGTTATAAAGTACTCAGGTATCAGTCATTGCGTGTAACACAGAAAATGTAAAGCACTCTTTTGAGTATGAATTAGTAAGATGGTTTGTCGTAAAACTTATGCATTATGTTAGTCAACAGTGATTGGACTTCAGGGAACATTATTATATATTGTGTACCAGATTCATTCAATTATATAAAATAAATGAAATATTTGAAAATATTCTGTATAAATTCTTTAGTTCGGGGGAAATTTCCTATACCTCTCATTATTCCTATACCTTTCATTATTCACAAAAGCAATATATATATACTTGAATGTTATATAGCTGGTACACAGCACCGTTTGAAACAGTCTGAACGTGCACATCCAGGTAAAAGGGGGTTCTAAACAAAGTATTACCTTCAATTCTGTAACTACTAAAATATCAGAGCAACTAATTAACCTTCACCACCAATTACTGTGAAATTAAAAAAAAAGTTTCCGACAACATTACCACCACCAGACAAAGAGGCAGACAATTAAATGTGGAGTGCTCGAAATGATTTTGTAAAGTTTTTACTGCATTCTCAATTCAAAGGCAAAGATTTTTCTCGAAAACATAACATTTATAAATACAAATCCATGTAACTGTTTTACATACCAATAGTAAGTGTCCAACACGATGTTCCTCCGTCTGCCCCTACATGAAAAACAACTTCAGTGTCCCACACCTATGAAATTGTTTGTTGTGGAAGGCAAATTTTAACAAGCCAAATAATTCTGATTTATACTAAAATAAATATTATTAATAAAGTACAACAGAACTGATGTTCAGTGTTTCATGCACACCTATGTACGAACACGAGCTCTGCAGCCAAGTTTTACACTGCCGTTCTACTGACATGTTTAAAAATTTACAGTTATTAGATTGATCCATTTTTAATATAAACGTGAAGACTGTTTTTAATACTTAGTCATGAAGTTAAATGAATTCCTACTGATCATAGCAGCAACAGGTTACACTAAGAATGGAATAAGTCGGCAAAAAAAAGCCCAAAGATTTTTTAAACTGTTGTTTAGTTTCCAGATAGTTTAAAACTCTTCTGAATTTAATGTTCATATCAAATATTTTATAGAATAAAATTTCCCAATATTTTTGGATTTTCAACAAGTATACGAATATAAGTATTCATTCAGTGTAGTTTTCAGTTCTCTTTCTGGGGGTTTCCATCTATGAAGATTTGTAAAACACAAAATCAGGGAACAGGACGGGATCAATACAAAATCCAGGAACTTTTTCGGTTTCTCTGCACTGAATTATTTATCGACTGGTATTTAAACAGTGAAGACTCTTGTGTAGTTTCAGTCATTACTTAATGCCCTAAGTTTTATTACTTGCTTACATATATCAAAATTTTGACTCTGGAGGCATACGAAGAATAAGCCTCCAAATTTCTGGCATTTATTCTGATAATAAGTTAATCCTTCACAACTGTTTTAAAGTGCTGACAAATGAGAACGAAGTGATTTAAATAACATTAATATACTGAGTTTATGTGTAGTTTGCCTAAATATAAAACAAAAAACCAATGACGTAATAAACTTCTCTTAATTTACGTCCATATACATATTTTAAGGGATACTCGGTGGTTCAGTTGGTTGAGGCACTGCGCTACAAGCCGGAAGGTTGCGGGTTCGATTCCCGCTGGTGTCATTGGAATTTTTCATTGACATAATCCTTTCGGTCGCACTATGGCCCTCGGGTGGACTCAGCCTCTAACAGAAATGAGTACTAGCAATATTTCGTGGGGGGTAAACGCGGCCAGTGTGTGGGGCTGGTAACCTTACCACCTTCATGCGCCGATTATCTTGAAATCTGGGAGCCTCAACCTCCTGGAACCCTCAGGGCCTGTCTAGGCCTGTCAAGGGATTGCTTTACCTTTTTTATACATATTTTAAGAAATTTCTTTGACGCTGTAATTAGCCAAGGAATGAAACTTTATCATCACTGACATTATCTCATGTCTCCTATGAGAATTTTAAAACAAGGAACTTTAATTTAAAAGAGATGTATAGCATACAGGAAGGTTCCCTTATCATTTCCCAACCAAGTGAACTGTCAGAACACTTGCTTAAATCATTTCGAGTACTACCAGCTAAGCACAGAACACAAGGTTCCACCACCAAGCAGCAGGGTATTATGAAATAAGAGGAGCAGATCGGTCATTAGTTTTCGTCTTTCTCAGCTTGACGGTGGCAAATACGTTCGTCCTGAAACACCATCAAAGTATGTTCAGTATTATCACAGAAACATCTCACCTCCAGGATGGGTACCAAACAAATATCAGACACTGCAATTTACATACAACACAATAAGTCAGCAAGAAATTATAATTCGTCTTCCTAGAATCTGCATGCTTTTGATTTTGAATTTCATAGACACAACTAGAAATCTGCAAACGTTTGGATGCAAATTTCGATCGAAATATTATTTAGATATTGCTGAAAAATCAAAGTAGTGTTGTATAGCGTATGGACTGTACTTGTACTTGCAGAGTTGTACTTCTGCTTACGAAAGACACGCTTCCACCAGTCTGCTCGTAAGTCAGGTATTGGTAAATAGGAGATACTTCCCCATAATAAACAATTCCAGTTGTATTGATCACTGCATATTCTACAAAAATATTAAAAAATAAAAATAACTATTATTGGAAATAGAATAAAATTAAAATAGTAATGTATACTCATTCCAAGCAGTTATTCGAACATTCCCCTAAAGCAATGACGAGGTACAGTGATAGAACAAAAACTTCTGTTGGAAAATCACGAATAGGAGACAGGTGAAAGTAAAGAAATGGGGGTAAGGGAAAATGAAAGTAAATGGCAGTGTTAGGGGAGAATGGATAGCTCGATGGGGGGGGGGGGGGGGTGGGTGACGAAAGAAAGTTAGGGAGAAAATACTGCTGGTGGAACAGAGCTAGGAATTGTGGACAAGAGGCTGGAACGCATTTTAAGATGAGAACCAAACAAAAATGAATGATAGAATCCGGAGAAAATGGAAGAGATAAAACCAGAGACGAATTGTTGCTGGTCCTCCCATTTTGTGCACACGGCATTTTTGGCTTATTCCTGTATGCGGAAAATTGAGGAAACTGGTTCCTCCGAAACGTCAGGAATCTTATACCAACTACATGATGTCACAAACCAGAAGGCAGTAATCTTTGTAGTTACCACCGTCGGAACATCACAGCTCATTTATTTTCATCGTTTTGAAGTAATATAACAAAGATGTCTTTGCCAGATCACAAGCAGACGTACACACATGCATACATACACGTGTAAGCATGCACACACATCCTCCTTCCACGAAAAAACGTTTCCAATAACAACATCCTTTGGAAAGCAATATCTGTATATCAATGCTATAACATCTGACATTTTCTCTTTCATTTAGCACATCAAACTTCTGAAAATTTAATGGGTATACTTATTAGGATTTTGTACTTAACCAACACCATACAAATCACACTCAGTGTATCGAAAACACGCATTTTCTTCAAAGCATTTTCTGCAGGCAAGTTTTAAGAGTATTTAGAAAATCTTATACGAAATAATAAACGAAAAAGTAAATACCTTTACACGAATACAAAGGTGGCCATTTTCTTAAAGTTTCTTAAAAAAAGTATAGTCACTAAGAATAAGAAGAAAATTAAGATCATTGTTTATGGGCACAAATCATGCCACTGGGTACACATGCACATTTTTAAACATTTCAATAGTAATTGAGAAAAGAAGTACTAGTGACATTGCCCAACAAATTTCTTTGATGTATATGAAATGTGTTGGAAGCCACGTGTGCAATAATGAAAAATCACATGTCGCCGTGACCTGTTTGAAATTCAGGTCATGTGCAGTGAGTGTCAATACACCACACACTGAGGAATCCTACGTACATAAAATACTTTACACCAGAACTTTTGCTAATGCCCAAACACATCTGTAATTGTAATATAAGGATGACCTGTAATTTGATGTGTTTTATGACAAACATTGAAAAATCTCACTACGAAAAGCTTTTTTATCTTTAGTATTCCTTTTTTCAGAAAATTTAAAGAGTAAGGAATGCCAAGGTTCCTAGTAATGCTCCAGAGGCCTTCAGATAGAAGCATGCCTTCTGTACGCATCTTGGCCACTAGTAGAGTGTGCCAATTTCCATTGTGCATTTATTTATTATTTATCTTTTGTGTCCCTTGCTTCATATCCCACAGTACATTATATCTATTCCAATATGCTAGTGGTATGGTGAGATGGATGCAAACAGATCGTTACAGCACTCTATCTGTTGTTGTCACATGCAATTTTCAGTAGCAAAATGCGCAGAAGTGGCTTATCCAAGCATGCACATGCAACATGCTTTGAGTGTTTCCTCACAAGTTTAGTTGGTATGTGTATTAGCAGTAAAAAGTGCTCTATATCCCAGGACTGTCATGAATAAACCAACACATATAAGTTACTTTCAACATTTCGTGCAAAATTATAAATTTAACATTACATACCGTGCTCAAAACTGGAACTGAGCACGTAAGGGTAAAGTAGATGTTTGCATGCAATGAAGACAGCAGCCAGTATATAATGAATACACAAATTTACAATTATAATCTAAGTTATTAATATAATTATTATATGAAATTGTATTATTTCAGTAATTTTTTTACATTGTCTTCAACACTATTTTGAATCCCAGTCTACTGCCTAACCGATGAATCAACACCCCATAAATCGTACCAAGGTCCATACATGTTTCCTGTAATCTCTGACACTTGATCGAATCTCGATCCACGCTCTGGTTTCTTCAGTCGATACTGTAGAGTACGTCCATAGTACAAGAGCCCATCTGCAGGAGTCGGCATTTCTGTTCTTTTTTTCCTTCCATGTGCCTTCACCAGCCTTGTGCGAGGTAAAAGCATTCCATTCTCGGTTGATATTCTACTGGCTTCCCTCAAAATCTTCTGTCTTCTAGTCAAACTTATCTTAGTTTTCATGTGGTCATCAACAACAATACACGATTCACTATCGCCATTCTCAGGGTCGGTCGTTTCCTCTTCATCGTCAACATCGCCTTCCTCGTCAGAGGAACAGTAAAGTTGACGGCCTGGCCTTGGTATCAGCAAGCCATCATCATCTTTCATATCGATGTTATTTTTGGATGGTGGCTTCTTTGGTGTTGGAGGAGGAGTATTCTTTCTGTCACTGTATTCCGTATTTGTGGAAATGCCATCATTGTGAGGTGACTTTATGCTCTTTCTCTCCATTGGTTTCGGAGGTGTATCAGCACTGCCACTTAAAACAGAATTATCGTCTTTCAAGGGCACCAGTTTTGTTCTCAGGAGTGGTGTTGGAGACTTATCATTTGCAGGTACGTTGGTTTCCAGAGTCTGAGAAGTGTTGGTACCCGTCGATTTTTTCTTTACTGTAGTTGGAGTTGACAAAGTTGTCTCGCCTTCCTGTTGAACTGCGACACGAACATCAACAAGAGAGCGATGTTGCCACAGGGACATTCCTTCAAGGATCCCATCATCATCTCTGGTGAACCTCCTGAATTTCCACAGAGATTTGCTCCTCTTCAACGTGGCACCGCCTACTGATCCATTGCTAATAGGACTCTTCTTTTCTGAAGATGTTAGGATTTCCAGTGACTTAACCTGCGTAGATGAGGGTCGCTGAACATCGGCTGGAAGAGTCTTTGCTGCCTGATTTTTGTCTCCATTGTAGTGTCCCAATGTTGCCAGGTGTCCAACACTGGAAGACTGGCGCAAGGCCAATGGACGTTGAGCTTTTGCTGAGGCATTTGCTTGCTTAGTGTTTGGGAGGCTGTTTATATGCTGACTGTTCACGTCATCCCAGAGGTCGAGCGCTGACTTGTACAGAAGCCAGCCTCTGACAGAAGAAAGTAACTGCTTTTTGCGTTTCTGCACTATATTCGTAGGTGTAGCAGAATCTTCTTGTTCTTGTGTTTCAATAGAGGGCATCACTGCTTTATGGTCCATAGGCTTTCTGCTTATAAATTTCGGGGAGAGAAAAAAGTTCTTTAATTCTAGTTTAGTACACAAATAATTAACATAATAGTTTAAAATACCTATGACAGGCTCACAGTAAATGTAACTCTTAGATAAGTAATAAGCTACACATTACTTTCAATAAAATTAAGTTAAAACAGCTTATTTTCAGAAACACCGTGTGCTATAATTTCTGTACAAGGCTTTCATAGGACGGTAACCCCAATATTCAACATTAATTGAACAAACAGTAGACAACTTAATAGAACCGACTACGCGGAACATCCTCTTGTGTATATAGTATTCATACTCATGTCGCCACTAAACTATGACTGAAGGGAACGTTAACTGTTAAATACCAGGATTTCAGTAACTTTTATTTAAAGTTCAAATTTTTACTCTCAGGTAAAACATGAAGTCTCTAGTGGAATTAGCCGCATAATATTACCAAAAGTCTCGGCTTGCACTGCAAGCCGAGACCACAGAGACTTCGCACCTCCAAAAGGCCACGCAGTACACAATCAATAGCTCAACTATAAAGTACAAACATAGTGTAACCACGGCAGAAAGTTCTCCCTGAAGATGACCCAGCAGGTTCGAAATATGTAGGAGTGTGTTTCAAGTGATGAAAAAAACCCTTTGTGCATTTGTTGGTGTTTAATTTTTTTTTGTTTTTTTATATATTAACTAATTAAAAGCACTGAATTAAAAATGAGGCGTTACAGAAATACATACGCAGTGACAGATATGTAACAGAAGTGGGTTGCATCACTTACGATCGGCATCAAACACGGGACTCAAAAATACGAATAAGCGTTCAGAACCACCAAAATGAAGAGGCCATTCGGAATAATTTATATTCCTCAAACGTAAAACTTCATATTCCTGCATATGAAACACCGTGACGACGGCAAACTTGATGCTGGAGCGCTGCAGTGACGTGGAATTAAGCCGTGTTCCCAACGTTTCGATATAACGAGTTACATCCATCTTACGCGTTGAAGAGATGGAGGCAGGATAATCTTCCGAAACGTGAGCAACACAGCCGATTTCCACACGATTTGAACACCCAAAAGCAGGATCAACATCAACTGGGTTATCCGTTTCTTCTTGTATTACTTGACCTTTGAAGATGGGACCGATACGTTGTCGCGAAACGTCGGTAAATGATTACCATTCTAAGCTGCGTAAAACCTCGGAAGAGCGCAGATCTTTTCAACTGGGTTAACCGTGGGGGTACACAATCATTGGCAGAAGTGAGGGGTACGGAGTTCCTTAAAAATCTTGTACAATGTCGGCCTTAAATGAACAAAAACTAAACAAACTTCAAAACGGTAACACACGTAGAATATGAGTGCTGGATGTCAGTTTGAATAGATATAAGCCAAACAACTTAAAAGACATACATGCTTAAAAGTCCATTTAGATCCCACATTAAAGTAAGCCTTTTACTGAACCAAACTACAAAAAAATTAAAATGCCCGGTCTAACATACCGAATTTCATCCAAATCGATCCAGTGATACGTGCACTGCTACTGCCGGATGATCCGGCAAACACGGCGCTTTCCGAAACTCCCCTAAATCCGTACCACAGTATAAAGTATTACCTGGTGCTGTCATCATCAGAGTAGTCCACCTCTGGGGCCGGGGGCGGGTCGTTGCTGAAGCCGCTGTCGTTGCTGCTGTGCAGACTGGCGTTGCCAATGCCACTGCCAATGGCTCCTGGTGGCCTCTTCACATTTCCAAGCAGTGGGACGGGCGGCATCGGAGGTGGCTGTATCAGACGTCTCTCTGTAACTCCTCGTGAAACGGGAAGTGTTGACGACGCCGGAACTTTTGGTGTGGGAACTGGTGCAGGAAGCGTTGGAGGGGGGCCAACATTTCTAGCAGAAATCGTAGGTCCACGACGTATCTACGGACAAAGGGCAGTGAGCAACGATATCTTGTAAGTGACCGTAGCTTTCTATGGCGAGGATTTAGGTTCTCACGGCGGTATTTCTGAAGATTTTGGTCTTTTAAGAACCTAAGCCTTGTCGAGTGGTAACTGGACAACCACGTCAAACAGTTCCATGCAGGACTGTTTGACCCTAAGTCTGAGGGCACTATGATCCTTTGAAAGGTCGATAAATATCTAACAGCTGAAAAGGCGCCTCTATAGTTTGCTTTGCCTTTGTAAATCGTGTCTCTTTATATTAAAGTCTCTATTTTGAAAGACATTAGTTCGGAATTTGGTCTCCAAGATAGAGACTTCCAGCTATCAGTTCTGTCTGTACAAATGCCCCTCTATCTAACCCGGCTACTCGTCTCTTGTTTCTTTATTTAGTAGCAGAAACTTCTCGACGACCCTCTACCTCTGGTACTGCCACAAATAATTAGTCCTCAGAAGCCGATTATTTTACACTTGGTCAAGCAATTATGCTTTTTTTTGAAACCCGAAAGTTTATGTCCGCATTCACAAGTATCTGCCGCCACAACTTAGCCTGAGCCAGATGTGTTCAGTGTACACCATCTCAAACTACCTATATTAGATCCTTTTTAATGTTACGCATACATTCATTCTTACATATTCTAAGCGGTCTCTTCTTTACAAATTTCTCTATGAAAACTTTGTACGCATTTTTCAAACTCTTTTGAGAGTCTGGTGTCTCTTTATTGTATCATCCCAACATCATCTGGAGAGAAGAACAAATTATAAATGAAGACTTCATTGAGATGCTCAGAAACATAAGATGCTCAGTAAATTTCAAATGAGAACATCAGACATTAAAAATAATTGTGATATTTTTAAGAAAAATTGCCATAAGCCTAACACAGTGCTCACATTTCTTAATAAGTATTTTAAAACTTGTGATTGAAAGTCTGCTGGGTTATTGGGAAGAAAATCGGGATATTTGTGATTTCTGACGCTTTTGGAAGACTATGCAAATCTGTGAACGACAGGGATGTATTCTATGTCTATGTCACTGAAGGAAACACAGCCACTGGTGAATTCTGCCACGTCCCTGCATAATCCTTGCTCACAGGACATACGCGTTCACACCGAATGTAACGTCAACACATTACAGGCCCTCAACTGGTAGGGAAGTCATGACAATTTATAGGCTACACATCGATAATATTGCTGCATTCGTATTCACAATTTTTTAATAAAATCTTACCTAAGTGTACGATGCTTTATGCTTACGTATTAGAGTCTATTACTTGCATTACATGAAAGATATATAATCCACAATCCTATAGATTTTGTTCTTTCAAAGAAATATTTACTTATTTGTTTTATTCGTAATTTTGGAACAAAGACTATGCAGAATATCGTCTTTGGAATAATTTTTAACAAATACAATAACATTAAAGTTTTAGTTTTTAGATGAATTCCAATGGCGTACGAATTCCTACTAGGCAGCACCGTAACAGCATATAATATGTCGGATGATCATATATCTGACTTAAAATGAATTGTTTACATCATTTATACAGAGTGGTTAGTTATTAGACTTAGAAACGGAGTCCATTATATTTGAAATTACTCTTTATATGTACATACAAATAGCAGAATTTCTAATGTTAGCATGTGGACCAAGCGTAGCATTCAAGTTAGTACAGGCCTTTGTGGTTTCTTTTATTAACTGTTTGAGATAAGCCAGGCACTGTAAGCAAAGATTTTTCATCTACAGTTTTATCTTCAAAGGGAGAATATTAAAAATGACTTCACAATTAAAATTTTGAATAGTCATTTACGAGTATTAAACGAAAGGCTTAGGAATAAATGAGCATCGCATGGAAGGAGGAACTATCTACGTTTGTGAGTAAATATAAGTTGAAACCAAGGAAGCAAATATAACAGGCGTCCGACTCCTTTTATGGGAATTCAAAGCCTACAAGCTGTCTCTCTTCAAACTGCTAGAGCTATCTATGGGACGTGACAAGGATTTTGAAACCTTATATCAAGAAAGGCTCCTGAGGTGCCTGGATAAGCGTGTGACTCAACAAAATCTATTCACGTAACATGCAGCGTTAGGCAACAGTTTAAATGAAATGCTTTACCTCCCCCTTTTACGAAAGATAAATGTTCGTTACAATCTAAAATGTCGTAACAAAAAAAATTAAATTCTCATTCTTTTCAGGGTAATCATTGAATATCATTGTGAACTGCGGCATACACAAATAGTAGTAAAATAAGTTACATATTGTGTAGGTGCGTGTTTACAGATTAAAATGCGAAATAATCAATTTCAAACATCGAAAATGTGAAATTTTCAAACTTGAATTTCCTCGACAGGTTTTCGAAAAATATTCAGATATCAAGTTTCAGAAAAATCCGACCATTGAAAGCCGAGCTGCACCATGCGGACGCATAGAACCACAGACAGACAGACAGACACGACGAAGTTAACAGTCGTTTTTCGCAAATTTTGCGAACTCGCCTAAAAACATTTAAAATATATTCATATATACTTTAATGGCTACATTTTTCATACAGACATAAAGACAAAAAATATTAAACTTAAATGCGGAAAGGATTCGATCTAATTTTGCTTTATATATCAGTAATCAACACCATCATAAATGGGATATCAAACATTACATAGCAGCCGCAATAAGAAGGACTTCTGTGTGAAACATAGGATGGCATAGCATTACCTTACTACAGTCACTCACTAAGTCGTGACAGAACACAATATTTGTTGGAAACAAGCACAAAGAAAGTTTAGCACATAATTCATGCGTGACGTATAGCACATACAAAAGGGTAATAAATTGGACTCCTCTTCCCAGCTAATCCTCTTACACCTCTACTTCCTTTTCCCATATTTTGTTACTAGTATGTGTACTTTACTCCAGTATTTTTGTGTCTGCGTTTGAAATAATGAAGCGTATGAAGTGTATGTGCCTAGTATAATGAACGCCTGTGTTTTAGTTCAGTTCATTCAATTTAATTTAATCCATTATACATATATATATATATATCGAAAGATGGGAACCTTTTTACGGGGCACCAATGTCAAGAGATATAAATGGGGTGAGAAGGTTGATTTGCAAATCGCCCGAACTTGGTACGTAATAGACTCTACATTTATGTGTGGAGAGTCAGAACTACGGTGCACGGCAGATCCTACCTGCTTGGTTGCTCTGTGGTGCAGGAGGGTGTCACCGAACATCGTTACCGGATTGGTAGCAGCGGAGGGCCGAGGGGAGGTGGCAGCAGCAGTGTCGGGACTGGGGACTGCGGCTTTACCCGACAGCAGACTGCTCGGCTGCTGCTGTTGCTGTGGCTGCGACTGCTGGCCAAGTCCGCTAGCCCCTGCACCACTGGGAGAAGCTACACCGAAACCTCCAGCAGTAGGTGTGGCTGGTGTCGTAGCGGCTGTGCTAGATCCGGTGGAATCCAGGCTCTGCATCCTCTGATGTGTCGGAGAGCTGGATAATATCAATTAAGACTTGGTCCATTCAAGTCGATGAACTTAATACGGTTTTGTACAGTTGCCTCAGTGCGTTATTTAATTATGAACACAAGCAATACACTTTATAAGAGCTGTAAGGAGAACAATGAACTTTAAAAGCAGACAGCCTATATTTGTGAGCCAGTTAACGAAAAATTATAACAGGAGTGCACAAATTTGAAAATATCTAGGAGCCATTTCAAAGTTCTATGCGCCAGAAAAGTGACGCAAAACAAGTTCTATAACGAAGTCCCACGAATATTAGGCGTCACTGTACAAAATTCAGGCCCTGGCAACTTGGCGTCCGGGATTTGCACACCCCTGAATTAGAAGCAATGTGGAAGGATACAGTCTTGATCTTATTGAAGATTTAACCAGACACTAACCTGAGGGAACTGCTACAAATCACGAGATGAGCCACCACCGCGTAGATTCTCACCTGGCAGCTCCAAACCACAGGTGAGAAGCCTAACCACTTAAACTAAATTGCTCGGTGTAGAGAGAGGGCCTTCGTGGGCAATAAAATGATAATTACTGACACTTTTGTTTTGTCACTGCTGCAACAGTAACTAATCACACCACAAAATACATATGTTCTGCATGCATGATCTGCTCACCTCGTATCGTCCAGAAGCAATTCCGTGTAGGCCAGTGGGAACCAGCCACTGCACTGGGTTCTCAAGTTCTCGCCAAACTGCCAGCCTTTGTTCCTTTCACCTGAAGAACAAAGGTACATCTACATACCCCAGACGTATTCTACATACACGGACATCAACAGCCGGAAAGAAATTCTTAAGAAAGGACGGTAAGGAAGAAATAGAGAAGAGATAAAGAAGGAAAGAAGAAAGAAAGGCACGAAAACACAAAGAAAGGGGAAATGAAAGAAAGAACAGCATAAGGACAGATATACGAGGAAATAAGTAAATAAATAAAAATATATGTGCATTATTTGATGCTTAGTGAGGTTTGTGAAAGCGGCCACCCGATTTTTTGCTTCAGAATTATTTCTCCCGTTAAACACTGGGAAGGACTGCTTAGACAGAGATCAACATCTCGTAGAAACTGTCCCACACACACGGGATAGAAACGCGGACAAAACTACGTCGGTTTTTCAAGATAAATTCAAATTCGCCTTCCAAATCAGAATCCTACCTTAGAAGTAATTAGTCTTGAGAGAATGTTCCGACAAACTTACACACGGACACTTTCAGTATAGGTAGAAAAATAATGTGATTGCCTTTGTACAACAACAAAAAAATGAATAACTATCAAAACTTTTTTCTCACAATGTCAAAATATGTGGAAAAAAGACAGGTTAGAGCTATTTTAATACATGGGTGGAGTTTGCAGTTAGGGCTTAACGAAGATAATAGAAAACAGGGGAGTTATTTTATTGTACTAAACTGAGTCAATTCGAACAGTTTTCTTCGCAAATTGGAACAAATTCAAAATTAATACTTCATGAGGTTCAATCACTCAGTGGAGTCGGAACTTCTAACGAAAACAATAAATTGACTGACCCATGAGAGCGATGACATCTCCCTCCAGAAAACTGAGCTGGTTGTCACCACTGGACAGATAAGCGTACAGCGCCCTGACGAGTTGTGTGTCCCAACCAGGACCCCTGTCAGGGACCGCCATTGACTTCGGCCTCGTAGCAGTGTCCGGGTCTAGAATGAAAACGTCATCTCCATTCGATATCTATAAAATATCTCTGATATCGACAACGAATTCCGTATCGATTATCATCCCTAATCATTTGGTATTGAATGGAGTAAGGAAAAAGAGAAGGTGATATATGACGGAAGAAGAGGCTTACCTTGCACGAGTGAATGGGTGGACGCAGCTAGGTTGAAATCTGACTTTGCTCTAGACAAAGGTTTCGTGGGGCTTGTGGCGTCGTTAATGGAGCGCATATCCAGGCATGAGGCATCCATAGACTTAGTCTTCCTCAGTTGCGACGCAATGGAAAGACGATCGTCCTCCATATTGGGACTTCTGGGAGAAGAGTAGAGATCTTCTTCTGGCCAGAAGCTCACTTGCTGCAAAAACGTATTATATCCTGTGTATATAAAGCTGCATAACGGTCGCCGTACGTGAATTCCGCGAATAAAATCGGGCTGATATACGCCCCTAGTTGCTGATGTTAGAGCACCATGTACCTTGCTGCGTAAATACCAGTTTTATTGACTGACAAGTTCCTGATGATGCGCATGTAACTTAATCATTTGACGTTCAATGGTTACTTATGACCACCAAAGTTGCATTTTTTACACTTGTTTTATTTACAGTGTTCGTGAGATGCTCACAAACAATGATTATTTCTCCGCGCAACCTTGATCTTTGTAAGAGAGATTCAGAACTTTACCCTTGAGCTAGGAACTGAATCTCTACGTACAGTTCGCATTAATTTCATCCTTCACGGACTATTTTTTTAAATGTTATTATCCCATAAGCTGACACAATATTTTCAAACATTCATCAATCACACCTTTTTTGTGCAAAATTAACGGTTACCTCCAAGAGCGTTCTATAATTTCGGCATTTGTTTACAACAGAATTGAGATGCCTACTTCCTCGGTGTAAACCTTACCACCTTCATGTGCCGACTGTCTTGAAATCTGGAAGCCACAACCTCCCGGAGCACTCCGGTCCTGTCCAGGTCTGTACAGGGGTTGTTTTACCTTTTATTTCCTCACTGTGCAACGCTTCTGACGTTATGTAACTTGATACTTTGCCAGATTGCTTAAAGTCAGGGCCAATCACAGCCACGATATGAAATAAAATTCCGATCTACACTATTGAACGTCTACGAAATATCGGCCAGTTCACTTTTAGTCTCATAATTTTAAGGACCACAAAAATTCACAAGACAAATAACTTACGAAGTTTTCATACTGGACAACAAGTGTTGTTCCCAATACCTATTACACATCTAGTACGTGGGGTATGTTATTTAATTCTGCCATCGCGAAAGCCTCCAAGACATATTTTTTGTGATGTTTACATCAATTGTGTGAATGAGGGAGCAAAGGTCGTTTGACATTCAACGTTTAACAACAGAAAGGCCGTACGTAATATAATTCCGCCATCTTTGTGAGACAGCATGCCCAAGCGCTTGCGAAAGACTTGGACATGTGTCAAAGTTGAAATAAAGCAATTTAAACATATTAAACAGTAAACAATTATAAGTAAATTTCAATTACTGTGTCGCCTGTAGGGCCAAGTGACTTTCACGCTGTGCTGCGTATGTATTCTGGGGGACATAATAAGTGAGAATTAAAAGAATTTCATGGCGTAACGCGGGCCTAATTGGTGGTGATCCTTCACCTTCCTTGTCAACGAGACATTCCGTCACACGACACTGTGCTCACCCTCAGTCTGTTGGTGAACATGGCTTCTACGGAGTCTGGGAGGAACTCTCGTGTCTGGGCCACTTCCTGCCAATCCTCCAGATGTCTCTGCAGCACAGTGATCCCCTGACTGTGGTACGCCAAGCAGTGTTTGGCCAGCGAGCACTGGCGTTCCAATACAAAGCCGTACCGCCGTCTCTCTTGTGTCATAGCCTAGAACACACACCCACGCAAGAACTTAATGAAATGGAACCTAGATTAAAAGGAATATCTACCGGATAATTTTTTCACGCCGACTAGAAGTGTGAGTCAAGTGTTGCTAAGAAAGGGGCAAATTTAAAGCTTCAACGAACACAGGAAGCAAAGATTCCATTGGAGACAGCCTGAATATTATTTCTTGTTCATTATTTTGTTTTATAGAATTTTTTTGAGAAGTAAATTACTGGCACAGATGACAAGGCATTAAGCTTGACCAAAAAGGAAATACGTGCTGACTACTTTCGTTGACTACTTGTACTGGGAAATAGAAGAAACGCACAAAGAACCTCTCTATAAAGAAAACCTCACACTTGTAGCTAAAATAGTTTTCATTACCCTTCTTCAACAAAAAGTCACCCAAAGACATATTTTTAATATTTTTCGAGAACACGCTGTCACAACAAAAATTTCAGTGGGGAAAGCGTCACGCAAATTTTCGGCACGGCCGTAATGTCGGTATTACTGACGGTACAAGATTAAAATAGGTCTCTAGGTAGTTACTGTGGCCTCTAGTAACATGACTTTCATGCAACGACGTAAACTCATCAAAATACGGAAAGCTATTACTTGGTCAGACATACTGCTTTGATAAAACACTATTTCACAAGAAACTACACGTTATCTAATACCTAATTCCACACAGCACAGTCCTTCTTAAAAAGCTAATAGTCGCTTATATGATCACGAAACTTTCCACTTTCATGGTACACAAACCCTTATTACGGTAATCAAAACAGTTTCCCACTTGTCCCTATCGGGCGCAAGAAAAATTCAACACAGACCTTCACACATTGCTGCTTTACAATTCATTTCAATATTTCCTCGTATCTAAGGACAGGGCTGGGATGTTACCTCTTCTTACTTGATTTGATCGAAATAATAGTACGTAATGAAAGTGTAAATTATGCAGATCTTCATTATGTTGAGGGCCCTGTCGTCTCATCAAGTATATAAGTTTAATTAGAACAGCGTTAACACACGTCCTCAATTAAGCTATTGCGATACTAGAAAGACAAAAATTTGGTTGCAGCTTAGATGAAAGAGGAGCTGGAACAGTAAAGTGATGGTTACTGGCTGGACGACAGCAGTCGCTTCCAGGCAGGGCTATGACATGTTCTTACTTCACGCCGTCCAGATAGACTCCAGGTTTCGCTCAAACTCCTACAAAGTTGGCATTATGGGAGGGGGAAGGGGGAGGTACACTGGTCGGAGCGTGCAGCTGGCTACTTGGTTTCCCCTACTATCGAAGTTACGAATGCGTGCTGTTATATGTTGACTCTCACACGCACCGTTACTGACAGGTGTCACTTACTCTTAGTTACGGGTAGTTAACACTGAATTTATTTCGCTTTATGACGGTCCGCCGCCTGTCACAATCTCCACAAAACTCTCCCTGCACTGCAGTGCACTGTTCGAAGTTCAGGTTCGTACAAACAAATTAAAGGGACTTACCGTTTTCAGGCTCTGCTCACAAAACGCGTCTAATTTGGATTTCTCTTCCTCCAGCACCTGCATATTCTGCAACACACAATACAGTTCGTAACTTATCTATTACAGAACATTCAATTGCGCCTGTAAAATTACCACCACGTAACTCAAGTTTATTTAAGCCGCTTAACTGTATCTGGTACTTCAATGCGCTTAACATTTCACTGGAAATTTGAAATTTCACAAATCGTCGTTCGCAAAGTGGCAGAAGGTTAGAACACATTGCTGATGCTTAGATACTGGAAGACAACGTTTCAGTAGCATGCTAATAGCGTCGAATGAGACGCGGGAAACGTTATGGCTAATTAGTAGAAAAGATGGTTGCGGCGTAGGCCACCTTACGGCACTATACTGACTATCGCTTACATAGACTAAACAAACTTGCAGTACCTATCTGCATATTCAGAAAGGACCCAGGGATTCGAACTAAGTGCCTTCCGAATAAAAGTGCAAACCAACACCGATAACATCTCTTGGGAAACTGTAGTGAAGTGAACTGCCTTTAGCGGTGTTTGGGAACTGAGTGTGGCCAATAAATAATAATTGGTAAATACATAGAAGATACGTAACAAAACATGAAGACAGAAGAGAAAACTAAGAACAAAAGAAAAAAACTAAAGTGCAAAGAACGACATAAATAAAAAGTAATGAACATAAATAAAGGTAGGAACACATAAAAATATAAAAAGAACAAAGCAGAAAGGGAACTAGTGTAGAAAGAAAAGAGGAAGAACAAATAAGCACATTTTAAGGGAATAAATGAAGAGAGAAAGAAAAACAAGGAATTAAGGAAGGAAAGAAGAAACAAAAACAACATAATTGGTTTGATGGCGTGAATATGTGAGTAGTTACAGTACACTTATGTGAAGCAGCAACTGTACAACCGACAGCAGAATATATTTCTCTTGAGCCAATTCTCGGAGGAACTCACCTTCAGCTCCTTGTCCATTGCCAGCCCTGTCTTGGTAGTGCCTTTGTTCTTCTTGCGCTGCTTCTTCATGGTTGCCGCCGCTTTGCTGTAAGTCTCAGAGCGCTGCTTGTGCTGCTGTAGAAATTTCTTCTGTTCACTCTGTAAAAAAATCCTTTTACGCATACAAAAACAAGATAAAATCCTTTGTGCATCTTTCCTGAGCCCCTTTTGTTTTCTGGAGGTGCAAGGTTCGAAAATTTAATTCAATACAAAAATATTTTCTTTGACACTTGTATTCCATTACACTCAGCTTCCACTTTTCCTGCAACCACAATAAACCCTTACAACAGCAACAATTTTCTTACCGACTCACGACTTCCTTAACCTTCCTCAGGCCCCCGACGCCACAAACTTCACAAAATGACCAATGTTGTTGCCAAATGCTTAGTATTAGACAGCAACAGGGCCTGCGAGCAATTATGGTCTTCCCCAGTCATTCTACTAAAGGGTAAAATGGTAAACCGAATTTAACTGTCAATCACCGCGTGTAAATTTGTCATTTAGAATTCATCGGGACATCATAAAATTTGATGCTGCTAGAGGATTTCCAGCCCATCAAAAGAAAAAGCGCACTTAATTAATGAAAAACTAACCATTAAAGCTCAGAATATTATAAAATGATATAAGAAAAATGCCGGAAAGGAAAAGAAGTATGTACAGAACACAGATGGCCTTGAGATTGTGCTGTAGTTGACCGTAGTTTGAATTACGAGTCCTAAATAATGTGGCAGCAAACATTCGTGATCTATTTTAAGGTACTGAAATTTGCTTGGAGATACATTAAAAATCCTGTTAAGATTACCTGACTCTAGACCGAGATTCGAACCCGCGACCCCCAATCTTCTACGAAGTATTCGAATGATATATTCCATGGCGTGCAAACGATAGCAAGGAGAAATTTTTCTACACCCTTCGGCACGAGGAAACTAAACTTGTAATCGGCAGACGGTAAATTCATTGACTGCACTTCCGTCCTACACCACGAGTGTAAAGGCTGTACCTCTGATAACACCGTAAACAGAAGCACAACATGCACGACCTACTGTTCCATGTACGACCGAATGACGTACGCGATGACTATAATCATTGCCTGCTGTAAATGTGATAGTACATGATTAGTTATAAGGAGCGGTGAATAGAACCACAGAGGACAATCAACACTAAGACGAAATGCAATACGAACAGCTTTTGCTTTTCGGGTTGATAAATTTTCTAGCTACAAATGAAGCCGTGCAGAATTTCCATTTAACAATATATGAAAAAGTACAGATGTAATCACAAATGTTTGTAACGCCCTTCCGTTCTTACTGCTTAGAATTTCGCATGCTCATAGGTCCAATATATGGTTTGATAAATAATAAAATAGAAAAGTGTGGAAAGGAATTACCCTTTTATCAACCATCGTGTGTATTTGCAGTATCTAATTCGCTGCCCCCCAGCATCAACAGTGTGACACACAGGGCACGTAAACACACGAAGGAAGGGTAAACTATAGTAACACGTCCAGACATTCGGATATTCAGAAATAAAGCGCTTCGTGTATTTCTTTCATTCACAAAATTAAAATACAGACTTGAGTAACCGCACGAAAGGGATCGTTTTAAATCACACTTTTGTACGGAAGTCCTAGATTTGTGATTTTATTGCATTAATTTTTGACTTTACGTTCAACACATTTCACCTCCTCGGCCCAGAAGCCAAACAAATTAAAAGTTAGCGTTTATCAATATAAAACCTATGACAACTTAGATGGCAACACATGATTCTCTCAGTATGAAACAGTAATGTGACGCAGTGAGTTGTGGCGTGAGATTACAACATTTCGGAGAAATTTTCTGCCTGTAAATATAGGGAAGAACAGTAACGAAGAAGGCAGCAGGTTTCTCCGAAACGTTGTTACATTCCTATTAGACTACACATAGTCAGATAACAGAAGAAAACTAGCTTCAATCACTGTCGTCGAAACATCAAATCTCATACATCTGGATGTTACTCACCTGCACGACTTTTGTGTCTTTCTCCAAGTTTGTCTCCAGAGGGACCAGAAGGTCGACATAAAACGCCTTTAACTGCAATAGCGGAAGAACACCCTGTTACTGTCAATACACAGACAAACTTATTCACATAAATTACTTGTCCATTTTGTAGCAATGACAAATTAATTTACCAGTTATGTCACTGAATTTTATGAAAACCCTGATAGAAGAACAGAAAAATGGAGGAATATCACGATGAACTTAATATTTTAATACAAAATATCTGGGAACAACATAGTGCATTTTGTTGGACTCAGTGTTGTGAGGTGAAAGAAACCAGTCTAACGTGACAGACGGATTTTTCTCGCTTACGATTAAGTATCTATATGGATTACAGATTAGGAAACTGCCACATGACGCTGTTTAAAATAATAGTTCAAAAATCAAATAACTTTGGTGTCGATAAAATGTCATTTGGTCTATTGTAGGATCATTATTTTAAGTGAAAACTTTTTCTAGTCAATTCTTGTCGTCTCGGTTTGCTTATAAAACTTCGACGTGTTGGAAAAAATGTCTTTGTTAGATGTGATGCGTAACTGCGAAACAAAAAATCACTTCCAACAATTTCCTTAAACGTGATGAGTGAAATTTTAATATTAGGTGCAACATATTAAACAAAAATGCGCGGAGCCCGACTCACGGCAAATTCGAAAAGCGGCGAGAGTTGCCCTGCCTGCCGTCACGCGAAACGGAATGTGTGAATAGTGATGCGAGTTGCTAGAGAAAATAATATCCCCATATTTCAGTTTTGTTAGAAATAAAGTTTCAAACATAAAATGTCGTATGACTCCGGTATAAAATATTCAAAGACATTCAAAAGGTAAGAAACCTGAATGTAAGAAAGACTCTTACAGAGACTAAGAGAAATAAAGGCGAAATTTAGAGGGAACAGAGAAGATCGCTTTCCATACGACTTGATATTTGCACTGAATAATCACTTCCTTATTTTTCTCTCGAACAAATAAAACTCTGATATATCCGAACTTCGTTCTTGTCACAACAATACACTGTGGAAGAAAGCGCCAATTACTTAGAATATTTCGGCATGTAATGCTATTTGTTTAAAATAAACTCTGTGTGTTGAAAAATGTAAATATTTGTTTTTGTTATCGTTATGAATAATACTGGTTACTGATTGCAGAATTTTGACATAACAAAAGCAGGAGAGAGAGACAGAGAGAGAGAGAGAGAAATTATAGCCTCAAAAAATTGAGTTTTCACCACACCACAACCGATAACGACATTCGTTGTATTGTCACGCTGTTATTTTTTGTATGACTGCTGTTGATGATCTAACCATGTTGCCTCCCGACGTTGACACACATCCATCACATAAACCTCAAACACAGCTACAGGGCTCACAACAAGTAGAAAAGTGAGCATGTATGTGGGTTCACGTAAAGATGATGTCACGCCTAGGACAGGCAGATGCAAAAAAAGAATAGCGCAGGTTTTCATAACCGAATTCCGTTGAAATCTGTGAAACATTTTCGGAGATTCAATGCAGGCCGGAAGTGCAGACAGGATATCACACGCTACCTTTCTTTACTTTGTGGAAACAGCTCGTAAAATTCAGATGCAAGCTTTCTACCGTAGTTCTGATATCGTGTAGGTCTGTACGTCTAAATCGACGTTTCAAAGAAACATACAGCATCTGCTGGGTAAAAGGAATTATGTCTAGGGAAGAATAAATTCAGCGACTATTTAGGCGTAATTCCTTCAACCCTGAAGATGGAGGCAAGGCGTTTCTCCGAAAAGTCAGCGTTAAGCAACACATTTACATAGTACCAAACTCCAACACTGCCTCAAATGTACGGGCTGTGAAAGTTTGATAACATGTAACAAAAGCGATTAATTCCACGATAGTTTTGCACCTGTAACGGCGGGGACTATAAATATTACAGCCGCCTTGTTAGATGTGAAGGCGTGTAATCTAGTAGCCATTTTACGATGTTTCACAGAAACCTAGTCCCTCAAGTTTTTACCCCGAAACGATGACAATATACTCCTCCCAAACGTCTGTAAATTGCTACCAGAATACAGGGGGCTGTATCGCAGAAGAGATTTGCTTAATATTCAACTTAATTTCCGATCAGGAATAAACGGTGCAGTCTGATGAGGTTCATTCAGTTTCCGTCTCCTAAATCTGCCTGCTAATTAGCCAAGTAACAGAAGGAAAGCCAGCAGTAATTAGATATGAAGCTAGTTTTGGCAGGCAACAGCTCGGCGCTCGGTCGGTGCGATGAAACCTCACATCTCGAAGTGCCGCCCTCTCAGTACCGCTACTAGAAAGTCAAATAAAGAGCCACGGCAGCTCCATATTCACGATCAAAGACTGTTTTTCATAAGGCGGAAGCCTGAACTCAGAGTCAGTTTACCAAATTTATCCACAGACAAAAAGGCAGTTATGTAGAATTCAGGGTAAATGTATCCCAACGGACGCCCTGCAGGCACGCGAGGTTTGGATACATGTACGAGTATAACATCACTCATTCTGAATCCTGGCACTGAATAAGGGTGACCGGTCAGCTTCACTTTCCAGGTACTTTACTCGCATGGAAAATGTGCCGGTACGCATTTAGCAGAAGGCCGGGAGCACCCTACAGCGTGTTTGGACGCTTTGGAGAAGAGAAAACCCTCGTGCCATTACCGGGAATCGAACTGAGATTCCTCGTCTGTTTAGGCCGTAGCCTAGTCACTCTAACGACTGAAATATCGCGGCGCCCGTTTTATGTAGAAATTTCTTGTTTTTTGCTCGATATTGTGTCTCAGTTAGCAGCCAGCTGCAAGCAGTTCTGCCCTGCGTGCTTGCCTCACTTCTTCATCTCTATATTCCTTTCCTTCTTACAGCTGCGGACGAATATCTGAACCTTTCACCAGAAAATAAATCCAAGGCCCTTTCAGCGCACTAGGATAACTAGGCCGTCGCCTAGGGCGGGAAAAATTTAGAGAAAAAGTCACGAAGCAAGAATAAAAATACATCCTTCGTAAAAGCGAGATGACGTTCGTCTTGAAGGGAGGGGGCACCGATCATAATCTTTGCCTAGGGAGGTAAAATCTTTGAGAAGGCCCTCCATAAATCTGATTCTGCGGGATTAGAAGACAGCAACATTAAGAAGCTGCTGGCGTCCATCCTTCTGATCGGGAATTTCTTAACCAAGTGAATTACTGTCAGCAGCTAACGAACGCTGTTTCTGGAGTTCGTTCATATTGCTTGTTTACTCCGTTACTAAGGTCAGTGTGATCTCCTGAAACATGAATTTAAATTATCCCAGCTGCCTGAAGTGCAATAATTTAACTGTCCTTATCTATCATTATTTAAAATATATTAACTAGACTACTAAATACCAATATGCATTGAGACTATGCTACCGAAAGCGCCATTTCTTCGCCAAGATTTATATTGAACTAAAAAAATTAAACGTATATTAACCACAGGCAATGAAACTTTTCGTAAGTTGATACTGTGACAAGTGATTTCAAAGTAGAAAGGCAAGCATCATTGTCCCATGTTACGTTACTGCTGTGCTGCAAGAGAGCTAGGAGAGACCAATAAATTACTCAGAAATCAGCTTAAACGGGACAGTTTGCACTCCCAGCCGCTGGCATGTGTCACAATATTTTTTTTTCGGAAAAGTCTCACTGAATGACTGCGTGACGCCTTCAGTCACTCTCACCACAGATTCACAAGCAGCGCATTCTTTAGCAGTAGCCGGGACATAGCCATTGTAACCACCGGACTGATCAAGTGACGATCCACTTCTTCTGGTGTGTGACGCTGTGTGCTTGGGTGAGGGGTTACCGAAGTTTCGAATAAATTTAGGGCTTTCATCATCGAGGGGAAAACAGTCCAATCAGAATGTTTCATTCTTGAAGATGCAGGCATTATTTACCTTTCAAAACGTCGGGAACCACTCACCCACCGACACAGTGTCACATCCCAGAAGACCTTTGACCTAAACTACACTTCTGTTATACCCTGTAATCCCTCAAACTCATTCTTTACCTCTGGTTAAACTGCTCGCAGGTAATTTTACACGTCTTGCAGCGACTGGTACGGACTGGATTGTTGCATGACTGAAGCTAGTAAAACTTTTTATGTTATTTCTCCCAGTATTCATGCTTATAAGAATTGAACCCCTTTGGATATATTACAGTATGGATGACAAGTGCCATACAATATGACCTAATCATCGTTAAGCTAACAAACTCAGCTTGTTGTTGGTGTGCAGGTGGCAAATGAAAATCTCCTTGTAATAAATATTATGAATTCTAAAATCTAACTTGTACTACTGTCATTCAATTGAGAGAGGTAAATATAAACGTGATATATTGATGCTGCACACAAGCAGTCATCCTTCAAAGATTGTCATGTCGCTAGGATGATTTCCAGCGGCTAGGGTGGCGGTGCGATATTTCTCAGTAAGATGTGATCAGAATCGACATTACGCGGCCGACTGTAATCTGAAGATTCTGCTCGCGTGCCCACTGTCACTTGGCAAGACGTAAGAACCCTCGGACGTGCGGATTCCTTCACCATCCCACAACGCATCTATTTCTCATGAGCAACCGTAGCAGCCGTAAGAGCCGGAAAACAAATCTTCCGATTATAAACGTTAATTCCTTCGCACAATTCAATAACCAAGTAGCCCAAAAGCTGAAGTTGAGCATATTTTTGTGGTAGCGTCAGTGAGCATATTCCTGCGAGTCACTCACTACAGTCACTCGTCTCGGGTGCTGGGCCTCTAACCTTCAAGCAGCGAATTACATCTGCATCTAAATTTCCGCACTCAACACACATTTTCCCTTAACGACGTTTTGAAATGAACTCACTCCTTGCGTCTCTTTCCTTGAGCTTCCTTCATGTTCCACTCTCATCTTCTTCTTGCTTTAATTTTCCTATGCTATCGTTCCGTTACCCATCACTCCTCTTCATTGTATTTATCGACTTCATTTCTTAAAAATGTTCGTTTATTCTTCCAGATTCTGTTTCACTGCAGCTAAATGTCTCAAGAGGAACACTTGGCATGGAATTATGATACCATTAAGAAAAGTTCCTTATCCTTCCTGCGTTTTATTATAATTCGCTACCCGCAGATTAAGACGCAGTTTTGGGCGAAAGAAAAAATAAATTTTAAAAGAAGTTTAAGAGAAGAGTTGTATCCATTGTATTTGTGTCGCTGTTTTCTTGTGCATTAAGGCTAATGAATGCCGCTTCAAGACCATGAAAGCAAACGTATTTATTTTAATATTTCTCGTAATACACAGAAGCAAAGTTAGTACTGCCTTTTACGATTACCATCTAAAGTAAAAAAGAAAAAAGGCAAAAACTACAGTCAGGTATATAGAAAAAAAATTTCAACAAATCTTCATTATTTACTAGCAGAGGCTGTCTTGCGTTCATGCAAGACTTCCGATTAAATCGAAGACACTCCTACGGTCTCCATGTTAAATACGAAGTTACGTTCCAGAAGATATATAGTTCAATTTTAGGCCAAATTTCTGTTACCGGTTATTTAAAAGCAGACATTTCAATTTACCAAGATTGAAAGGTCATTTCATTGTATGAACATTAAAAGAAATATTATTCAAATATACGATAATCAGAATAATAAAGGGCGTTACTTTATGTGGAAAATGGCAGCCACCCTTCACCTAGGCAGGCAGCACAGCTCTCTGTTCTTTTCCATTTTACTGGGGTCCACATGCACTTTCTTTCAATATATTTCAACCAATATTAGGGCCTTAATAACCACATTTAAATAAGGTGCTAGAACCATCTTCCTTCAGCTCGCAGGCACTCATCGCATGTAAGAAACGTGTTCGTTACACCTCGAAGTTATGGCGGGTTTCACAAATTCAACGAGAACATGGGAAGTAACTGGCGACAGCCACGACAAAATAATGCCCCTGTATGTAACATAACAATCAATACAAAAGTGTTTCCACCATCATCACGTAATACAGACTTCTTTTTCTGTGTGACGCTGTATTTTCGGTATCAGGTTTCCCAAGCTGGTATATAACCCATCACTGATGCCCATTTTATAGACAAGTTGCGAGCACGGTCACATTTTGTAGGGAATATTTCTGCTCGTGTTGGTTTACATTTCAGCCTCGGGGTTTTGATGCAGTCGCGGAGTAAACACTGAAAGAGTCTGTACACATACTGACTTATCAAGACGAGATTTTCAGTGGGACGGGTTAATTGGATTGGATTTTGGAAATAGAAGGCAATCACCGGTGGACTCTGTGGCCCGATGCCCCCGGGGAATTGCGATAATTACTGCCTTTCTCTGTCACTCTTTCTACCTCATTCTGCTTTTAAATTTTTCACCTCTCTGTTCTGTCAGCCTGAACTCAATAACAGATGTTTGCTGCGGTTAAGTCAGTTCGGATTCAGATCAAGGGGAGGGAGTCCTCACGGTATCAACAGCAGACTACTTTCCACGAAAATAATTTGATTTGCTTACACACAATCAAGATGCTCGTAATTCTAATAATGGGGACATACGAAATGTAATTGAAATTTTAATTCCATTCTTTATTAACATTTGACTGTAAAAAATTTTGGAAGCCTGTGTGATAGGTTAATAAATGTTATACATAACTACAAAACTTCTGTCTCCTGAGAAAATATTGTCTGTACTGGGTACTTCATTTTTCGGAACCCAAAAATAAATAAATTAGGTTACAGCAAGAAATTGCACCGACTTCACGGTTAATCCTTCGCTAACATCCACAACAGATTCAATATAATCGGTCACGACCGTCTCATTCGCTCAAATCTACACGAATGATTCTTCATACTTACAGTATTAAGCACTAATACTTTATGGATATGTTGGTGAAAAAACGTTGGGGAAAAAAATTCATTTTACGGGAGATAAGACATCGTGGCCGATCCACTGGCCGCGGGTCTAAGGCGTGGGTCTGCGGCCGCTCGCTTTCTGGGATTGCGGTTTCGAATCCCGCCAGGGGCACGGATGTCTGTCCCTTGTGAGTGCTGTGTGTTGTAGGTAGAGGTCTCTGCGACGAGCTAACCACTCGTTCAGAGGAGTTCTACCGGCTGTGTGTGTGTGTCTACTGTGTGTGATCTAGAAACCTCTACCATGAGGCAGCCGAGGCACGAGTTGGGCTGTTGCGCTACAGTAAAAGAAAAAGTCATCGGGTAACTAATTTTCCATAAAGCTGTGCGTCTGTGCAAAACAGACAACATTTATTAATAAATGTTTTTATCCAAAATAAGACAGAAGAGAAAATCGAGGGCTATACATTCGTATTGCAGGTGAATGACAAAAATACGAACTAAGCCGGACATTTGTCTCGAAGTAATTTGGACGAGGTGACGCAGCTCCAGGCACCAACCAGGATGTATAGAGAAGAATTTGATGACTTACAACATGTCCAAACGGAGTGACTTTTCTCGTGTTCTATGAAACGGGAAGGCGCTACGCATTTTATAGACTAATTTACAGCACAGCTGTACTGATAACTGTATTATACTTCAGACTGAAGATAAAAGATATACGAATATATGGTGTACTGTAAATAATGTAGTTTAAAAGGCACCTAAATTTCATACAACTGAGTGAACACAACCCCCACCAGTCTAGGTCTAGGAGCGGAAAAACATGAGCGCTGACAAGCCGTATGAGTTCTGCCCTAACATAATTCAGCCTACCGCTTTTTCGACGTAGCAGTCAGCATGAACCAACACTTGGTTATGCGCTTCCATTGGTTTCAAACCCTTCACACCATTTGTGACATCATCCATTCGTTCCATTTGCAAACTTACTGGTGCCCACAATTATAACACCTTGGCCAGGAAATGGTGCTTCATACAAAGGTTCACTCACGCGATGTTACATCCCTACCATACTTAGTCTAACCCGAAACGCTGCACAATGTCTCTGTCATAAAGCACAGCCCATTTCCTCTCTAGTCACCAATTTCTTCATTCCCACATAATGGCAGGGTTCGTCGTTTGGATCAGATGTGAACTCTACTTCTTTATAAAGAGCACATGGTGTCGTTTCTTTACCTCCTAGCTACCCTAGGTATTGTCTTCTTAAATGTCAAAAAGGAAGATATTTTCCCAGCAACGAAGTCATCATTTTTCTTGGGATTTCTCAAGTCTTACAGGGGTTGGACTATGTCGTTAGGTGAGTGGATCCCGACATTTCAGAGCATCGTAGTTTCTTCGTCTTCAAGGGTCAAACAATGTCCCTTAGACTGCTTGACCCCTGAAGACGAAGGAACCACGATCCTCTGAAACGTCGGGAAATGCTCTTCCACCTGTGTAACGTGACATCCACGAAGAGAGGCGTCCTAAGCTACAGGGCAAGTGTCCGGACCCAGAACACAATGCTACACATTTAAAGACGTTTCTGGCTTGTGTCTTTGTTCGAGTCGATAGTAAGAACTTTCATCTTGTGGCGAAAAAATTTAATTGACTGAATGTATAACTCCAAAGGTGAGCCGGGGTACCGTATTCGGGGTGGTGATTAGGATACGGACTGGACGTCCGAAGAACTCTCTTTCGATTCCAGGCAGAGGCGAGAGATTTAGCTCCAATCTGAAAAGTAGGGACCGACCCTGGAGCCCAACAGCCTCCTACTCAATGAATAAGGTGGGTTTATTTCGCGGGGGTAAAGCGGCCGAGGACTGAAGCTGAACACTCGAACCCATCTAACGCCGAGGTTAAGAAAGTGTGCAGCTACACCTCGATTCGCCGATATTTATTTCTGGAAAGTAGAAGGACTTCTTTCTATACTAATTCCACGGAACAGAGCCCAACATGAGAAGCCGTTAACAGCAGAGCTGGTCAAGAATTCCCCAAATTTCTATCTCTAAAGATGGAGGCAGCAGGTTACTCGGAATCGCAGGTACCTAGCCACCGGAAGCAGATACTTTCACATCCAACAAGCACACAATCTTAGCAGCAGGTGCTTTGTATAAACCACAAATCCCCGCAATTTTTAAGATAAAATTGTTCAATTCATTTTTTATGTCACAATATTTTTCCAAACATTTATTTGAAAAATCTGTGACGTTATTTTATTCATTATATATTTGCATCATGTTGTATCCAACAGAGTAAAGCTAATTTTGTATTCTTTCGCACTTGAGACAACCCATGTTGTGTGTATTTTTTAGAATACTCAACACCGCTACACGAAAAGCAAATATGATGACGGCAAAAAGAATGCCCAAATATGTAAGGGCAGTGGAATTATTTTCCTAAGGAGTACATACGTACAAACAGAGCGGTATTCCAACTGAGAGAATGAAACATTGACAGGACTTTACTTTCTACACCAAAAGCATAAAACTGCGTTATTCTTTATTTACATTCTCCCGGTTATGACGTCAGTTGCTGCTGTACTCACAATGTTCATCTGCTGGGCTTGTATCTCCTTGTACACCTCAACTATCTGCAGCAGCGCTGATCCTGGAACACAGTAGGATGTCTGTATAAGTATTTTGGCGTTATGAAGCAGGCAGACTAATCGCCGGCTTAGATGCCGTCTTACAGTACAAATGAATCATTAGGTATATCTCAGCAGGCCAATGATTTTGAAAGAAGAAAGAGTGTTAAATTGGCGATGGCTAAGAAACTTATGTCCTATTGTGTGATTTGATGTTTTTAGAGAGTTACTGATATAAATTACGGTCTTTGTGGATATGACGCCTTATTGATTGGTAATCAATAAGGCGTCATATCACCATCCGACGCTTTTTAGTCGCAAACAGAGTCATTAAATATCCTGTACGCAAAAAGAAGCAACCATAAATAAATTCAAAATGCCGTAAACATCTTAATTTCATTTATCACGTCGAGTTAAATCAGAATCTGTGAATTTGTTGGATATTCTTTCCGTGAGACATCCATGGACATAAAATTATTAGACAGGTCTGTACTTCTACACTTCTAAAATAAAGAAGTACCTTCCTTGTATATTGCTGTCACAA
The DNA here is from genome assembly GCA_013340265.1 of Coptotermes formosanus. Lineage (NCBI taxonomy): Eukaryota > Metazoa > Arthropoda > Insecta > Blattodea > Rhinotermitidae > Coptotermes > Coptotermes formosanus. Next base: position 588,001 of record BLKM01010978.1, on the reverse strand, counting down.
CAAAGGCACACACATTTGACCGCGGGGCCGCGGGTCATCTCAAAAAAGAGAATGTTAAATTTATGGTGCACAAGTCGTACTAGCGCAGTCTTTCCGCCAAGTAGGCCCACTTATATTTTTTCATCAATTATCATTCCACTAATGCAACATATTCATTCTTTATCAAAGAAATAGGAACACTAGGGGCAGCAATTCCACAAATACACATTATCACCCTACCCAGACAATAAACTGGAATTTGCACAAATTGTTCCAAAAGTGTGAAAGAAATACATGGCCACCTAAAGAATAGAAATCTTAGCCGAGTTCGACGTTATATAACACTGTTGCATAAACATCTTCCGAATCGTGCTCAAGGATAGTGGTTTCAAGCCTTACAATATAAGCAGGTTCGTTTATTTTAGTCACAAAGAAGAATAACTTTCAGAAAATATATTCTCCTGGGAAGCCTACAACCACGAATGTTACAACCACGACTCTTGCTTGGACTGAATAACTTCCCAACGTATCACAACAAACTCTGGCCAGTTTAAACAAATCTCCGCTTTTTCAGACACTGGGTATAGTCCGTGCCCCAAATGACCGATTTCTTTTCTCTCAAATATTAGGCATTCAGTTGATGTTCCAGTACCACGTTCAGATGCTGTGACTGGTAAAGAAATATTTGTTGTCTCAGGACGTTAAGATGTGCCCAAGCGTTCAGAGAACCTTAAGAATTCTCTTCATTAGTGCAACTCTACACCGACTTGATGTGTGTAAGTCACACTTACATACTGTCTCCACTCCATATACTCAATAAAGAGAAAGTTCTGGAATTACTGTACGCCAGTAAAGTTCCGAGACTAGTCTAAAGTCCATTCGATTACAAGTAAAGGCAAACGGGCCCCGAAGACTACTTCGAAATAAATAATTCGGTTTAACTATTTTTCTTTCTTTCATATGAGTGTATAAAATTTGTAAACGTGACACTAACCCATCAACTAACAAACTAACTTCATGGAGCAGGATCCTACTTAAGAGCTGAAAATAGCTCCGATATTCAAAAACAAAATCCAACAATGTGATGGGACGGGAACGTACATTATCATGTTCACAACAGATCGTCATTGCATGTACATTTTCCACGGATGAACAAATCCTGTACGCCATAAGCGTTTTACGATTACGCCTAATATTTGTGGGCCCTTCGTATGGAAATGGCTTCATGTCACAAATATGGCGCCTAGGATTTTGACGCTGTTCTCAGATTTTTGGAAAATTTGTGCACCTCTGACATAATCCATAGCCACACAAACACTGTATACACTCTGACAACCTGTTACTTTCAGATCCTAACTCCTATTACCCTCCCAGCTCTGTCTGCCTTCCTCCACATTCTCTTACCAAGGTTTTGTGTCTCCCGATCTGAGCTACACTCTGGCTGTATTCCTAGATGTGATCAACTGATAATGCTTGATGGGTAATAGAATATAAAGTACAAATTTTCTCCTTATGTAATTTTCTGCATCCTGTTACTTCCTCTCTCTTAGGTGCACACACTCTCTTAATTTATTTCCCGAATATAACCTCCAAAAATCGCAAAATGTGTCTACAGTGCTTTATACTTTAAAACCCTACTATATGCCAAAGAACTCTAAATAATCGTATAACAACAACTACTACTGCTGCTATTACTACTTCTACTACTACCACTACCACTAGTAGTAGTGGTAGCGGTAGCAGTACTAAAATAACCATAAAAACAACCGCTTTTTAATCCTTGATATTTTGATTTCTATACTTAAACTTTACTATATAAGAAGAATATTAATAATTAATATGAGAAATTTAGAGGAGAGGTTTTCGCGGCTTGTTGAAGTACTGCCCCAAAAACTGTCTAAAGAGACTGAGAAAAAATGGAAGTATCAGTCATGATATTTTGTCCCAAGACTGATGCCGAAGCTGGGGCCTGCGGAGTGAGACAGCAATGCTCACTGTCAAACAGCGTGACACTCGTTGACAAGTGCTACACTGCGGGGCTCTGATGTCACACTGAAGCCCTAACACAAACAACAAGTGGTGGGTTAGGATTGAAAAGAGTTAAGTTTAGAAAGTTTCGCGTAGAAAAACGGCATCTAATTACAATTAACGTCGTCTTACAATTAACTGACTTTTTGTAATTTCCCTTCTGTCGTCAGACCTCTTTTAAGTATTTTTCTTGAAAAAGAACAAAATTAGAAAGAAGTATTAAATAAAAGGACGGCAGTGGAAAAGATTGGTTTTTTTGGTGAGGGTTAGAGGGCAAATAAAAGTTCAAAACCGAAAGCCAAAAAGAACTTAATTAAGATTTTAAATTTAACATCTATGGTTTTTATTTTTCAGGCTCCCCCCCCCCCCAAAAAAAAATTAAATCCTACCCATAATGTTAGAGTAGGGTCACGTACAATTTTACCGTGAAGATTCGGGGAGATCTACATTTGTATTCTGCATTACACGATTCGAATCTTGGCAAGGAATACTGGTGATCGCGTGTTTTCTCAGGTGCAACACACGTAGCCGAGATGGCATTTTCATACAGGTCACAGCCTATTATTTCCGGAAAAAAAAAACCTGAAGGCCATTCCATCACCACATTCCGACAACATTCGGCGCTCTCTGTCGGCCTTTCTTTGACAATTAAAACAGCATCTTTTAACAATACCCCGTACACGTATAGGGATGTGACTATCAACGGGCTGCAGTTTATAGCTATATGATTAAACAGTCATAGCAAAGGTTCTGGAGAAGGAGGGAAAAGCACATTTGGACCATCAAGTGAAAAACTGAATATTACATATAATAGATAGAAGGAAGTTTGAGTGGACTGGCCACATCTTGCTTAGGAACTGCCTTCTAAAACACGTTATTGAAGGGAAGACAGGGGGAAGGATAGACGTGACGGGAAGACGAGGAAGAAGATGTAAGGAATTACTGGTTGACCTTAAGGAAACGGGAAGGTACTTGAAGTTGAACGGGGGAGCACTGGACTGCACTATCTTGAGAACTCGCTTCGGAAGTAACTATGGACCTGTCGCACGACACAGTGATGATGGTGATGAGTACTGATTGTAACTTAAACTAATTTACGTAAAAGCTAGGCCTAATTTCCAAATTATTCGGCAAATCACTGTCAAAAGTTTTCCTATCGTTACTCAGTACTTCACTTATTATTTCAATACAGCTGCTTTTCAGGCCATGTCGCGGCTCAGGCGGTTAGTCGTCGGCCTCACACTGCAGAGGCTCGGTGTCGATCTGCCTAATTCACGTGGAATTTGTCGTGCACAAAGGGGTGCTGAGACAGGTCTTTCGTCGAGTAATTCGGGTTTCCGTGACAATTGCCCTACGCTTATTCATTTCGTCTATAACCGACACTACATAGCAATCGACAGCTTTACTTTGCGCCACGCAGCGTCTTGTCTCCACGCATATGTAGCACGTACGTTTCCAAGCACACGTAGTCAGAACACTTTAAACTTTACTTTGCGCAGTGCATTTTCCTGTTTCCAAGCATACGTAGCCACTATAGAGTGACATTTATTTTTCTGTTTGACGACTAGAGACACCTGTTATCAAATACAGTTGTCAGCACAATAGTGCTGAACAATTCATTTACATTAATGCACATATATACTATCGCGTTCTTGTCTTATGTTCTGTCTTCATGGTGCAGATTGTGATAACCAAACGAATAATGTTTACAGTAACATTTTGCCTCAAGAAGGCAGGAGGTACCAACAAGCACGATGCCCGGCCTGTAGCACTAGCAACTACTTGGCCTGGCTCAGGCTGTTAGCCACCGACTTGTCGCTGCGGAGGCCCGGTTTCGATCCCGGGGTCAGTCCATGCGGTATTTGTGGTGGACAAAATGGCACTAAGACAGGTTTACCCCCGAGTACTTCGGTTTTTCCCCGGTCAGTTTCATTCCACCGGTTCTCCATTACACGGAAAAGCCAAAAAAAAAGCAAAAAAAAAAGTCTGCATCACAGGGTTGCACAATAATCCTCACGGCTGCGGTGCGTCCGTAGCGTCTGCTGCAGGGCACTGCACCATAAAAAAATACTAGCAGCTAGAACGAGTTAAGAAACTTCCTTATGCGGAATTCATTTAATCCTTTAAAGCACAGTGCTTACTGTATGTTCTTTCTGCTTTAATATTAAAATTCTTCACTATACCCGCGCACTATGTTGCGGGTTTTGCACAATTTTCAGAACACAGAACTACTTCTTTTTTAAAAAAATAACGTGAATCCGTATGAAGGCGTAATGTGTTTTACATCAGGCAGGAATCACACTCTTTACAATTACATAAATGAATGCGATGAATTACGAAATTAATAAAATAACCTAACCAGTCTTCCTTGACAAAAGTTGTGACTTGTAACACTTCTCTTCCAAAAGTAAATATATAACAGTTTGGCGGGACTGGACAGCCAGTGTAGCAGGTCGTCATGACACCTAGACACTGCATGTAGTCGCCTATATCTGACGCTTCTCTTTCCCTACTTCCTTCAGTCCTGCTCGTCTAGTGGTCACTAGAACAAAGAGGACCGAAGGAAAAAACATGCGCCATATTTGCAGTTCTTAACACCACCAGTCTGATAAACTAGTGGCTATAATTATTGTGTTACTGGAGATAAATGATACAAAAGAGAAATTCAATTATTTCAGTAATAGATTTGATTTCAAGGACAAACTGGTATAAGCACGAAATTTATCGCAATCTCGCGGCAACTTCTGTGACACATGTGTAAGACGGGAAGCCAGAGTTTAACTCTGCAGGCAATTTTCCCGCAGACGAGAAGATATTACTCAGAGCTGAAAGGAAGGGTATGACGCAAGGTGAGGTCAAACGACGCGACACAGTGACCAGCTTAACTTTCCTTAAATCAGGGAATTTCTGCACAAGCAAGATAACTAAGAACCTTTCAAAAAAATCCTATACTGTGCAGTTATCACTAAATGGACGGTCATCTTTGAGAAACTGTTAGTTTTTCAGTTGCTAGAAGAATTACTCAATATTTTCAGGGAAATGTAGTCTTCTTATAGTATTAGCAAGATTCTGAACGTTATATTCATCCTGAGCCAGTTCAATCCAGTCTACAATACCACACCTCATTTCTCCATGATTTATGTTGATTAAGTCTCCCATCCACACATATCGCAACTGCTCCAGGCACTAAAGATATTACTAAGATGCTCACAGTCATTCGGCTTGTCAACAGATTTCTAACCCTTTCTGAAGCTGTAATCTCTATTCCATTTTCTTCAAAATCTCGCCTCTGGACCGTAATTTAAAATAGCTTAACTCGGCCCACACCATCACACTCTATTTCAATGTGAGACTGACTGGAATATTATCCCCTCATCTATTTCTACATCTCTCAGATGGGCATTTCCTTTCAACTAAGCTTTAAAATGAGTGAGACATTCAACTTAAGGAAATTAAACTTTAGTCTAAACCTAAATCTTCTGCAGAAAGCCAAAAATTTTCACAGAAAGGGCTACGCTAAACTGTGTGACAGTACTTTGAGCAGATTTCTGCTCTGAACTCAACTTTTATTTCATCCACTTCTCTGCTTGTCTATCGCCATAAAAGAGACTGGGTGATGTGAAGGGTAACAGAGGGTCGGTGGGTAGTGTTCCCTAGAGGGGCCAAGCTCCATGGGGTTTACACGGGGCAAGAGCACGGATATAACATTGAGGAAATGGGAAAGTACGGAGAGGAAAACGGAGTATCCCTCAGGATTACTTCTTTTGTGGGAACATGCCTTTTCATGAAGACGTCTCAACCAAAGATATAAATGACGTGCTGCTTCAGCTGCATGTTATTTGTCTCTAGTATTGCGATGTTACAAATTCTATGTCATGGCCAATATGCGTGGAAAAACAAATGCCTGTGCTGAGGGCTACTGGTAGGTACGTGAAAAACAAGATAATAATGCAAAGATGCCCTAAAAATCTCTTAAATTAGTGGTCGCTATAAGTATTTTCACGCAACAGATTGCTTCTTGAGAAGCGACAATCTTTCACTTTGTAAATAAATTGAAGATCGCGGTGAAGTAACTGCTTGCGCGAAAAGTTTGATCTAAGAGACAGGAAATGACGGAAATTTGGATGAAGTTACTTAACCTTAGAAGCCTAGAGATTACATTACGTACAACAAGGCTCAACTAACTAACTAACTAACTAACTAACTAACTAACTAACTAACTAACTAACTAACTAACTAACTAACTAACTAACTAACTCCATGGCCCACGTCCTTCTTCAGAAGCTAATAGTTATTCAGATACTCAATAATTTGTATAAAATTCTACGTTCTGCCCAAACCGTGTGTATGTTTTTTGTATGGATCCCAGAACAAACAGCGACTTTTACCCTATACAACTGTAACTTATTCCATTTTATAACGGAGACGGAGGACGCTCAGTGCGCGGTAAGAAGTGGGTCTTTAAGTAAAATTCTTTACGTTTCCTCGTTGAAGGTTTAACGATAACATTCACTGCCCTGTTCAAAATACCAAGGTATAAACCTAAACTGAGTAAGATATATATATATATAGTCTACATCATATTTATGTAAGGCATGCTTTAATATTAGTCCTAATATCTACGTCTATGTCTCCCATGTACACTATTTCCCTTCAGTTTTAAATTATAGTTTTGTACACGAATCTCATCACATTTACGCACGGAGCCTGCTCCGCCCATTCCTTTACCGCTCATTTCGCACTTCTGATAAAACTACGCTGATTGAAGCTTACGTAGTTGTGAGGTAAGTAATTTTCTCCATGTTTCACTTCCTCTGTCTTAGGTACAAAAATTATTCTCAGCCATTTGTTTTCAGTAATCCTGAATCTACGCTCTCTCCTCACGGTTATCATAAAGACTCACAGCATGTAAAGTAATAGAAAATACAAGATCAGAACTTTTCATGAAGATATGTATACCAACACAGTTTTATGACAAAAATATTACAAGACAATTTACTAGAGTACGGGGCTTAATGATGTAGTAGTCTACACGGCTTCGTAACTCAGAGGACCGTAGCCTGGACAAATAGTTCCAGTTTTGCACGTTTTAAAACAGAACATTATATTAAATTCTGTCTTCGGTGAACATCCACATAAATTCTCTTCTATCGTGCATTTAGGAAGAAAAATCAACGTTTCGGGAGAGTGTGTTATCTCGATCACCTGGCAAAAAGAGGGACGTAACGGTGTCTGTTTCGGGCCTCACAGCGTCACGTTACACGTTACAAAGGGCAGTGACCTTCAGAATAAGATACGTTTCAGCTTAGTAAAAACGTTTGTGTCGAACACTGTACACCACACGGGGAGTGTACAAGCAGTGAAACTGATTCGCACTGACACAAGACCGTGCATCCCCACAGAACCTCCTCTTTATAGACCTCACGCGGCGACACCCGACTTTTTGCTCCTGGGATAGGCGGACTATTTCGAGGGTAAAAACCAGATAAAATCAGATATATTACCCTTCTTGCATTCAACGTTGGCTGATATTTGTTAGCGCGATTCATCTAACTGGCCCAAGTTCAGTATTAATTATGTTCAGAGTAACGAGAAAATATTAAAAAGCAGTTCATTCCCTTATAGCCCATAACCCAAGAGATCTCGGTGTCGAACTGAAGTGCCAACAACCTTGGCAAATTTTGAGTTTTTCATCAAAACAACATTGTTATGGAGGTCCTGCTGCTTTTGTATTCGTGTTTTGCAACATTGCGAAATGTAAGTGAAGAGCGACACGACAGGAAAAACACAATAGATGTTCAGGAAGGACTATGCAGACCCAGATAAGGGGTGTGCAAATTACATCTGGCATATAGTATAGAATAACATAATGTAATACAATAACCTATTCTCACATTCAAATATGCAACTTTCTAATAGTTCAATATATTTACACTAACGTAAAATTTCCGTCCAGAATATCTTCAGTGCCTGATTATGACTCAAAGCAGGGTTGAAATATGTTGCCATTTGTACCATTTTTTAAACACAGATAAATAGTCACGCTGGCACTCCACTAGAGTTTCTCGTTTGTCACATTATAGGCTACTGTGTAAGTTCACCCTTCGCCAAGCATTAGAAGCTTGCTTAAATCATACACCGTGATACTGGCGGGACACGTGGCACATATGGGGATATGCGAACTATATGAGCAATATTAGCTGGAAAACATGAGGTTACCAGACAAGGTGAGAGACCTAGGTTTAAGTGTAGGGATAATATTAAGATGCGTCTAAAAGCGGACATGGTACGACAGTGTGTGTGGGTTGTGACCAGCTCAGGATCGGGTCCCAAACTTGACAATGAATATGATAAAACGCTGGGTACTGTAAATTGTAGAGGATTATTTATCGGCTAAGAAACTTTGCTTAATGTATTTAGTTAAATTAAAAGTAATGTACATCACCTTTATTGCGTGTATGCTTTACACAAATAAACTATGCTTGGTTGTCAAACTACGGTCTCAACCATAATATATGCTGGATTAAACCTGGTCTTTTTCCGTCACAATTAGGGAAGCAAATATTGGTCTGGCTCAGGACAGGGAGAGGTGGCGGGCTCTTCTGAACGCGGCAATGAACATTCTGGTTCCATAAAACGCGGTACATTTCTTGACTAGCTGAAGAACTCTTAGATTCTCAAAAGAGACTCTGCTCCATAAAATTAGTTAGGAGAGCAAAGGCGTTGGGGAAGGAAGGTA